>ML777052.1:699415-715462 GCA_009831015.1 Picea engelmannii | reverse complement strand
TTCACTTTGTGCATTGTGGTTGAGATCGTGGTTTAAATTGCTTCCACAATAATAGTAGAAGCGATTCTGTATTTAACAAGTTGCGGTAATTGTTAGATCAGGAGAATCGCAGGAATACATTAATTTGTATCGAAATTTCTACACCTTCTCTCCTTTCGCTATCACCAATGATCCTTTGATGACCTTCCATGTCTTATCTATAAATATGGATATATAGCCTTCACTTGCCAACTGCCCTTGAAATTAGATTTTTCCTTAAATATGGAACATGTCTTACCTCTTTCAACAACCATTGGTTTCCATTTTTTTGCTTTATTTTTACCTTTCCCATTCCAACAATTTTGCATGGTGCATCATCACCCAAATGAACCTGTCCAAAATCACCTTGAACATAATCTAGAAAAATTTTCCTATGGGGTGTGGCATGAAATGAAGCTCTTGAATCTACTACCCAAGACTCAGAAATATTATCTACAGAAAGAATCAAAGCATATTGTAACACATCACCTGTTACATTTGGTTCCTGATTTCTCTCATGTTGTCCATCTCTTTGTTTTTTTGGAGCTCTACAGTCTTTCTTCAGATGTCCTTTCTTCCCACAATTCCAACACTCTATCTTTCCAAGTCTGGATTTGGATCTTCCCTTCCTATAATTTCTGTAGTTCCCTGAGCCCTTTCCTCTATCCTTTTATCTTCCCTTGTTCTCCATGTTCAATGCATTACCTGATGTCTCACCTATGCTTTTTCGTCGCATTTCCTCACTAAGGATAACACCAACAACATCATCACATTTTAAAGTATTTGACTAGAGACAGAGTTACTTACAGCCATGACCAAGTTGTTCCAGCTTTCTGGCAATGAGCACAATATTAGAAGAGCCTTGACCTCATCATCAAAGTCCACTTTTATAGAACTTAGTTGATTAGTAACCGTATTAAATTCATTTAAATGATCTGCAACAGACTCACCTTCTGATATCTTCATATTAAATAGTCTCTTCATTAGAAATACCTTATTGGACGTCGAGGGTTTTTCATACAATTTGGCCAATGCATCCATCAAACCCTTCGTTGTCTTTTCTTTGGAAATATTGAAAGCCACCAACGCTGCCAGGCTCAGGCGTATTGTTCCTAGAGACTTTCTATCAAGAATCTCCCATTCTTCATCCTTCATGGCCGTTGACTTCTTTGCTACTTCACCCAATGGTAGGAATAGATCCTTCTGATATAAATAATCTTCCATATGCATCTTCCATAACTAGTAGTTTTGGCCATTAACTTTCTCGACCCTAAATTTTCCATCTTCTGACATTGCTCCCACTCAAACCAGGAGCCCTCTTTTCCTGTGAGTTACCTTTCGCTCTGATACCAGTTGTTAGAAAAACAGGACCATGGAGAAATAAAATAAAACAAATGCAGAAACAAAACACAGAAGATACACAATACAAGAGAGACACATATTTATGTGGTTCACCCAATGTGGGCTACGTCCACCAGAGAAATTGCCAGGTCCTTCCTTTATTATTATCCAACAAATGAAGGGATACAACCTATAGCAAAACCTGTTGTAACTTCCTCTTCTTTCTCTCACAGTCTCCTCTCTCAGAATGAAATATTTTCCATCAACCATAGCTGCAATACATTTCCCTCATAAAAGAGGGTTGCCTTCTAGGGAAAAAAAACCCTAACATAATCTCTACTGTTAGATCTGCGACCTTATAATGAACGGTCCATATTTACAATGAAATTACAATATACTTTTACAAGGCAATTTTTCCTTCGGGGGACACTTCCCCCGAACCCCTGATAGGGAACCGCTTGCCCCCAAACCCCCCAACCAAGGGGATAGCCCCCACATACCCTGCAGAGGGGGTACCCCCCCTCTGCACTCCCCTGTGTGGAAGAGTGTACATACTTCTGGGATGTAAGAACTTCATGGGGTATTAACACGGCTGAAAGTAAAATACCTCTGAATCAGGAAGATAATCAGGCTCCACAACCAACACCACCCGTCATGATGACGAATCCATTCCCACATAACCAACACATGGCCTCGAGATCCTCAAATGATAGAAATGTGGCTGGTGGGAGTCAAAACCCATTGTTTTAATACGATGACCATTTGTGTATCAATATGGTCGATGCGAAAGTTAATGTAGCCACTCGATCTCACGATTATATCTCTTCACAAGATATTCCTAGTCTAGAATATCATCCTCCTCCTTTGAAGATGAATTTACATATTGAAAAACCAGAGCCACAATTTCATATTTCGAAAGGAGTACTCAAGCACTCTACCCAGAATCCAAATGCTAGAGTCGCCCATAACTACTCTATTGCTGAGGACCTGGGTCAAACCCCTTGTGCGATGTCAGATTTTGAGGTACTCCAGATGTGTCCTTCATAGAGGAATGCCTTACTATTTTCTTTAAGAGCTCTAGAACCCAGTGGCTCAAAATTTATCAAGTTTTATGTCACAGATGTGAAGCCTCACTTGCCTTACCATGTGGCTTTTGAAATCCACGTGGAGTACTCAAAATATACCATCAAATGTGCAGTTTTTTATGAAGGTGTTTCCCCTTGTGTGATGTCCCTGATTTGTTGGAAATATATTGGTTCTATGACTCTTTCCAATTCATCAAACATGTTTCCTTCTTTTGATGTTCATTCATTCTGCCCTCACGATGTTCTCCCTGCCTTTCTGATATAGTTAGGTGGGAAGAGGGTAGAGGTGGAGGTTGAGGTAGTTGATACACCTCTTTATTATAACTTGTTACTAGGATGAAATTGGACCTATGCTATGGTCATCATTGTATCATCCATATTCCAGACTCTTTGTTTTCCTCATGAAGGGAATATCATGACGATCGACCAGTTATCCTTTGCATACTCTAGTCCTAATGCATCCATTGGACCTTCGATCCCTGTGATTGATAATTCTCAGCTGACAACTGAGAATATCAATGTCAGAATGTATTATTCCCTTATGATTACTTTAGACTTCACAACACCGAGTCACCATGTTTACGCCATTTCCAACAAGCTCATTTCGACAGGAAGGTCCATTCCTTTCCGCACTTTCTATTTTAGTGATCATTAGACCCTACCTTCCTTGATTGCATCTTGTGAGGGTCAGCCACATACTAGCATTATATCACCAACCTCTGTTAGTCATGATGGATATTGGTCGACAACCTCTGCTATTCACGTTGAAGACCAACAACCAACCGATGTAAGTCATGTTGGGGGCACAAATCTAGTCATTTCTAGTCACAATGCACATACATCACCAAGCTCTACCAGTCATGTTGGGAATTCATTACCAACCTCTGCAAGTCATAATGGATATTTGCTACTAGCCTCTGCAAGTAATGCTGGGAGCATGTCACCAACCACTACAAGTCATGATGGGGGAATTCATATGATTGAGAAGCCTAGATGTCTAAGACGTAATCCCAAGATCCTTTGTGTACTTTACAAATGAGATCACCTTACTCGTTTGTCCCCTGCTATTGTTGTGGTACAAGAAGCATGGTCCTTTCCTCAGGGCCCTTTGGGTTTTGAGTATTCTTTGGATTCCTAACCTTCTTTTTTTGGTACAACATTCATGCTGATGCAATATTTGTCTTACACCCCTCTTCCTTTATGGGCTGGTGCATCCCTTGACCTTGTTGTCTCACATCTTGTTCAACCAGCGGTCGTGTCGATGAAATCTTCAACCAACACCACTCCTATTTTTGGAGGTGATGCATCTCTTGACCTTCTTTTCTCACATTCTCTTCAACCAATGGTTGATGTTTTAATGTTTAAGCCATTATTATAGATGTTTTCATTTCATTAGATAACAATAGCATAATTCAAGATCACTGAGAAATACACAATCACAAGAGACACAACATTTATCCTGGGAAACCCTCTAGGGGAAGAAAACCTAGCAAAACCTCCTTAATATAGATAGCCAATACAATGCCAAAAGATCTCTATGCTAAAACATAAATTCCTCTCCAAGATATGCGCCACTCTCTCTCTCCTTTGCCGGTAACAGATCAGAACCTGTCTCTCAAACTGAGCAAGTGAGTTATATCCAAATGAGGTGCTAGCCTCCTTTATTTATACAAGTCTGGCATGTGTGAAGTGTCTCTTCACTGGCAGGGTTGAATTCTCCAACTGGGTGGGTAAACCCACCTTTATTATATTTCTGGTTCTTCTCATTAACTGCTGGGGCCGACTTCTTATTCTTCCTATTATAATTGTCTGTTGACCAATCTGTAAAAGGGGATTTGGTCCTATTACAATAACCGACATGATCAATCCACAATGGGGATTGATCCTATGAATAATATATCAATAATAATAAGAATACTCTTTCCAGTTACAATATTTCAACACTCCCCCTTAACAAGAAGGGTATTCTTCAGCAACATCATGCGAGAGAAAGAGGACATCATCATCAACATCATCAAATGGGAGGACAACATCATCAATATCATCTTGGTTGGGATATCTATAAATCATTAGAAGTTTTCTTCATTAGCATCATCATCATTCTCGAAAGAATGCCATCATCATATGCATCAATATGTATCAGTATAAAGTGATGCCTCATCACATCACTAGGCTAGCCCATCATAGTACTAAGATGCCTCTATGTCACAATTGTTAAGCTGGTAGCTCAGTGTAAGTCACGTATTGCTTTACATCTAACAACTGGGTCAGAAGCAAGGTATACATCATCTTACTTTACATCTAACAACTGGGTCAGAAGCAAGGAACACATCATCTTTCTTTACGTCTAACAACTAGGTCAGAAGAAAGGAGTCATCTTGCTTTACGTCTAACAATGAGGTCAGAAGCAAGGAACACACACATCATCTTTCTTTACGTCTAACAGTGATGTTAGAAGCAAGGATTCATCTTGCTTTATGTCTAACAGCGAGGTCAGAACCAAGGAACAAACACATCATCTTTCTTTACGTCTAACAGTGAGGTCAGAAGCAAGGAGTCATCTTTCTTTACGTCTAACAACGAGGTCAGAAGAAAGGAGTCATATTTATTTATGTCTAACAATGAGGTCAAAAGCAAGGAGTCATCTTGGTTTATGTCTAACAAGGAGGTCAGAAGCAAGGAACACACACATCATCTTGCTTTACGTCTAACAATGAGGTCAAAATCAAGGAACATCTTGCTTTACGTCTGACAACTAGGTCATAAGCAAGGAACACCATCACATATACTCCCCCTTTTGAGGAAGGTCCTTTCAAACTATGCCAAGCTTATCTTGGAAGTACTCAAACTTTACACAAGATAGAGTCTTGGTCAACACATCAACAACCTGTTCATCCATGCTAATGTACGAAAGCTTCAAAGCTCTTCTCTGTACCATGTCGCGGATGTAATGATAGCGGATCTCTATGTGCTTCAACCTGTCATTGAATACAAGATTCTCTCTCATCTTTATGCAGCTCTGGTTGTCACATAGAATCACAGTTTCTCTCATCTCCAAATCAAATAGGCTGGTCAGCAACTTTCGAAGCCATATAGCTTCACAGCTAGCAGAACATGCAGCAATGTATTCTACTTCCATTGTGCTGAGAGAAATACTAGATTTCTTTCCTACTCTGCCATGAGATCATAGCTGATCCCAAACTGAAACAACATCCTAAAGTGCTTTTCCTGTCAGAAACACTTCCTACCCAATCTGCATCAGTATATCCACTCAATGTGAAATTATGATCTCCATCATAGCTGAGACCATAATTTATCATACCTTTGAGGTACCTCGTCACATGTTTTGCATCCACTAGGTAAACACATATGGGTTCCACCAGAAAATGACTCAAGGTGTTCATGGAAAAACAAATGTCTAGTTTGGTGTTTGTCAGGTACATCAATGATCTAATAATCTGTCTATACAGTGTGGCATCAATCAATTCTGACGACATATCGACCAACAGCTTCAACTTTGCTTCCATGGGTGTATTCATGGGCTTGCATTCTAGCATATCAAATCTCTTTAAGATTTCGACTGTCTACTTCCCTTGGTTAAGGAAGATCCTCTCAGGACTCTGCCATACCTCAAGACCTAAGAAGTAAAGAATTAGGCCGAGGTCTTTCATTTCAAATTCCGAGGCAAGTCTCTTTTTACATTTAGCGATGATCTTTTCTTATCCATTTAAGAATAAGTCATCCACATATAGTAGTAAGATTACTGGCTCATTATCCATAATGTTTGAAGTAGAGATTTGAGTCTGCTTTACTCTTGGTAAAGACTAAGCTCGTCAAGAAACTGTCTATATGGACATACCAAGCTCTAGGAGCTTGCTTCAATCCGTATAAGGCTTTCTTCAATCTGCAGACATGAGACTCCCTATCTTCAACCTCAAATCCTTGAGGTTGCTCTATATACACTTCCTCTTCGATCACATCGTTTAGGAAAGCTATCTTTACATCAATTTGGTGCAGCTTCCACTTCATCTTAGCTGCAAGAGCTATGATAGTCCTGATTGAAGTGTATTTGGCCATAGGAGTGAATGTCTCTTCATAGTCAATGCCTTCCTTTTGGGAAAATCCATGAGCGAAAAATCTTTCTTTATATTTCTCAATACTTCTATCAACAACATGTTTCATTTTGAAGAGCCATCTAGAGGATACCACATATTTATTCTTCGGTCTAGGAACTATTTCCCATGCTTCATTCTGCATTATGGATTAGAATTCCTCTGTCATGGCATCTGCCCATTCTTTTCTCTGAATGGCTTCTTCAAATAAGGGAGGATCCTCTTCTAGGAGATCACACATCAAAGCCGTATAACTGGAGAATGGATTTGGTCTTTTCACCTATCTCATAGTTCCTTTGGTAACACCATATTTCTCTCCATATTGAATAAGCTCTCTAGCCCAAGCTGGATTTCTTTTATGGAGGATCATCATCTGAGGAGGTTCTTGCACTTCTACTATATCATGGTCTTCTAGAAGTTCCTCATCAGGGGAAGTTACGAATTCCCTCTCTAGTTTTGTAACTCTAGGAACCTCCCTCATTGCAGTATTGGGGATTACGGGTTCCTCTTCATATACCTCTTCAAGTTGGAATAGTTTAGATTTCTTGAGCATTACATCTTCATCAAAGGTCACATCCCTGTTGATCTCAATGTGATGTTGACCTTGTATATAGATTCTGAAGGCCTTGGAGACATCACAATATCCCACAAATATTCCCTTCTTTCCTGAATGGTCCAACTCATTTCTCTTTTCTTTAGGTATATGAATAAACACTGGACAACCAAATATTTTGAGATGGCTTACCTCTGGCTTCTTTCCGATGAACATCTCTTCTGATGTCTTTAGCCCAAGTTCACTATGGGGCATCCGTTTCTGCACATAAACATATGTCATTGCTGCTTCTTCCCATAAGCACATAGGAAGATCTTGATCATGGATCATAGTCTTCACAGCTTCTAGTATGGTTCTGTTCGTCCATTTAGCTAAACCGTTTTGTTGGGGATCTTGATCCCAACATATTTACAGAAGTTCATGACTCTTTTGAGGTATATTCTCCTCCATTATCTGACTTGAGTATCTTAATCTTCCTTACAAAAAGGTTCTCTATCAAGGCTTTGAATTCCTTGAACTTGCTGAACACTTCAAAGATATCCAGGTCTTTACAAGAATAATCATCAATGAATGATACATAGTATACATACCAACTAATGGAGGATGATGGGATTCGGCCACATACATCTGAATGAATGAGTTCTAGGACTCCTTATACCTTGTTGTCCCTCTTTGGAAATGGGTTCTTGATGTTCTTCCCTTGTGCACATCCATTGCATACGCCTTCATGGTCACCTATGAGTTCTGGTAAACCTGTGATCGCTTTGCATATGTGTGGTAGTTCCTTGTAGTTGATGTGAGCTAATATTCTATGCCAAGATTCTTCAATGGCATGAGTCATGGAAACTTTTGAGTGACCCATTAGCTCATGCAAGTCAGCTTCTTCTCCTCTAATGATGATTGCTTCATTTATGGTCTCTTCTTTATCACGTTTCCTTTTGCAACCTTCACTATAGCTTCCTCAAGGTTGTTACATGTGACCTGGAGCAAGGTCAACAAAGCAACAAGCAAGAATAATATCCCTCTTGATAATGTAAAGCAATAACACAAACAATCATCACAGTAGCTCCTTTAGAGCTATCACTTATAATTTATCTAAAGCAAAGATTAAAGGTAAGGAATACACTACGAAATGAGGTCAACGCTCTCATAGTGTTGTGACCAAGAATTCTTCCATGACAACCTAGAACTAACACATGAGGTTTCTCCTAGAGGAGGTGTTAGTTGTATCAAGAAAAGTATTTACCTCTATATGCTCACATGCTATCAAGTATAATACTTTACGATGACTTCTATCTCAACTATAGTCATCATCTTGTCATGTGTACCTTTGAATCTTATTAATCTTGATTAATCAAACCTGGATCCTTGTCCTCAAGAATGAGTGCTTGCTTTTCTTCCAGGTCTCCTTAACTGAAGTGACGAGTGCTTTCTTCAACCTGTCTTCTGTACTGAGACAACACACTATCTTGACAAAAGGTTATGTTAGAGGATAAGCTCTATGATCAACTTTTAATCCTTCTAATAATTTTATCATAGCTTCAACATGAAACATTGATCAAGATAATGTTATGACAAATAGATGCATATCAGAGTAATCACACCTGGGTTGCATCATTCTTTTGAATGTGTTGGATCTTGATATCCTTCTGGATCTATGGCAAGAAATCCCTTCTCCTGCAAATACTCTTTAGGGTTTAACCATTAAACATATGTAAGTGCATACCTCTGATAACATTTGTAGGTAGTGGCTCCATCTGGTAGCAACGGTAATAATTGCCAACTCTTAAGAAAACTTCAAGGGTGATTGCAACTGGTTCTACGGCTGCAACTACAACTGGTACTGCAACTGCAACTGGTTCTGAGACTGCAACTGCAATTGCAACTTAGGGTTTTATGAGGAAACCCTAATTTTTCAAACTTTAAATTTTGAAATTCTTATCCAGGGGATAGATGCACTGAGCTAAGGTGAGTATGCTAGTGTAGTCAGAATTTTGAAAAACCAACTTTTACCCCCTCAAACTTGATCTATGGATTTTTGGACTGGTGGTTCTAGTTTTCTGGTACATATGGTACTCTGGTACTTCTAGTACTCTGGTACTTCTAGTACTCTGGTTTTCTGGTACTTTGTGAAACTAGGGTTTCACTTTCCGGGAGATCTAGCCACTGAAAAGGAGTTTTGATGGTGCCAAAATGATCCTTGGGGGAGGGAACAACTTTCTAGGTGGTTTTGGAGCTGAAAAGCTTCACTTTTTAAAAATCCTAATTTGTAGGTACGACAATAGTGATGTTTTTTTCTCTTGCGAAATATGGTTCCTTCAGGTTGGCTCTGAAACCATGTTAATTTTTAAGCCATTATTATAGATGTTTGCATTTCATTAGATAACAATAGAATAATCCAAGATCACTAAGAAATACACAATCACAAGAGACACAACATTTATCTTGGGAAACCCTCTAGGGGAAGAAAACCCAACGAAACTTCCTTAATATAGTTAGTCAATACAATTCCAAGAGATCTCTATGATAAAACACAAATTCCTCTCCAATATATGCGCCTCTCTCTCTCTCCTTTGCCGGTAACATATCAGAACTTGTCTCTCAAACTGAGCAAGTGAGTTATATCCAAATGAGGTGCTAGCCTCCTTTATTTATACAAGTCTGGAATGTGTGAAGTGTCTCTTTACTAGCAAGGCCGAATTCTCCAACTGGGTGGGTAAACCCACCTTTATTATATTTCTAGGTCTTCTCATTAACTGCTGGGGCCGACTTCTTATTCTTCCTATTATAATTGTCTATTGACCAATCCGCAAAAGGGGATTTGGTCCTATTACAATAACCGACATGATCAATCCACAATGGGGATTGATCCTATGAATAATATATCAATAATAATAACAATACTCTTTGTAGTTACAATATTTCAACATGAAGAAGTGGTCATGACGATGCAATCTTCCACCGATCCCACTCTTCTCTTGGAGAGTGACATTGTCTATGCAATCTTCAATCAATCCCACTCTTCTTTTGGAGGGTGATGCGTCCTTCGACCATGTCCTTAGCATATCTAGTTTTGTAACTTCTTCACTAGGGAGCATTCCAATCTCTTCGATTATGCTCCCTCCAAGTCCTAGGGTGGTTTCCTTTGAATGGAATGATCTTGTAGAGCCTCGACTTCCTTCTTCTACACCCTTCCATATAAGGGGAATTCTTCGATATATTGTAGATAAGGTAGCCTATGAAAGTATTTTATCCTCCTCGACTTGGAAATATTTGGGGTTTCCCAAGCTTGTGTTAGCTCTTCATAAGTTGTTTCCCTCTAATAGAAGTCTTGCACCGGAGCCTTGGCCTCCCCCATTACATGCTTCTTAAAATAAAATCCACGAGTCTAAGTTAAGCTCTTTTCCAACTCATCTAAAAAAAAAAACGATTGTCGAGTGATTTGTCCCTTTCACAGTCATTAAATTGAACTTGAAAGGTCGTGAGTCTTAGTTAATCTCTTTTCTGACTCGTTTTAAAAAAGTGAAAAGATTGTCGAGTGAAATTGTCTCTTTCACACTCATAATTTGGAGTTGAAGGATGTTTATTTGGCACAATTTTATCCCTTTTTCAAACCAAGTAGACTAAAAGACATGAAAAAGGACATTCTTTGGCGCTAAGTTGTGATTGCATCTCATGCCCTTGCTTGTAGTATTGAGCCTATAATCGGTTCTTGTTTTGCATTATAAACCGTTTGGGTCAGCAGTTTTGCATCCTCAACCAAGCAGAGCCTTGCTTATATCCTTCACAATTTGACAACCTATAACTAGGAGGGAAAATTCCCCCGAGTGTCCATCTCTTAGATGCATCTCCTTGCATTGAGCATAGGTATGTTCCACAATTGGAACTAGTTTTTCTTACTTGTGACACTTGTTTCCTCCTCTATATCATAGCATTCATTTGTCTATGAAAAAACAAAAAAAAGACAGGTAGGAAGGGAGTATTATATTGTATTGGAAGTAGTCGTGTCGCCTTTGAACATAGGACAAAGTTATTTGAGTCCACTCATCATCATAATTTTGGGATTAGCATGGCCTTAAGAGGTTGAGCTCATTACAAAGTCTTCTCTGCTGATTGGTTACTCTTCCAGTCCCTATAGAGAATTTCATTGATGCCTCCTACAACTCATGGTTTCATAATTGGGTCTATGCTACCGGATTCCTCCATATGTCTCATGCTCTTGTTCAAAGGAAGTCTATCAGCCTATGTCAGCCACTCCTCAGAAATCTTGACCTTGTATGTCAACCATACCCTTAGTTTGTCTCAGAATCACATGATATTGTATTCCTATCATGCACCCTGGTCCTACTTTCATCATTCATAGGTAACCTTAAACCCAACAGTCGACATTTCATCATTGGTCGTTGAATGGGTGGTTTCCCCTATCTTTGACGACAAGACATCTATTCACACATTGGGATTCGTGTAGTGTCTTGGATGCCATTAACCTTATTGGTGGTTTTGTCTCCTTTGTCAACAATTTTCATCATTGGTTTCTATTCAAAGGGTATTTTTCATGTACCACTTGAACTTGGCACACGCGAAAGACACACAGGGTCATTGGTTTGTGAAAATGTTCTTCATCCAATTTTGACCAAATCATGAAGCTCCTACTTTGTAGCTCATGCTGATTGATGATATATACCTTAATTGTCTCCTCTCAGCATGTCTCCTTCCCTCAACTTCAATCCATTTATTCTGGAAATGATACCTAGAGTCTTACGAGTACCTTGAGACTTGCAGTCATCAGTGGAAGGCTCTCTCACCATCGACAGTTGGGAATACATCAATGTCTCTTGATCGATGGATTCTTCAGGTGTTTGACACCAACTCCTTTATTCACACTTACAAGAATGTACTCGGTGCCTTGATACTTACTTTCATTATTGGTAGGATGTCTCGAATTTGTTAACAATATACCTTAATGACCAGTAATCAAATGATGTCTCATTATGTTCGACCTAAACTCCTTTATTCACATGATATAGACTTGCAACCTTTGCAGATTGTGTATAAGAATTGAAGACATCACTATGTGGCCGCAACCTTCTTGAGTTGTTGCTTCATTTTTCATTGGACCAATACCTATATGAATTCAGTGACCATGGGAGATCAGATTGTACTCCATGGTATACAGATATATTCAGATTGGTTTTGATACTGGTTCTACTGGGCCTTGTTCATGACTATGACAGCTATTGGCATGTAACTGCATTTTCATTTGCCTATTCATGGCCACAAACACTTGTTTGGTATATTTTCACATGGATCTACAGTGTAATTGTATTGGCATCCATGTATGAAAAGCCAATGCAGAATGTAATGAGGAACTAGTTCGTCCAGCTGGTTCCCCATCACTCCAATTTTGGGTTGTTTATAGTGTATTTTGGCCATCGCACATACTCCTTTGACCTCACAAATTAGGGGGCATATGTTATAGCAAGATTTTCCTCACTCTATGCAATCTTTCCCAGAAGGCATTTTTCCATTTCCCCATGCAGACTTATCATCCCTATTTGTAAAATCCATAGCTAAAAAAAAATATTTTTCCACATGTACGCATCTTACCTATTATACAACATGCGTATATGCAGGCGGCTCCACTACAACCCACACACATTGGGATTTGTGCCAAAAAATGAAAATTAATGTCAAGTTTCCATGTCACAACAAGATATCTATCATCCTTGGCCTTCCATATACTAGAACCGTTTTGCCTTGTCCATTCAGTTCCATTTTCAAGGATATAAATGGGCCATTCCAAGCTATGGAAAAGTAGAAAGAATTCAACTTTGAGAGAAAAGTTACTCTAGAGAAATTATTTACTTCATATTGAGTCTGCATCCCTTTGTCCTTTAAGTATGAACACAATGTTCAACCCCCAAGCTCTTCCCTTATTGATTGAGAAACTCATTGTCTCTCTCTTATGAGCTTGACTTTGGTGGAGGATTGAAGTGGTGGAGGCCCAGCTGGAAGGAACTTGGTTTCTTGATTCTGAACCATGATGACATAGAAGTCTATAACATTTTCACTTATGTTGATCATATATTAATAGAAATACTCTTTTCCCCTCCAATTGATATCTTGCAAATATTTGAATTATTATTCCATGGGATTATTTGTCATGTTTATTAATGAACTATGCTATTGAATGTGATAACATTATATAATATCACCATATGCTTGCTTTGCTTGGTTGTTTAGGACTAGTTACAGGTATATTTCTTTGGTTCAAGTGCTCAACTATGGACTTCATCGAACGTTTGGATGATGTAGGCCTTTTATCTTGTCTTGATAGCATATTTATTTATATAAGCATACCTGAGAATAGAGTTGATTTCTGCAGTCATTTTTGTCTGTTGTGGTTCACCCTAGCCATAGAGAGATTTTCCTTGTAACAATACCACTTCTCGGTTATACACTACCTTCTTATGTTTTTGGTTCCAAATATTATAACCTTTGAGACCATGTTTATATCCAATAAAGATACACTTTTCATTCTTATTATATAGATTACTCATGTTTTCCTTTGGAACATGAACATATGCATCACAACCAAATACCTTGAGATATGTGAGAGAAGGTTTCTTAGCAGTCCATACCTCTTGCGGAGTCTTTCCATTCAACGTTTATGAGGGTTATTTGTTGATCAGGTAACATGCAGTACCCATTGCTTCTGCCCATAATTATTTCCCTAAATTGGCACCACTGAGCATGCACCTTTATTTTTCCATCAGTGTCATGTTCAACCTTTCTGCAAGTCTATTCTACTGAGGTGTATATGGAGTATTCTTCTGCCTTTCTATACTACACTTCTTACAGAATTCTTCAAATTTATTCTCGCAGAACTCTTTGCCATTATCTGTCCTCAACACCTTAAGTCTTTTCTCTATTTGATTCTCGACATAAGACTTAAACTCTTTAAAACTATCAAATACTTTAGATTTATTCTCAAGGAAATATATCCAAGTATTCCTCAAGAAGTCATCTATAAATGAGACATAGTACACAGATTTTCCCGATGATGGGACCGACACAGGTCCAAAAACATCACTGTGAACTATTTGTAAAATTCCTTCTGCCCTCATCGCACCAAAGGGGAATCTTACCTGATTCTTCTTCCCATATACACAATGTTCACAGAAATAAAAATCCAGAGCACAGTTAGACATACCTTCAACCATGCGTTTACCATGTAGTAGTCGAAGAACCTTCTCTCTGATATGCCCCAGTCTTTGATTCCACATCATAACCTTTTATCCAGAGACTATAAGAGTTCTTTCTTCTTCAATTCCAATATCAGTAACAATGGAGCTATTACCCCCATCACTAATAGTTCTTCCTTGCAGCTTATACAGAGTTATAAACCAAAATCCCTTCAACAACACCATTTCTCCTCGAACCATCCTACTTTTCAAATATTGTTTTTACCCCTGCATCATCCATTTTTCTTACATAAATCAAATTTCTATCCAAACCTGGGATGTGAAGAACACCAAGTAGTGTTCTAATATTTCCATGTATGAGCCTCAACTTGACTTTTCCTTGTCCTATGAATTTGGTTGTCGAATCATCACCTATGAAAACATTACCTCCATCATACCTTTCATATTCACAGAACCACTCCTTGCTAGGAGTCATATGAAAGGATTGAATTGAGTCAACCAACCATGCCTCATGATCTACATGTGTGCTTGAAGAATCCAAGTACAAATCCCCTCCTTCATCCTTGGAGGTCTTTTCTTCTGTAGAAGGAGATTCTTTAGATCCCTTATTTTTCTCAACTTTGGATCTACATTCTTCTTGTAGTTCCCTTCTTTTCCACATCTCCAACATACCTTTACAAAATTTTCGAGATATTTATATCTACCCTTAGAATTAGATCTCCCACATGATAACTTAGATCCATTTCTTTCATGGGAGTGTCCTATTGAAAATAATGTGTATGTTCTTTGTCCTTCCATGTTCCTCTGTCTCATCTCCTCTGACAACAAGGATGAGACAACTTCATCAAACTTAAAGGAAGTTGTATTACTACCTATGTCCACAACCAAACTATCCCACGAATCTGGTAAAGAACACAATAAACTGATACACTTATCTTCATCTAAAATTTTAATCTCAATAGATACTAACTGACTTACCATAGTATTGAAGGCATTCAAATTCTCTGGCACCGAGTCTCCATCTATCATCTTCTTATTATATAGCTTCTCTCTCAGGAATAGTTTATTTACTAGGGACTTATACTGATACAACTTCCCCAACTTATCCCATAAATCCTTGGTTATAGCTTCCTCTAACACATTCAGTAATACTGAATCCGAGAGACACATTCAGATTGTGCTCTTCTCCTTTCGATCCAACTTTTTCCAGTCATCTGTTGAGGTTCCTTTATGTGAAGTACCTAGATCCACTGCAATCCAATGATCTCTTTCCACCAACATATCTTCCATCTTGATCTTTGACAACTCAAAACTTTCCCATTAAACTTCTCGATCTCCATTTTTGAATTGCTCTCCATTTCTTTTCACTTGAAAAAATCATTACCATAGATCTCCCACCATAACAAGGCTTATCATAGTCTCGAGACAAACCCTTGAAAACAAAGGAGTCCCCCTAAATCCAACAAAGCTATGATATCAAATGTATATTTTAACCTTGTACAATATTTACTGCAAATAGATTTTTAGTAAAAGAACAGAAAAGATACAATGGAAAATACAAACATTACATAGATATTTTTCCCCTGGAAACTGTTGGGCTCCAAAAATGTCATACAAATATCACTCATTACCATACATTTTTCACCTATGCTTCCATTTCATCACTCATTATTCACTACCATGTCACTTCATTTTCCCTATTATTCACCATTAATGGGTCTCATTTATATTTT
>ML777052.1:655006-699365 GCA_009831015.1 Picea engelmannii | reverse complement strand
CACCTTTATGTGGCCTTGAATGATCAAATTCGAATTTGATAAGATAAGAGATCATGATCTCATGGAGAAGATCAAGGACAAAAGAGGGTTATGTGTCTAGATGGTTGAGAGATGTATGGAACTAAAGAGAGATTAGTAGATGAGTGTCTAGATGGTTGAGAGATGTATGGAACTAAAGAGAGATTTGTAAGCCTGAAGTTTTGTAATATTAGAATTAGAGAGAGTTGTAATCTTAGAGTTGGTTTGTAATGGAGATTTTGAAATAAAGAATCATACTTCGATTTTGCTTCTACATCTGAGTCTCCTTGAAAGTGGTGTTCTTGTGGAGTTATGGAGGCCCCCCATGGCCTCACTTGCATATTGATTTGCTTATTTTAGGTATAACTTAATTTATGTTTTTGTTTGATTTCATCTTTTAAAGTTTTGTTAAATGTTCTAATACTGGAAGGATCTTATTTGAAGTGTTTTTGTAAGAGAACCATAAGATCTCTGACAATTATTAGATTTAGTTTTGTTTCATTTCAACTTTTAAGTTTTGTTAAATGTTCTAATATTGGAGGATATCCTAAAATTTAGGTGTTCTTGTAAGATAACCTTAGGGTCTTGACAATTGTTAGATCTAGGTTTGATTAGTTGTTGAAAGAGATTTTGATGAATATGTTCTTGTAAGGGAACTTTAAGATCTCAGACATATTAGGAATCTTTCTAGATCTATATATTTTAGGTAGCGCTTCTAAGTTTACCTTCCCGAGTTGACATTAAATAAACTCTGATTGACATCATCAATTAGAATTAAACAGAAACCCAAACTGGGAAAACCAACATATTCTTTATTCATTCATTATCTTACATTTTTTACAATAAAATATACATATAGGATCCAATGACATCCAAAAACCTAACCCAATGACCTGGATGATTCAACAACCTGAATTCCTTAACCAAAAATAGAAAACCATCGGAAAAAACCATGTGCCAAAAAAACACCCAAGAATGGACAGGAAAATCGAGGCAACACAAAAAAACGAGGCAAAATGTGAAATATTTCTTGAGGAAAAACAAATTTCTCGAGGGCACTTCCCTTGAACCCCTGCATGCTCGACGTAATGCAGACCCTAATACTCGTGCAAAGAATATACCACATACCCAACATAAATGAGATGGAAAATTAAGTTATGGAAGTGAATCCGATAAAGTTCAAAGTGCTAAGTGGAGGATTTAATGGAAATGAGTCTCGAAAATGGTCAATGGTTTCCAAGTGCTTGAGTACCTGTGGAAGATTTGTGTACATTTCTGAGACACAATAAAACACAATATACAAGCCCCATAATCTAAAGGAAAAGAAAGTGGATCTTTTCTTCCCAATTATTAGTAGTATATAATGATATAAACTAGCAATGAAATGATAATAAGAGTTTCTAAACAAGTCACTACAAGTCCAAGTAAATATACAAGAGACTAACTGGAAATTACTAGTGTAACTCAAGTATGATAGCACAAGACTCTAGAAAAAATTAAAGGATATTATATACAAGTATTGAAGATATAATATTGCATCCTTATGGATGTAGTAAATAATTTCTATAACATAAAAATCCAACCATGAAAACTTGCAAATAAACCACCCAAAAGAAGTACAACAACTAGTAGATTAATTTGGTAGCTTTCTAGCAAACTTTAACGATTAGAAAATGAGAAAAATTGAAAGATATGAAGTGTTTTTATATAGCCCTAATGGATATATATTTTAATTTATGACAAAAATAAGATATCCTTAGCCAAAGGAGACACCTTGGTGGCCTTAGCAAGCCAAAAGCACCAAGAAAATATTACAATTTAAACAATTTCAATATGTCATGATTTCACGTATACCAATGCAATATATTAGTGCCTTGAACTATTTCTTTTATTTATTTATTTAATTAATGAGCTATATTTTCCACATCCTTAGGGGTGTAAACTCTTTTACTCCCTAAGGCAAGCAAGACTAGCAAGGAACTACTAAGGGGTGTAAGCCCTTTCACTCCTCCTGGTAAGCCTTGTACAACAATTTATTCAAGACAATTATGATAGGATTAGTTGGTTTGTATTCCCTTATAATCTCCAAGATCTTAGCAAATTAACCTTTTAACCGAGAAATAATCAATAACAAAACAAATATTCCTTACCTAGTCCAAGCATTAACAAGATAAAATCTCTTTAACCAAGAAAATTCCACCACAAATGAAAGAATAAGCCTCCACAATAGATATCACATTGCTTCTTCATCCAATAGCCAATATAAACTCTCACAAGAGAAACTAGAAAAGAGAGATGTTTAAAGTTTTCCAAAAGGGAGCAAATTTCAGCCAAGGAGTCTTCTCACCAATGGGAGAGCTATGATTAAAATAAAAAGAGTTTGATCTCTATTTATACAAATCTCCTAAAAAGTGTTTTTCCACATAGTTTGGGTAAACCACAAAACAAGGGAGACATTTCCCTTTTATTCCCCTTTACATCACAAATTCAAATTTATCTTTAAAAATTCCACATAAGAAACCCAGGATGATGTCATCCCCTTAAGGGGTGATTTTTTGGCACTTATAGCTTAACGTTGAGTTTGGATATGGAATGTTGGGACTCCAAAGGCCCATTCCTTGTGAACTAGGGCCTCCTATATCAAGTCAAGGCCTTCTTATCCATCAAAAAAGTGCTAAGTGTCAATCAACAACAACAAAAACACTAAAACCCAAGCCCTAGGGTGACGTCAAGCCTTCCAAATGTGATGTTTTGGCCTCCAAAGGAAACCTGTTGGGCTAGTAGGGGCTAGGATAAATATTCCAAGGTGTCTCTAAAGTCTCCAAAGGAAATGTTCATATTCCTTCTTTGTCAAAGGTGTGAGTCATGGTATCCAACTTGTGGTCTTCAAGCCCCAAGGAAGCCCAAGCTAGTCTTTTTCTTCCAAAATTGTCTACCAAGCAAGGTCCTGCAAAGACAATGAATACACCCTCCAAGGATCTCAAGTCAAATGCGTCATGATAAGTAAATCAAGTTAATAAAAGAGCTAGATAAGCATGTGCATAAAAAATAACCTCATCAAACTAAACAAGTTCTCAAAGACCCTATGCATTTTGACAAGTTTAGGTATGGGGGGGTTGACAAGATGACCTATTGGGTGGATCATACCTCAAGTAAAGAATTTTTTCCCAGGTGGATCCCTCCATGGATAGTTATAAGGATGGAAATTTATATTAAAATGTAGAAACCTAGGATAATCTTACTAGTCCTAAATATACAAAATATAAAATGTTTGGCTATATTGCTGTAAAAATATTCAAATTTCTAAGGATTTTATATAGTTTTTATACAAATTTGGCGATTTTTAAGGTAAAATAATTTTATTCTACGGATTTGGGTGAATAGTTTTTAGAAAAATTGGAAATTGGCGAATATGTTTTTGGGAAAACCATGGAAAATTAGACCATTTGCAAAATTTAGCCCCTAAAATCATCTATGGATCCCTCTCTAATTCATGTGGATAAGATGACATGGATGGCAGTAAAATGTTTGGGCATGGGATTCATGACATACAAGGGATCGTAGTGTCATATTTATGGGTTCCTTTGTAGAGGGTGTTGTGCACCTTCATTTTCAATGCATCATTTTTCCAAGCTCATTTATTTCCATTAATTAAATAAGGTCCTATTAGGACTCCATAAATAGGTTTGGATGATAAACAGATGATAAAGATAACTTTTTCAACCAACTTTGAGACCCAAAACTAGCCTTTCTGATCTGGAGAGGGCTCTCTCAGAAATGGCACGGTCTCCATGCAGGATATGACTTTGAAAAAAATGGCTAGATTTAACACCTATGATATAATGGGTTTTGGTTATATTGGCACAGGAAAATAAGACTTGGGCTATGGGGTTGATCTGCGGAAGGGACGGGACAAATAACTTAGTGATTGAACTTGATAGGATAAGGCTAGGTAAGCAACAACTATTAGTGTAAAACCATAGTGTGTGGAGGGAGAAATTACAAGAAGTAACTCGGGAGCACCGATGTGGATGAATTCAGAGTTAGCTTTAGAGGAAAACGGTTTGTCTAAGTTGCGTGAACAAGGGGTGTTGTACAACAAATCTGTAGGTTCAATAATTCATTCTAAAATAGATAGAAAGATATATGAAATAAATATAACAGGAAGGAACATACGCAAAGAAAGAAGCACAATACATCAATGTGTTGTTACAAATAGAATATTTTCATCAAGTCGCAGGACCTTTGCATTAAATTCCGGTCAAAAATTCATATTACATACAATAGCTATCATCTACCAAATTTGCCAACCAACCTGGCTTACATAGAAAAGATGAAATATATAAACAAGGGTGTCGCTTGGACTACCCTGCTTCCTAACTGCTAAACCTTAGAACTAGGAAAACTGAGAAACATGCACTGGCGAATCTTCACATAGTGTTTTCAAAAAATAGATAGTAATCGCGCCTGTTTACTTATGATTGTTTGTAGGTTCTCTACATGGATCTGATCATGAGTTAGGATTTGGCATGGAGAAAAGATGTGTTGGTGTGTCCCTTTGAGCAAGTTTCCCAATCAATAGGTGTCTATCAGGAGCTTGTTGTCTGTAAATAACGGCTTCAATTTCTATTATGTGATCATTCACTGAGAACTGTGGATAGTAAGTAGATGTTAGATCGTCTTGGCCATCATCAAAATGGTAGCGTGCTTTAGAGAAATGTATCATCCAAAACTAACAAGATTTGTCTCATCCATTGCAGGTGTAGAGATGGGTGCTTGCTAAACTTGTTTTTCCTGCACGTTGGTGAGAGATATCAAGGCTTCCTTCTTGGTCATTTCACAT
Organism: Picea engelmannii; assembly: GCA_009831015.1. NCBI lineage: Eukaryota > Viridiplantae > Streptophyta > Pinopsida > Pinales > Pinaceae > Picea > Picea engelmannii. The sequence goes on along the minus strand of ML777052.1, from coordinate 694,504 downwards.
TCTTTGGAATGTTTCACACACCTTTCTTCCATCAATATCTGTGTTTCTCACATATTTACAATGGTGTCCTGTGCCTCTCTGAGTTTCCTTTTCAACCATGCCACGTTCCCTTCATGACCCTACATTGCGGACCCTTATGTAGCCTTTGTCACTAGATGTCACCTTAATTTCATGTTTTCCTGATAGAGTTCGACGATAGCCAAATTTTCTTTCCTTAGTTGCTGAGATGGAAATTGATCATTTTCTCTTGTGATATCTACTCTCCTTCTTATTCTCTTGTATTCATGTCTCGATCCCCCAACAGGTTCTAGCTGGATGTCATGTCCGAGTAGTTCTTTAGCTATCAATCTGACGTGCGGTTATTCTGAAATTTGAGCTTCCATGATCTCCTGGTTCTTTCTCGGCCTGCCCCTCCTGCAAGGAATTTTTTGCTAGGGAGAGGGGGCTCTTATTGTCTTCCCTTCATGTGTGAATCCCTCCATTTCATATTTTTTGTGCTTCTATATGGCCTTCTCTGCAAGTAAGAGAATAGTTCATTTCATGTCTTTGGGAATGCCTATCGTAGGTGAGAATAAATCTTAATCCCTTTGGGGCTTGTACCTTGTAGTTATACTGCTCTACATGCCTTTACTTGTGCTCTGAGAGGTCACCATGGTGTGACCAAGGTGAACTCTGTGCGTAGTTTATCCAAAAAAAACACAGGAGAGAAGGTTCTGAACAAGTTGGACTGGCATGGGAAATTGAAAATAGAGTTTAGGCCTATTTCTATAATTGGAGAGAATACTAAGCATATGAGATTTATAATGAATTGGATAGGAGAGGAAATCATGCTGGAGGACAGTGAATTCATGGCGATGATATGTTCCAAGTCAATTTGCAGGTTTTCCATGGAAAATCCCCATGTGTAGGATACAGGTGATAAGGCTTGTTGGGCATGCATGATATGAACGCCATGATTTTTTGTTCCCTTGGCATCCATGATGAACTGATAATAACTATTGTACTTACCGACACAACCTCTATTAACCACTTGACTTGACCTGGGGCACGTAGAGACTGGTTTCCCAATAGGACTTGACTTTCGTGGAAAAGACATACTCGTACCTCTTATACAATTTTTGAATCTGACATCCCTTCCCATTTCCAAGGGCCAACCAGACACTTGTTGACTTCAAATTCATGGTGTTAGGTACCTGAATTCACATGTTTGGGCACATGGGTCACAACATGGCTTTAAAACCGACTCTAAAATGGAAAGAAAAATGGTGGCGCTAACAGGTCCAAACACTAGGTACTCCTTAGGGGTTAGTCAATTAGCTTGGGAAGTAGTACCAAAGTGTCACTTGAAGGGAGAGGTACATAGAGTGCCATGGGGGTATAGTCTAGCTTGTAACACACCTTGTGTATATTCCTCAACAAGTGGGACATTTATAATTATTCTTTTTCTTTTAAAGGTATTTGATTTTTTAGGAGAGAAATTCATTGTCCTAAAGACCTCTTTGGGTGCTAATTTGGAAGGTTCATAATATGGATTTTATCTTTTTATAGCTACATTCCACTCTGGGCCTTCAACCCCTTCTTCCCATGAAATGAGGGACAATACCTTCTTGGGTTAGTACACCCAAAAATCCAAAAATATAAGTTTCAAGAAATGAGAAAAACTTCCACACTAAAACTAGTAGAAGAGAAGAATAATTTAATCAATAACGTAAATGACAAAGCAATCACACAATACACATATATTTTACCCTGAAACCCAAACTGGGAAAACCAACATTCCTTGAGAATTTTTCTCTCTTGTTGTAATATTAAATCTAAATAAAACATTACATGTCTAACTTGGTCCACACCTAAGACACAATTGACATCATACCCTCTTTCCTACACAAGAACAATAGTGTATCCAATTCAGCTTACATCTACATGACCAACAACCTACATCTAGACATTTCTTGAAAGACTGGCTATCCTATGATTCATTGATTATCATTAGCCTTTACAAACTTACAAAATGCCTCTTTATAGGATTTACAACATGCAAAACCCTAAAGAATTGGTGCCCAAAAATGGTTATAGATCCATGCATAACATTGGCTAAAAATACTGCAAATATCGTGATTCTGTTACAGTAAACTCCAAGTCAGATTACCATTCGACTACTAGTCGACCTTCATTCAGTCTTTAGTCAGTTTACACATGCCTTCATGTCGACCTCTTTTTGGTTGACCTCTTCGTCTTCCAGTTCATGCTTTTACCATGTTGGACAACCTTGATTTCTACTTTATGTGATTGACTAACCTCGACCTTCAACTTGATATCGATCCACCTAGACTTCGACTATTAGTCAATTCACCTTGAATAAACTTTCACTGCAAAGAATATAACAACCCAACATTCTCCCACTTGTTGTCTTCTTTGTTGAAAGTAGGATATTCCTAAACTTTCATTCATAGACCCAGGGCATCAATACCCATTTCCTCTCTATACCAAGAGAACTTCACAACACTCATAGACTTGGCCAACAAGTTTGCTATGTTTTCCAATGTGTCTACTTTCTCTAGTAGCATCTTGTTACTTTCCACCATATCTCTTACAAAATGGTATTGTACATCAATGTTCTTCGTCTTGGAATGATAAGAAGGGTTATTTTCTAGAAATATTGCGCTTTGACTGTCGCAACTTACCTTCACAGCTCTTTGTTCAAACCTGATTCTTGAACATAGCCTTTGCAACCATACCACTTATTTTCTTCCATGAGTGGCTGCCATGTATTCAACTTCTATTGTTCACAAGGATACGACCTCATGTCGCTTACTCATCCAACTTATTTCTTCACTGAACATATTGAAGACATATATGTTGCTCGACCTCCATCGATCCAAATCTCCATCCAATTCAGCATTGACAAAGCCATGTACATTTGATTTACCATTTTCACCTCCATGTCTTCCTTGGTATCATATAGCATAGTCCTTTTCTCCTTTCTAGGTGTCGGCATGTACCTTCGTAACACTCCCATTGCATGGGAAATGTTTGGTCCAGTGCAGACCATCACATACATTAGACTCCCAAAAACACTTACATAGGGAACAAGTGCCATGTCCTTTATTTCTTCCTATGTCTTTGGACACTGTTCAAGAGTTATTATTTCTCCCACAGGAATTAACACCTTTGTCGGTTTGCAATCCTGCATGTTGAAACATTTCAGAACTATTTCAATATAATTTTTTTGATTCAACCATAGATTTCTAGTGGCTCAATCTCTCTTAATATCCATTTCCAGAATGAAGTTAGTTGCATTGGTATCCTTCATGTTGAACTTGGAGGATAGTTACTTCTTCACCTCCTTTATTGTGTCCGTGTTGTTGTTATTGACATAAAAAGCTACATATATGAAGCACCCACCTTCTTCCTTGGAATATATGTAGTGATCAACTTTTCTTCTCACAAATCCCAAACTAAGAATGTATGTGTTGAACTTCTGGTACCACATTCTTGGTGATTTATTTAGACCATAAAGGGATCTTTTCAGTTTTCACACCAACTCTCTCTTTCCCTTTACTACAAATCCTTCAGGATGTTTCATGTAGATTTCTTCTTCTAGGTCCCCATGTAGGAATGTTTTCTTCATATCCATCTATTCTATTTCTAGATCGAATGTTGCATCTAGAGAGATTATTACTCTAATGGAAGTTAATTTTTCAACAAGGGAAAAAATCTCACCGAAGTTGACTCCCTCGACCTGGGAATAACCATTCTCTACTAGTCGAGCTTTGAACTTCTCGACTTGTCCTATGGCATTCATATTCTTCTTGAATACCCATTTTCTACCGATGGTATTTATTCCACTAGGTAACTTGACTAACTCCCATGTCTCATTATTTTGCAAGGATTCCATCTCTTCGACCATAGCATCCTTCCATAGTTCACCCTCTACCAAGTCGATTGACTCATTGACCGACTTGGGCTCATCGTTGATGGAAGTTAGCACAAATGCACAACAAACGTTGAGTGTACTATATAATTTAACCTTGTACAATATTTTATTGAAAACATATTTTCAATAAAAGAATAGAAAAGATACAGTGGCAAATACTCACATTACACAGAGATTTTTCCCCTGAAAACCCAAACCAGGAAAACTACCATATTCTATATTCATTCATAGTAATACATTGTTTACAATACAATATACATATAGGATCCAACAGCATCCAAAACCATAACCCAATGACCTATATTAGTCAACAACTCTAATTCCTTAACCAAAAATAGAAAACCATCGAAAAAAACCATGTGCCAAAAAACCACCCAACAATGTACATGAAAATCGAGGTGACACAAAAAATGAGGCAAAAATGTAACATGTTTCTCAAGGAAAAAAAAAATTCTCAAGGGAGCTACCCCAAAAACCCTGTGCAGGGGGCTATCTCCCCTTTGTAACCCCCCCTCAAACCCCCATGTGAGCTTGACGCAACGTAGCAAACATTATGGCTAGTCATGCAAAGAATATAACACATACCCACCATTCTCCCACTTGTTGTTTTCTTTACATATAGGGGGTTACAGGGTTACATAATCAACAATCTAGGGAAACAATGCCCATGGATCCTATACACCAAGAGAACTTTTTATTTGTCATATATTTTGGTAATGAATCTGCAACATTCTTCAAAGTGTCCACCTTCATCAGCAACACTTTATTTCCTTCAACCATGTCTCTCACAAAGTGATATTGAATATCAATATGCTTTTTATTTGAATGATAAGTTGGGTTCTTTGCCAGAAAAATTGCACTTTGAATATCACAATATATCCTTACATCTTGTTGTACCAACCCAATACCTGAACACTATCTTTGTAACCATATTGCTTCCTTCCTTGCATGAGTGACTTCCATGTATTCAACTTCTATAATTGAAAGTGCCACTACAACCTGTGTTTTTCTCATCCAAATGATTGCTCCTCCAAACAGGTTAAACACATACCCAATTGTAGATCTCCTATGATCCATATCTCTAGCCCAATATGCATCCACAAAGTCATTTATGTCCAACACTTTGTCCAATCCTAGTCTTCCTTGTTAGTACAATCCATAGCTAGCAGTGCTGCGTAAATACATGAAAACCATTTTTACTGTTGTCCAATCCTCCTTCTCTGGTTTTTACATATACCTGCTCAAAAATCCCATTGCATGTGAAATGTCCAGTCAAGTATAGACCATTTCATACATCAAACTTCTAGCTACACTCACATATGGAACATGAGGCATGTCCTCCTCCTCCTCCTATGTCTTGGGACACTAATCCACAGATAAATTTACACCATCAGGAATAGGGACCTTAATTGGTTTACATTACTGCATATTGAACCTTTGCAATATTGTATCGAAATATTTTCGATGAATTATCCATAGTTTCCTATTTTTTCGATCTCTTTTAATTTTTGTGCCCAAAATTAAATTTGAAGCATTAAGATCCTTCATGTCAAATTTAGAGGACAACTGAGTTTTCACATCCTGGATAATATCATTTTTGTTTCCTATCAACAACATGTCATCCACATACAAGACCAAATAAATCAAATGATCACCAATTAATTTAAAATACATACAATGATCCTCTTTACTTCTTGTGAAGTGAAGTTCCAACATATAAGTATCAAATTTTTGATACCGCATCCTTGGTGATTGTTTTAAACCATATAAGGACTCTTTTATCTTGCATACCAGCTCCTTATTTCCTTTCAAATAAAAATGTTTTGGATACTTCATATAGATTTCTTATTACATATCCCCATTTAGGAATGTTTTCTTCACATCCATCTATTCTACTTCAAAATCAAACACAACATCAATACATAATAGGAATCTAATAGAAGTTAACTTGGAAACATGAGAAACAATCTCACCAAAATCAATTCCCTCAATCTGGGAATAACCCTTTGCTACTAACCCAACTTTGTATTTATCCACTTTTCCTTCTGCATTCAACTTCTTTTTAAATACCCATTTGGTACCAATGGGATTTCTTCAAGTCAACAACTCCACTAGATCCCAAGACTCATTCTTATCCAAGGCTGCCATTTCTTCATCCATGACCTTTTTCCAGAGTTTTCCATCCTATGAATCCACTGCCTCCCTAAAATTTATAGGGTCATCATCAGTAATAGACAAAGAAAAATTTGAATGAAAATTAGATGGAGTATACCTTTCTGGTAGCCTTATTTCTTGAACCGATCTCCTCAATACTGGAGTATGAGGATGTTCTTTTTCTGATTCATGTTCTTCTGATTCATCATCCTTTAAATCAAATTCTATTTCCTCTGGTTCTTCCTTGGTAGGACTTCCTATTTAACAAAATCCTTCATTTCTCTAAATACTACATCTCGACTATACACAACCTTCTTAGTTTCTCGCTTCCGAAGATTATAACCTTTGAGACCATATTTATACCCAATAAAGACACACTTTTCATCCTTCTTATCTATCTTACTCTTGTTTTCCTTTGGAACATGAACATAGGGATCACAACCAAATACCTTGAGATGTGTGAGAGAAGGTTTTTTACCCATCCATACCTCTTGTGGAGTCTTGTAATCCAATGTTGATGAGGGTGATCTGTTGACTAGGTAACATGCAGTACCCACTTCCTCTGCCCATAATTCTTTACCTAACCTGACACCACTAATCATGCACCTTGATTTTTCCATCAATGTCATGTTCATCCTTTGTACAACTCCATTCTTCTCAATTTTATATGGATTAGTCTTCTTCCTTTTTATACCACACTTCTTACATAATTCTTCAAATTCATTTCCGTAGAACTCTCTTCCATTATCTGTCCTCAACACCTTAATTATTTTCTCTGTTTGATTCTCAACAAGAGACTTAAACACTTTAAACCTATCAAAGACTTCATATTTATTCTTGATGAAATATATTCAAGTATTTCTTAAGAATTCATCTATAATTGAGACATAGTTCAAAAATTTTCCCAATGATGGAACCGACACAGGTCCAAACACGTCACTGAGAACTAGTTGTAAAAATTTTTCTTCCCTCGTTGCACCAGAGGGTAATGTTACCCAATTCTTCTTCCCATATACACAATGTTCACAAAAATCAAAATCCAGAGAGTAGTTAGACATACCTTCAACCATACCTTTACCATGTAGTAGTCAAAGACCCTTCTCTCTGATATGCCCCAATCTTTGATTCCACAACATGACCTTTTCTCCAAAGACTGTAGGAGTTATTTGTTCTTCAACTCCAATATCAAGAAAAATGGAACTATTACACCCATCACTAATAGTGCTTCCTTGCAACTTATAGAGAGTTCCAAACCAAACTCCCTTCAGCAACACCATTTCTTCTCAAACCATCCTGCAGGTTTCCTTTCCAAATATTGTTTTTACCCCTTCATCATCCATTTTTCTTAACGAAAAAACAATTATAGCCAAACCTGGGATGTGTAGAACACCAGGCAGTGTCCTAATCCTTCCATATATGAGCCTCAACTTGAATTTCTATTATCCTATGGCTTACCTTTACCAATCACTAACAAAAATCCTAACAACAAGATCACATGCAATCCTCTTCCTGATATCCATGTGATCTCCTTCACATTAGGCGGGAAAAATGATCTTCAACGCGCTCTATTTTCTCACAACAATGGCCATTCAAACACTTAGTGAGTTTTTATTTAATAAAGAAAGTGTTCACACCTCACTTTCATGAGCATACTTCATGCAAGAATAAGTATTTTGCTTAGAAATACAAAAAAAATAAATTATAAAGTTGTGGTCACATGTGGAGGAGAGAAATTAAAAATAAATAAAAGGCAAAAGGGGCGCATTGTCCAAGAGATTGGATAATTTTATATTTTAAATTTGGGTAGCATCTCAATAATTTGTTCCTCATTAAAAAGGGGAACAAAAGTATAATTGAAGGTTTTTCAATGAGATGTGATGATAAAGGCATACAACAACTTGGACTATGGTTGATCACATTGAAAGTGATGGGAAGTCTTATTAAAGGACTATGGAAAATGTTTGAGTGTGTTTATCTTGGTATAGGTGTTTTCCAGAAGAAGGCTTGTAATTCATACACCATTGTGATCTCAAGAAAGTTTCAAAATGTATTTGAGCACGGTTATTGTAAGAGTGATACTCATAATAAAATTGAAGTCTTTTTCTCTGTGTCCTATATCCACCCGAAATTGAATAAGGGGATATTAGGTACACTTTGTGTTGTGCGTGATGGTAAGATTTTTATGGAATCTTTATGTCCTTATGTTTAGTGTTGACATAATCATACTTGAAATTCATCATTTAACACAACAAACAAGAACTTCAAGCTCAAATTCATGTCATTCAAGAATATGTGAAGAACATTCTCAAGCATTCAAGTCGTCAACTACATCAGTAATGGACAAATCAAAGTTTTCGAACTCAACACATCATGGATCATTTGAAGTTAAATTGTAACTTGCAAACAATATTTGTTGTAAGATTACTTGATCAAGTTGATTTGTATTTGCAATAATTCCTTTGTAAGTTTACTTGTCTTTTTGAAATCAAGTTGAGTTGAATTAAATTTGTCATAAGGTGCATTTTCGGCTGAGCCCGACACCCTAGAGTAATTTTAAGTCATAATTGACAAGGATGACTACTTGAAACTAAAATCATTGTAATACATTGGGATTCATTTTCGGTGGTAACCGACATCCTCAACTTCCTAGAAGCAAGTTCAAGCAAGGCAAGTGAGAGTGAGAGTGAATAGAAAGTGAGTGTGAAGTTAAAGTGAGCGATTCAAGTGAGAGAGTTTCAAATGAACCTTCTTTTGTCAAGTCAAATTGTAATCAGGATCTACCTGCACAAGGAGACCTCATTTAGTGTTTTTGAAATGGCTCGAAGTCTTGAATTATTCGAGTTACTAAACACTCTAATAAACACCATTGAAGATAACATAGTGATATTGAACAAAAAAACTCTTCAATCAGTGCTAAGTTGTTTGCAAGTGACGCATGCTAAAGTTAGACTTCTTAAATCTCTATCCCAGCTATTGAATGATGAGTTTATAGATCTCAAAAATCAACAGCCAGCGAAGTGTTCTCAACTAGTTTATGTTCAACACAATCCTCTCTATGATGATGATGGTGATGTTTTTAATCAACAGTCAATGAAGGAGAAACTCAATAAGACAACTTTAGATGCAGACAAAGATGATTCCATTCTTGAACCTACTTTTCAAAAGTTTTCTTTTGAGTTTAATGAAGAAAACCTTTCAATGATGCATCAACATGCAGTAAATCCACTTCCACGGATTTCAAATAAACAAGTTCAGAATACTCTTTCCAAGCCCATCATCAGACCTTGGAAAGAAATCATCTACAACAAGAATAGAACAGGACTTGGATATGACAAGGAAGTTACCTTTCATATTTCTGATTATTCCAGACCAATCAAGTTCCAAAGTGTTGAATTCCTTCAAGAAGCTTCAACTTCACTTGTTCAAGTTCAACATCAAAATGATAAGTGCCAACATTGTAATCGAGTTGGTCACAAGGAGAATCATTGTTTTGATCTCCATCATTTCCAGCATTGTGGCAAGCATAACCATTCTTCAGACATATGTTCAACACTAAAGAAACCTGGAAGATTGAAAATTCACTATGAGTGGATTGATCCTTGGTAGTGGTCATCAACAACCAAGCAATTATATAAGTCTTACCAAAGAATTAAATCTCGAGTAAAGACCAATCTTGTAGCACATAAAATTTTTGTACCTCACATAAGTGGTCCCCTTATGGCGTAAATTTTGAGCATGGCCCTCACTAGATGAGATAACATGTGGTTTTTTCTGCATGCCCACTTTGTTCTCATACGGGATGCCTGGCTTCAGTACTAGCATTGTAATTTCCTACTCCACTCTACAGACTTTAGGTCTCTAGGTGGGGAGCTCCAATGCTTCTCTGCAAGGATCTATGGGGGGCACTTCAAGTCCCTATAATGCTTTCCCTTATAGATGGTGTCATATACCTCCTTTTTCCCCTTCGCTTGGAAGTACTCACCAACACTCTTTCAGGTCGAACGCAAACTATAGTTCATTTGGAGTAGGTAGTCAAGGACTTCCTTCTTATAGCATGTTGATAGGTTCGATATTTTTCTCTTTGTTCGATGCATTTGGTAACAATTATTTATCGTCAACTGTGTTCTTGGCTGGGGGCAACCCCGGTTATGGAAAAAAACATCTTGTGCAGGGTATTATTCCTGCACAGAGGGAAAACTTAGGAATTCCTTCCTCACAAGGACCTTGGAATCCATGGAATGGATCAGTTCCCTTGTTAGGGATGCGGATCGGGGGAAACCCCTTCCATAGCCAATGGAACCTCAGGCAAGGCTCAACACCTATGCCCATTGGATTGGCAGGGGGAAACCCTTCCCAAAATACTTGGAATGTGATGCAAGACTATCCCTTTACATCCTATTACAGGAATGAGCCAATGACATCTCAACAAGTGAAAAATCCATACACTGGTCACGACCATGTTTATTACCAGAACCTTGGCCAACAACCTAACTTTTCCTGGCAACCTTGTGCCAACCAAAATCCAGGCTCCTTTTTCCTTGGTTATAATCAACAACCCAAATTACCATTTCTGGCAACTTTTCACTTGCCAGACTTGACAAGGTTATTAAATGACCTCATCTGTCATGATCTGCATTGGCCTCCTATGTTGACCAAGTTTCCTTCCAACATCCCAAAGTTTGAGACCAATCCTAACAAACATCCAGGTGATCATGTGACTACCTTCCATCTATGGTGCTCATCCAAATCATTGAGATACAACTCCATCCAGTTGTGTTCGTTTCAATGGATTCTCATCGGGAGTGCTATGAAATGGTACATCGAGCTTGACCACTCAAGATAATATTCCTTCGGTGAATTGGCAATGGCTTTCTTAAACCATTTACAATTACCTATGAGATACGATGCTGGCACCAAATTGTTGGCCAACTTTAAGCAGACAAAAGAGAACCATATCTCAGATCTCATCCAAGAATGGAGACACCACAAGAGTTTGATAAAAGTTCCAGTCCCACCAGAATTCCTGCTAGAGTGGTTCCTTAATCTTTGGTACCTCAGTTCTCTAAAGACGTCGCAACATCAGGGGTCTTTTCAGAGGAATATGCGATAATTAGAGCCCAACAAATAGAATTGATTTACTCTCAGCCTGGTGTACTTTACGAAGTTTTTCCAAATGCACCGAGGTCGATCCTTGACAAGACCAGACAGAGGTCTGGACCACATGCCAATGGTATAGTTGTTTTAGCGCAAATGAAGCCCATTGATCATTTTTCAAACCAATTGCAACAATTTTCCATATAGAAGACAATGGCTAGCTAGACCACTGGTTCGGTTGTCCCCCCTAATCAAAATTTGGATGTATATAATGTGCAATCGAAAAACCTGAAGGCTACCCAATAGCCTGACAGAATGAAAAAATAACAAAAAAAGGGTAAGGGGGATAAGAAACCTACCAATAATGATGGTTGGGGAAACACTGAAAATAATAATTTGAAGTACCTCTGTAATATTTACATGGAAGAACACCCAACTCACTAGTTCCCTCGGCTTGCAGAGGCCCAGAAGTTATTGGCACAATAACAACCTGTCGTGTTAACGAATCCATTTCCACATGGGAAAATTTTTACTCAAGCCTCTTTGAGTGTAGAAGGGGACAGATAGGGAACCCCTCCATCTGCAAGTAATCCTTCATCCGCAAATGTGTACATGATGAAAGGTAGTGTTTACATAACAACTAGGACACATGGCTACGGAATGCCAAACACCTCTTAGAAGGGTAAAGAAGCTGAAAACCCATATCTTCCTCTCCATATTGAGAAGACATTGGGCGAAACAATGACATGCATCCCGAATAGTGCGTTCAAGAAAGCTTCCCACAACCCAAATACAAGGGCTACCCAGAACTACTCTGTGGTGGAGGATTTGTCATAAACCCCTTGTGCAATGTCTTCTTTGGAAGTCCTCCAGAGTTGCCCTTCCCAGAGAAAGGCCATGTTAGCTTCCTTAGGATCTGATGAGACTTGTAATTCGGGAATGATAATGCTTGATACGACCGACTTAAAACCTCGTCTCCTTTACCACGTGGAGTTTCAGATAGTGGTGTCTTACAACACAAAAAATTTTACTCAAAACATTTTTCACACAATGGTTGATGAGGATGCCTCGACATGGGTGATCTCTTTGGTGTGTTGGAAGGAAATTGGCCAACCCGTTTTGTCTCCATCACCTAATATTCTTACTACTTTCGATGGTCATTTGTTTCGATCAAATGGAATCATCCCCTCTTTCCCCGTGTAGTTAGGAGGGAAAACTGTGTGTGTCAAAGTTGAAGTGGTTGATGCGTCTCTCAACTACAATCTCTTGTTAGGAAGGACTTGGACCTATGCTATGAAAGCAGTGGTCATGACAGTTTTCTGGGTCTTGTTGTTTCCATGCGAGGGTCAGATCATGTCCATTGACCAGTTATCCTTCTCCCGTCCTAAACCTTCATGGGGGGTATCCATGGTCCCAATGATTGATAACCCTCAGCCCAACATTGTCAACATAGGGGTTGGTTTGTGCCCACCTTTGATGGGCACTTTTGATTACCTGCCTCCAACCGGCAATGTCCACTGCATATCGGCTGTCACCGACCAGTATAGGGATGAAATATTTCAAATATCATCATTTCACATGGCTTACTTTAATGATCCATGGACTCTTCCATCCCCATCAGCCATGATGGTAGGGACAGGGCACCATGGCAGAAGTTGCATACTCTATATTTCAGCAAGCTTTCGCTGACCTTGATCTGACTCCCACACATAAGTTGGATTCGGTTCTCGAGCCTACATGGGCTCAAGGTTCCCTCATAGATACTAATTCTTTAGACTTAGTCTTTCCTTAATATGAGGCGATTATTGAGGAAATGACTAGTCCTGAAAGACCCTAGGATGATCTTCATTACAGATCTTACTTCCTCCCAGAATTAAGAAAAATTGAAGCAGGTGAATTCACTTTGACTATGACTGGAGATAAGCTTTGTCCTATCCATCCTTTGGCTATGCACATTGTTTATGCTGAAGGAAATATGGCAACCATTTCTCAAATGATACCTATTGATATCTCCAAAATCCTTGACATCATGGAGAATATCTTCGTCGGAGCAGACTGCTCCCCCAAGGAGATTCAAATATACACAGATTTATTTAAAGAATTATGCGACGTGTTTTCCTTCTCTTACGAGGAAATTCCAGGCTAAGCTTCATCGAACATGAAATCATGACATGTCTTGATGCTAAGTTGGTCCGTCAGAAGCTTCATCTAGTCAATCCTAGGAAAGAAGTAGCTATTAAGGGTGAAATAGAGAAACTACTCCAAGTTGGTTTCATCTACCCCATCCAATTGACTCAATGGGTGTCAAATCCCATTCTAGTTAGAAAAAAATAGGGTACGATTTGTGTATGTACGGACTTCTGTGATTTGAACAAGGCTTGTCCAAAGGAAAATTTCCCCACACCATTTATTGACCAGATAGTCGATGAATTCATAGGTTGTGAAGCCTTTTCTTTCATGGATGGTTTTTTGGGATACAATCAAATATAGATCAATCCCAATGACCAACACAAAACCACTTTCATCTGTCCGTGGGGTACATTCGCTTATCAGAATATGACTTTTTGTCTAAAAAATGTTGGAGATATATTTTTGTGGGCCATGTCTCTCTCTTTCCACGATCTCAAACACATAGTCGAGGCTTATCTCGATGATTTAGCATCATGATCTCGCAAGAGAGTTGATCATCCCGCACACCTTTGACTTATCTTTGAATGATATCGCTACTACCAGATCTTCTTGAATCCAATCATATGTAGCTTTTGTGTAACATTGGGTTGTCTATTAGGTTTCATAGTTTCAAAAATAGAGATCATGGTCGATCGTCTAAAGGTTGAGGTGATAGTTTAGGTGCCTCCCCCATGTACAGTCCCTCAGCTTCAGAGTCTATAGGGAAAATAATTTTTTTTACAATGTTTCATCGCAAACTATGCCGAGATCACAAAGTTTTTCATGCATTTACTAAAGAAGGACGTTCCTTTTTATTAGGAAGAAGCCCCTCAATGCTATTTAGAAGAGTTGAAATGCACCCTTAGATCTACCCCTCTACTATGGCCACCCAATTATAATAAATATTTCTTATTGTACTTAGCTTCTATGGAGTCGACCATTAGTATGGTCTTAGTTTAGGAGGATGATTTTATCTTAGAATATGTGATTTATTACCTGGGCCAAGGCTTGGTTGGACCAGAATTCAATTATTTCCACATTGAAAAACTTGCATTGGTAGCAGTTCATGTTGTCCAACGGTTCCATCATTACATCTTGTTTTGAAAGACCACCATCATTGTTGTTGTGAATATGTTTCAATACATGTTAACATGACGTGTGATCGACGAAAATATCAGTAGATGGATAGTTATCCTCCAGGAATTTGACTTGGATTTTGTCTCAACGAAATCCAAAAAGTCGTTGGTATTTGCGGGACTCATCTCAGAACTTCTGGTTGAATGAGGTGATGTTATACCTGAGGAGTCACCTATCAAATGAGACATTTTTTTTATCACATCTTTGGACCCCTGGTATGGAGATATACTATTCTATCTCTAGAATTTGAATTTCCCTACCTCTTCTTCTTGTGATGAGTGTTGTTGTATACACCATCAGGAAAAAAACTATCTCATACTCGAGGACACTTTGTATCATTGAGGTGTAGATTGCATATTTCATCGATGTCTCACTCATGACAAAGTGGAAATCGTGCTTAATTATTGCCACACTAGAACATGTGGCGGTCATTTGTTTGGGTTGGAAACAACCCAAAATATTCTATGAGCCGGTTACTTTTGACCGACATTAATCAAATATTGTGTTGAATCAGTCAAGAAGTGCCACCTGTGTCAGATCTTCTCTCAGAAGATGAGGGCACACCCCACTCCCATGTTTCCTGTCATCACAGTTGGTCCCTTCACCAAGTGGGGGATTGATTAAGCTACATGCAACCCCCCTTCCGCAAGGGGGCACCATTATATCATCGTAGCAGTGGACTACTTCACAAAGTGGGTCGAAGCTATGCCAATGTTTAAAGATGATGGAGAGACATCAACTCTCTTTTTTTTTAACCAGATAATAGCAAGGTTTGACATCCCAAGAGAGATTGTCACTAACCATGGAAGTCACTTTCTGAACAAAATTATGTCCAAGTTAACATCAAATCTTGGGTTGAGGCAAGAACATTCATCACCCTACTACCCACAAGTGAATGGTCAAGTGGAAGCTGTGAATAAATCCCTTAAGACTATTTTACAGTGAACGATCAATTTGGCTAGGTCAAATTGGCATTTGATGTTGTATTCGACATTATGGGCCTACCGAATGTCTGTTAAGAATACAACCAGTTTATCACCTTTTCAACTCATTTATGGGCTGGAATAATTCTTTCCTATAGAGTACTAGGTCCCCTCTCTAAAGTTGGCAGTATAGTTACTTCAAGACACTTCACTGCTTGAAGAGCGTTTATTATATCTTGAGCAACTCTATGAGAAACGTCGGAATGCAGCCTTGGCTAACGAGACTCACAAACAAAAATTCAAGTGTTAGTATGATTGGTCTGTTCGTTCTCAAATTTTCTATGAAGGCAACCTTGTCCTAGTCTATGACGAAGATAAGGACCTCCAAGGGGTAGGCAAGTTCAAACCCATGTGGTCCAGACCTTTCATCATGAAGGAGGTTCTAAAGAAGGGTGCTTATCGTCTGGTGTACTTTGAGGGAAATTCTTTGGCGGAGCCTAGAAATGGGCTCTACCTCAAGAAGTATTACTCATAGGTGGGTCACCTTGGGTGACTTCTTGTAACATATGTATAGTCTTATACATTTTATTTTTAGTTTTTGTCTTTTTGGATTTATGGACGTGTCATTTTTTATGTCATCTTTTTCACTGTGGCATATTTCAAGTGAATCAAAGGTGTTCATTGGGTTTGTGGATGATGATAGCTGACACACTCGGAGGCTTTATTCCATAGATTGGGTGATTTTTACACCTCAGGGCTAGTTGCTATCTTTAGGAGGTATCTGTTTAGGTGATGCCACAAACAATGTCATCGAATACAACGCAATCTTAGAGTTTCTTAATGATGATTTTCACGTGGTATCTCTCTGTTGCACCTCTTTCGTCACCTTGGTGAGAAAAATAGAGGTTCTTGCAAGATCAGTTGGGTCTGCTGAGTAGGACAGCTGCAAGGAAAAGAGTTAGGGAAAGAAAATAAAAACTACAATTAAGAATTAAACTAGAAATTCAATAACAACTAAATTTATGAGCATAGGGACATAGAAACAAAAAGAACCATAAGACCCATGTCACCAATGTTGAGGATGATTTATTAGTGAAACAATACACCAAGAAGAAAGGGGACTATGAGTCCCTTCTTCCTCCAAGGGAGGGATCTTGGACCCCCACTAGCTAGCTCTTCTTACAACAAAAAAAAAATGGAAAATGATGAAAGAACTCTTTACAAATCCACTCAATGGGTGAGATGGATTGTCCAATGCAATGGTGGCAATATGCTCTTGAGAATGATGGATTCCTCAAGAAAATAGAGGCAACATAACATTACCTTGAATTCCTTGAAAAATGAGGTGCATTCATGGCCTTTTTATAGCATCTCTTTGGGCTTTTGCTTAGCTACTTTGTGGTGTTAAAAGAGGCCAATTAGGGCATTCCTGGGTCTTTGACTAGCCCTCCAATCGGATCCAATCCAAATTTGAGGGTCAAATCGGCTTGGGAGCTGAACCATAAGTGGGTTGGAGGTCGACCACTCTCATAAATCTGTCGTTTAGTAGGTGCATGAATTTTTGTGATAACAGTCGTGCATCGTGCGCCTGTTTGCGATTTATATGTTCCTGTTCTGTGCATGTGCACGTGCACTCAATGTTTGCATAGAGCTCTTCAATTTTTCACTACTTTGTATAGTTTTTTGACCCTTTTATGAATGTATTGGTATTAATTCAGGTCCATGGATGACTTCATCACTGTTTGACGATCCAGAGTTCTTGTAACCATGTGTAGACGAAATTTCAGTGATAACAGATGCTCCCTGATGGATGAGGTTAGGAGCATACGTATAGCTGAAATCCATCAATGTTTCTTCTACTGAGAATGTTGTTGTAAGAGATAGAAATAGTGGGATCATCCAGAGCAATCCATTGGAGGGAAAACGGAACCGGTAGGACCCGACCTTCCATGAGGTGTGTAAAGTAGAAAACTATATACAAACGAGGCAGGCATGCCCCATGCTCGTGTCATGTAACTCTGAATAAAGATGACTGAAGTGTTGGTGTAGAAAATTGCAGCGCCCTTGAGGGCGATCATGATAAAGGCAGAAGATAATTCTAAAAATGAACATACTCTGAATAGTAGGTAGTGATTGCGGTAATAAGTATCACCGACTATGTGGGCATTGATAGCCCAACCAAGTTCAGAGGTCTTCGGCAAATGAAAGAACTAACTGCAATAGTCGCAAAGTAAGACCCACCGTAACATGAGAAAGTGTTGGCATCGAATGTTATGGGGGTCAACAACAGCAGGGAGCAATGGTGTTTCACTCTGTGCTGTCTGAGATCACTCATTGAGTGGATAATGAGAATCAAGATACTGTTGCCCTTCTGGAAAACTGTGTTGATGTCGACAAAAGGGGGATGCAACTCCCATAAGAAAATGGCTTCGTGAAATCTACTCGGTGATGTGAGGAAATGGAGGAGGTACATGGACGAAGTCAAGATGTGGGAAGACTCAAGACTACCCTTAGTTGGAGTATGTGTGAGATAAAAAGTGGCCGCAACCATTCAATGAGGTCGAGTGTCAAGGGGACGACAAGACCGGGGATAAGTTGTGCCAGAGGTGGGACAAGGTGAACAAATTCAAAGGGCAGAGGTAAGTGGCCTGTGGGGTACTCTAAAGATATGGACGATGCCGACAAAGGGAGATGATAAGTAGTGCTCCAACCAAGGGTGACATGGGTTGCGGTTGGCTAAAAAGAGGGAAGCAGGTCACCAAAGGTGACAACAAAAAGGTAATAGAATGACTGGAAATAAAGGCGTTTGTACAATAAATAACGAATAATTGGGGAGAAGTGTACAAATATAGAAATGGGTTCCCCAGTGTGATATGGTTGGCCCATGTAGGGCATAAGTTGCTTGGAGAACTGATGGAGGGTGGGGGTCCCATTGGTGAGTTTCTGTATGAGGTAAGTGAAATGAAGGTGGATTTGCAGATGGGCAAATTGTTTGTGGATGAAATGGAGGGTTCATGATACTACAAAGGTGCAGTCAAAAAATAGAACCGTGAAGAGATAATCTGGGAGTCCGTGTGGGAAAGCTAGCAAAATGAGGAGAAAGAGTATGTGGTTTCTTCGCGACATGATGAAAGACTATCGGGACTCCCATCCCTAAAGGGTTTTGAAAAACAGCATGAGTGTCAGAAGTGTCAAAAGGTGCTATGAATGGGATGACTCATGTGGGTAAGAATGCTACCGGGTGACAGTACTAAAGATGCAAATGGTAGCGTGGGTACTACAGATCTGGAAATGGGGATCCTAGAGGAAAATGTCAGAGGGTGTGACTGGAAATGTAAGTGAGATTCAGAGGGAATGACTACATGCCAGTGCTGAGTATATACCTGAAGGGGTTGTGTTGATGTATGATGACCAAGTACCTGCACACATGAAAACCAAATACCCAATGTGAACAATATATGAAGAGAATCGAACATATGAGCATTTATTTGATAAGTGTGAGTATGCATGCGTACCTGACTAGGGGATGAAAAATGACGCCCCGAGGGATCAGGATGAAAAGAGGCCCAAGGACTGTTGTGATGTAGATGACGGGATGTTGATCCCGTGGCTGAAGACGGATTGAGAAATGGACACTGTGGGCTCCCGGAATGGTGAGTGGAAGTTTGGCAAAAAGGCCTATATATAGCTGTAGGGCCCACATTGCCACCTCATTTGTACCTGCTGCTATAGTGACTGGACGAGCAGTTTTCAGAGGAGATTTGGAGATTCAGGGAGGATGAATCATCCGATTGGAAATTAGTGAGCTTCAGGTTAGTGGTCTAATCATCCTGCATAGAAATAGAATTTCATTTTTTGGGCAGGGGTTGTATGGAGGGCCGTACAAAGGGATTTTGTGGATGTGGACCCCATGTGCATGGGTGATCTGGAAGTAGACTCACACACGTGTGTGCCTACGCACTGGATAGACGTGCATGGGGGCACTGGTGAGGGGGTAAAAGGCGTGCGCTATTTGCGCACCTATCGACTGTACAATTGCGCATTTGTGCGTGGCTGTGGTGTGGACCAGCGTGCACCAGTGCACACCTGTGAAGGTAATAGGCACGCCTTAGAGGCAAGGTTGACGTGTGTAAAATTGATCTTTGTGATGTTGTTGATGGTCTCGTGGGCTGATATAAGACTCTTTGTTGTGGCTACAGGTGGACAGTTTGCACGATGCCAGTGGGTTGGCGAGAGCGAGATTGGTCCCAGCTGCGAGATTGGTCCCAGCTGCAAGACGCGACTTTGGCAACCTGTGGGTTGCTAAAGTTATTTGAGTGCCCATTGATACGGGTGCAGGAGTATCTCCTGCAATTCCTGATCCGGATGTGGACTCTGGAGCTGCATTGCTTCCTTGTGCGAGGAGAGAAGATCCCCTTCACTGCGATGGAGGATGTGTACTTCTTGATTGGGCTCCCATTTTAGGGTGTTCCCCTACTGGCGGAGATGGTGCTCCCGAGGGATTTGTCCCTAGCGACCATTGGCCAGAGATACTGTTCAGGTCAGAACTTTATGTCTGGGATGGTTGTGAGAATTGGGTCGATAGATGCCCTGGCGCATCGCTATATAGCAGAGATGATTATGAGATTATATGGGTCATTGGTGACCTAGCGGATCAGTGGGGGCCAGCTGATGGTGATGGAGAGAGTACTGGCTGGGGAGAATTTCGCCTGGGGGCTGACGCTGCATACTAGAATGGTAGGGCAGCTAGACCACTACCAGTCTCTGGATATGAAGGAGTTTTCCTTCGGATCTATCCTCGTGGCTTGGTTTCTGGAGAGGGTGTCGATGTTGCACCCTAGGATTTTATTGGGTGCGCCTGGGGCGCAAGAGCCACGACTGTGACAATGGTCGATGGTGTTGCTTTGCCATGGTGGTGGCAAAGGTGGCCACTTCTTCACTGCAGAGCTAGCACAGGTATGGAGGCAGATGTCACAGGTGATATTATGATACCCCTATGCCGGGGTTGACTTTCAGGATGATCTGAACATGGTGCTACCTCCAGGGGAGGTGTTTGACCATTGAGGTATGGTGATTGATGATGCTAATATGTATGATTTTGTGTTTTTGTGAGATAGCATGTCATATGTTTATGATAGAGATGTTGATACTATCTATTGTTTGTTTGCATTTGAAAATGTGGCACCTCACGGGCGCGAGGTGGAGTTGCAGAGAGAGCTGGAGAGACTGTTGTGGGGAGAGAGACGTCGGCGTGAGGACACCGTGGTGCGACTAGCTAAGCTAGATAGGGCAGCGAGGAGGCACCGGTTTGATGACCCTAGTGTTGGGCCATCTCATGCTCCTCCGACAGCTGCCGGAGTGGATTTTGAGGACATACGTCATTGTCTAGAGGCAGTTTTACAGGATTTTCCTAACAGCATATGGTCTCACATCCAGGATGAGGCTTTCCTGGAGCAGTGTGTGTGGGTTCCGCCACCATGGCGGGCCATAGTACGACGAGTAGCGGTGGCTACTACGATGACGACTGGGTGACTTTTGTTGGGGCAGGAGGGATCAGTAGGGGGGGGACCACCACCTCCTGGGGTAGGAGGTGGTGGGCCGCCACTGCCTGAGGGAGGAGTAGGTGGTGGTTCTTTAGAGGCACCATGAGTGGTGCTCTTATGCATTGATGTATATATAGATTTTTTTGTATATAGGCTGGTGAGCCCATTTTGTACCGAGGTGCTGCATTGGCCTGGATATACTTGTATTTTTTATATGTAAAAATTTGGATGGCAATGTGGACCTTTATATATACATGAGTATACATGCTTGAGATCTATGTGGTGTTTACATGTTTTTGGTTAATGTTTTGATGATGTATATTCTATATATATGCTGTGACAGGTTTTTTGATATGTTTATGTATCTATAGAGGTAGCTTGATGTGATACATGCCAGTCTAACACAATATTAGCTAGGTTATCCATAATTTGATTCAATTGTCTTGGAATATGTGTAAATGTAATGGAATCAAAATATCGAGATAAAAGTCTAACCTGCAGGTATTTGCGAAAGAGGCAAGGATCACGGACACGGTACACATTGTTGAGATGGAGTACGACTAGTTGAGAGTCGAGGAAGATGCTAAGGTGACGAATACGATGATGCTAGGCATCGGCCAGGAGGCCAATGACAGAAGTGTATTCAGCTTGGTTGTTGGTTGCTAAACCAAAACATATGTCGCTCGAATGGAGCATTTCATGTGAGGGGGTGTAGAGAGCCCAAGCAGCCGAAGCGAGATTTTGTGTCCAACGGCTGGCGCCGTCGGCATAACTGACGTGGTAGGCTGGTGGAGGAAGCATCTGTCAATAGCACAAAGGATAGTTTAGACGTCATGGGATGGAAATAAAGATTAAAAAATCTATAAAAGAAATAACCTAAAGTAGAATGACTATGTTTAAGCATAAAATTTCTTGAGATACAACTTGTTGATGGGTTCTTTGAGAGAGAGACCTTCAAGGGAGGCCAGGATGTATGCGCCTTTGGTGAGGCAATGTTGGATAATGTATGGGCCATGCCAGAGTGACTCAAATTTGTCGTGGCCAAAGGTATCATGAGAAATATCGTAAGCTAGGATGAGGTCGCCTTCACGAAATGAGAGAAGGTTGACATGGCGATCAAAGGTAGTCTTGGATCATTTTTTAGCTGCCTCATTGTTCTGTAAGGAAGAACGACGATCTTCATCTAGAGATTCCAAGTTCAGCAAGTGCTGCTCCATTGGAGTAGTGTTGGGTAATAGCTCAATTGCGGTGTGTAGGGTGAAAATTTTTCACTCGATGGGAAGAGTGGTCTCAACCCCATGGACTAGATGAAATGGTGTAAAACTAGTAGTTGTTTTCACCACTGTACGGTAAGCCCATAGCACGGAAAATAACATATGATGCCAATTGGTTTTATGTTTATTAACCGTGCACTGTAACATGGTCTTGAGGACTTTGTTAACTGCTTCAACCTGTCCGTTAGACTGAGGGTAATATGGTGAGGAAAACTTGTGAGAGAATCCTAACCGAGATGAGAGTTTGACGAAGATCTCATTCTAGAAGTGTTTCCCATGATCGGAAACGAGTTGGATGGGTACTCCAAAGCGGGATATGACGTGGTTAAAGAAAAAACACATTGCAGTGTCAGCGGTGTTGTTGAAGGTGGGGCATAGCTTCTACCCATTTGGTGAAGTAATCAATGGAGACAACAATGTATTTGTGACCATTGCTGGAGGGGGGATTACAAGTCATGAAGTCGATGCCCCGTTTACAAAAAGGGCTGGTAGTGATGACAGGATGAAGAAGAGCAGGGGGAGCCCAGGATTTATTGATGTAAAGCTGACATTGCTCACATCATTTCACGGCTTGAATGAAATCATGAAACAAGGTAGGCCAAAAGTAACCGTCTTGGATAATATTTTGAGCAGTGGATATGCCCAAAAGATGCCCCCCACATGCGTCGTTGTGGCAGTCGTTTAAGACTCTGTCGGCCTCGTCAATAGTCAGGCATCGACGAAGAATGGTGTTGACTCCCCGCCGGTATAGGATGTCGCCAATGAGGAGGTAACGGGGGGCCTGATGGCGAATACGATGACGATCATCTCGTGAAAGGTGGTTACCAAACTTTTGAGTTTGAAGGTAGATGAGGAGGTCGTCATACCAAGGATCATCTGTAGTGATGTAAAAGAGATGTTCGTCGGGAAAGTTGGTGTTGATGGGGATACTGGTGGTGTCATAGGGGAGGGTCGTGATGAGTTCAGTGAGAATGAGGGCCTTCTTACTCTTAGGTGTTGAGAACTCGAGGTCGTACTCCTGAAGGATAACAATCCATTAAGCGAATTTGCCGTTAACTTACCGATGACTTAGCAAGTATTGCATAGGGTTGGAATCTACAATGACCTTTGTTGTTCGAAGCATAATGTAGTGGCACAATTTCTGGACTGCGAGGACGATTGCAAGAGAAAGTTTCTCTTCGTGTTTATACTTCAAGGGTGGTCTTGAGAGGTTTTTACTAATGTAATAAATGACATGTTCATGATTGTCATCACCTAGATGGATGAGAACTCTTGCTACTGATACAGTTGATGCTGATATGTAGAGGATATAGTCATGATTGTAGTCGGGTGCACTAATTAAAGGTGTGTTCTAGAGTGCGGTTTTAAGATCATCAAATGACTGTTGGGCATGGGCGTGCCAATGAAAAGGGATTTTGTAGTGTAGTAAGCGAAGGAAATCGTGCACACGTATGGCATAGTCTAGGACAAAGCATCGTAGAAAGTTAGCTTTTCCCTGTAGGCTCTGAAGTTGACGTAAATTCCGAGGAGGTGGAATTTTGGTGACAGCTTGGACTTTGAGGGGGTCCATGGTAATACCGCTTTGGGAAATGATAAAGCCGAGGAGGCGCCCTGCGGTGACACAGAACACACACTTGAGAGGATTCAAGCAGATGTTGTACTGACAAAACCGTTGAAAGATGATTCGTAAATCATCAAGATGCTGGGTGCGTTTCTTGGATCGAGCTGTGAGGTCGTCCAAGTAGGCGAGGATGATATGAGCCAGATCGTGAAAGATGTATGTCATAGCCCGTTGGAAAGTTGCGCTAGCATTCTTTAAGCCAAAAGGCATGACATGATATGCAAAAGTACCCCAAGGGGTAGTAAATGAAGTTTTATACTGATCGGTGGGGTGAATTTGAATTTGATTATAACCAGAGAATCCGTCCATAAAGGAGAGAGTCTTGTGGTCGGCGCAGTCATCGATAATTTGATCGATGAAAGTCATTGGAAAATTGTATTTGGGACATGCGTGATTGAGATCATGAAAGTCGGTGAAAACGCGGATAGTGCCCTATTTTTTGTTAACGGGTACAGGGTTGGAAACCCATGAGGTATAGGCGATGGGGTAAATGAACCTAGCAGTGTGTAATTTGTCAATTTTGGCTTTGATAGCTATGGCTTTGGATGGGTGTAGCGGTCATTGTTTTTGGTGAACTGGTGTAACGTCGGGCCAAGTGTCGATGCAATGTTCAACAATAGAGGGATTGAGGCCAGGAATTTCCGTGTATGACCAGGAAAAAATATCCCTATATTCCTAGAAGAGGGCTTTATATGCGGTGATTTCCTGAGGAATGCAATCAGCTCCAATGATGATTTCTTCGACGATGCCATTTTTAATGGAAATGTCAATTTTAATGGTTGGAGAAATGTTTTCCATATTGCCTTCTTCAAAAGTAGCAGGGGTAGAAATGGGATTTTTGAACTAGTCGATAGGCCCTGATGGGATAAAATCATTGGTTTCGACTGTGTAAATGGGGTTTTGGTTAGGAGGCATGGAGGCTTCCTATGGAGAGAAGAGTGTGTGATGGTGTAGCGCATCCCAAGGGAGGTATGGGTGGTTTAACTCTTCGAGTATTGCCTCGTCACATTGGAAGTGACAGGAATACAAGGGGTCATGATGAGTGATGTCGGTGACAGTGGTCGTGTGGTTGCCTCATGGTGAGGAAGAAGCAGGGGGAATAATGTTAGGAGATGGTGAGGGTTCACTTGACATAAACCATATATTAAAGTAATGAGGGGTACCTATGGTAGTAGGGTGTAAAATGTCTGTAGGGGAATGAGCGGGAGAGTTGGGGGGGTTGGGGCGTGAATCAGATATGTCATCTAAGAACCATGGAGGCGTTGGGAGGGCCTCAGGTTCAAGAGAAATGACATGAAGGTCATCTAGTGATGAGGTAATGTTAATTATCACCTCTGCAGGCCGTTGAAGCAGGGTCAATTGGTGTTGCCTGTATTCAAGGATCATAGGACACTAGTATGTAAAATGAGCTAACGAATCGCAGAGAGAGCTAGGGCGGCTCATACGTTCATTGACTGAAGTGGTGACATACCGGATGTCAGTGATATTGGTTGAGGAGGACGTAGCAGGATTGGGGTTTCTCTGGAAGTTCTGGCATACTGCAACTAATGTCTACTGAAAGCATGGAAGTGCTGAGCAATGGTGGGTATAATGGACGTATTCTGAACATATAGCACAAGCGTATTTGGTTTGCAATCCTTTACTACTGGAAGGGGGGGTGGTAGTGGCGGGACTAGCTATAGTGGCGAATGTTGGGGGAGTTTGTTTGAGTGGGATCAAATTCCGTAATTCTGGTAGAGACAGGCAGTTGTTGGTTTGGTGTCCCTCTTTCTCACATAGTGCACAAGGTGGTGGGATGCATGGAGGAAGTGGAGCTGTGGGCTCCTTCTTCTTTCTCCTACCCCCAGCTGTAGTAGGGGGGTTAGTGAGTGGAGGTGTGGTGGGGGTAAGTATGGGAATCGTCATGGGCATCCCTTCTTTTTAGGGGGGAAGGGATGGTCGAGGGACCATCTCTGGTGGGTGTAAATACCAAACTGGGATTGTTAACACCATATTAGGTAGTGTGAGCATTGTGGCTACCTGAAAAGCTTTGATACATGGTGGAGGCTAAAAGAAGGGAATTTGAGTGATGGCTTGGGGAACTGTCTCCCAAATGGGAATATGTCCTTGGGGAGAGGTGGAATCGTGGACTGGTGGGGTCGACGAGTGTCCAGGAGGTTCTTGAGGGGGGGGTTCTGTGACGAGTGGGACATCAGATATGATAGAAGCCTCTGTAGGTGGAAGGGTATCCTTTGTGTGATTTCTGTTAGATGATATGATGCATACTTGATTAGAAGGATGAAGGAGTGGTGGTGCTCCATGGTAAGTTCCTAACAAGGATGGATCTTTGAAAATCCCAGGACCCATCTCGACGAGTGGATATATGTCGTGGCTTGTGTGAATGAGAGGAAGGATGTTATCGATGTTGGTAGATGGATTAGGTTCGTAATGTGATACTTTGTCAATGGTAATGATCTTCCCATTATGAGGGAACATCATTGTCCGAAAGACAGAAGATGCTACTACCTTCATAGCGTACATGTAGCTACGACCGAATAGGATATTATAATCGAGTGGGGTGTCGATAACTTCGATATCGATGAGAATAGTCTTGCCCCCGAGTTCGATGGGTACATTTTGGAAGAGCCCTTCGGGAGAGGATGGTCATCTGTCATAAGCTTGTAAGGTGATGGCAGAGGGAATGAGTTCGGGGGAACCAAGATTCTGCCATACTGTTTTGGACATACTGCATGTAGATGCACCTTCATCGATGATACACCAATGAACTATGATGTTCCGTGATGTTCCGTATTTTTACTGGTATTTGAAAGGTGATCAAGGCGGGAAGACGAGGTTCTCCGCTATCAAGATCAAAGGTAATAAGTCGGGTATCTGCGGGGTCGACTGCCCCCAAGGTGGAAAGTAATGATTTCCACTGAGTAGGACAAGTCTGGAGGACCTCCAAAACTGACATGGCATCCAGGGATTGTGCTAAGTCATCTACCAAACTATAGTTATGAGCTGCCCTAGCCCGTGGGTTGTGGACATTCCTATGAAATGAGATGTGAGGGATGTGAAGCGGTGGTTCAGCGGTAGGGAGAGGTATCCCCAACGGGGGTCCCATCGATGTAGGGTTTGTCTCTGGAGGGATGGGAGGAGACTCAGCAGGTGCATGATACTGACAGTTACGTGTTTGCAGAAGGATTTCTTCCTCACTTGTGAGGAGAATTGTGCGATCTGCTGGATTGTTGGGGTTGGGGTATTGTCCCGTCGGAGGTGGGGGATGATGTGTGTCCTGTTGGGTGTTTATCACACTTTGATGTGGAATAGGATTTTGCAGCATGTCAGGAGGGGGTTGTTGCACGTATTTTTGTGGTGCCTGTTGAGGGGAAAGTGGTGCAGGAGATTGGGGAAGACTACAAGAGTCTTTCAACCATTTGAAATAAACGATCTGGGGGCAATGATGACTATAATGGCCGAACTCACCACAAAGGGTGCAAGGGAAGATGGTTTTAACATTATTGTTATTTTTCCCTTGGCGTTTATTATTATTTCCCCCTTGGGGGTTTTGGTTCCCTTGGTTCTGGTTTCCCCCAGTAGATTGGTGTTGTGTGGGTTGATTCCCACCTTGACTTGGGTTGTTGTTATTCCTGTTCCATCCTTTCTTCTTGGTATTGTTTGACGGATGGGTTGGATTGGCCGTATTCAACTGTTCAAAATTTTGGTATTGTTGAACGACAGAGGGTTGAACAAAATTCACCCCCGCATGAGGATGCGGGGGAGCCATGGTTTGTGGAGGACCAGGAAATGGGAAGTATGGATTCTATGGTGGTAACGATCCATAAGGTACATAGGAAGGCATAGTGATTTTGCTAGTACTATAAGCTAAGTTAGAGGGTGTACTAGAGTTTGTTTGAATAGGTGGATGTATGGGGGGTGACGGTGGTGGTTCACTGATGGGTGGAGGTATAGAAATAGGGTATGGTTGTTGATAAGGGGGTGGAGGGAAATAAGAAGTGCCCCCATATGCCAGTGGGTATTGAGGTGTTCCATACATCAGTGGTGGTTGGGGTTGTGGACTATGTTGTGTGGTGGTATCGATCAGTCCGTCTGTTGAGTGAGACATCCCAGGTTTGTCTTGGCCAAATGGCACAGGTTTTGGAAGATCAGGAAGTACAGTGTATAAGTACCCTGACTATGCATAGATGAGGTCATACCGTTGGGCCTTACTGATGGCTTCCTCTTCAAATTGAGGGAAGGTGGAAGCTACATCCTTATCGAGGAGAGAGACAAGTGATCTAAGAAACTAATCGAGACATTGTTTCTTGGTGGTTTCTGCTTTGCACAAACTACGTCGCCTACACCACTCATGAATGTGGTCAGTGATATGTGTGGCTGAGGTTTGTTTGAAATTAGAAAGTAGTTCTAGACCATTTTCGTGGCGGATGGGTAATTGGAAAAAGGTCAAGAATGCTTTGGCCAATGACTCAAAAGTGGCGCGGGACCCTGATTTTTCTTCTACATACCATTTGGTCGATGGGCCAGTGAGTGTGCGTTGAAATAATTGCAGTCTAATTAAATCATCCATAATGCTATTGGAGGAGCACCATAGGTGAAAGGTAATGACATGGTTGGCAGGGTCATCGCCTGCCTTTGCTTCGAATTTGGGTATGTCCGAAGGTAGTTTGGTGGGCATTGAAGGCCATGTGGGGTCATGCAATATAGGATCATTCATGAGTTTGTTGAGATCCGGTATGTTGAGAGAGGCCAAATATGGCATCTGCAGTGGGGGGGGAGGATTAGCTCTGGCCATGGTGTGAGTGTGTTGTGAACCTAACCCTTGAGGGGGGCTAGGTGGGTTGGTACTTCCTCCTTGAGAGGAAGTATGTCCCCCGCTTCCATGTAATGGAGAGCGAGTGAACAGATGACCTTGGGAAGTGGACCCAAGTAATGTAGAACCAAGCAAAGCTGATCCTAAAACAGTAGCACTCACAGGAGTGTGTGAAGGAGGTGTCGATGAGTGGGCAAGACCAGACACTCCCCCTAAGATAGGAGGGAGGTTTAACAAGCATCGTGAATGATGTGGGTTCTGTGGTTCCCCTATGATGTCTGACTAACTGTGTGAATGTGTGCAAAGAGTGGTGAGAGTAATATAGAAACAAGAGCCTTTGCGTTGAATGTTTACACAATATATATATCCAAATCAAACTGTAATCAGATTTGCATCATACATAAAATGTTTTTGAAAAAGAAGCATATATATGGGTAAGTGGGTTTTTTCTGTGTGGGGAATCAAAAGAAAGAAAATTCTTGTGTCCTAGAAGACGTAACGTCCTTCCTCTCAAATAGCACTGGACCTTCCAATAGTACTTAACAGTGGGGTCTGAAGTCACTGGAAGAGAAACTAGTGAAGGATGAAATAATTGGTTATAATGAGGGGTAAAGGGGGCATATCCTGAAAGAGCTGGTGATATTTCCTAATAGCCACACAAAATCCAATCAAGGTGCAATTGCAACCCACAATTTCCATATGGGTAGATGTCCTAAAGTTGGTCACTAGGTACCTCGGTCAAAGTGCGACATTTAGATTTTTAGCCTAAGAAATGGGTCATGGGATGGATCCCGTCCAAGAGGTGGGTGCCTCAAGGGGGGATGCACAGAACAACCAAACCTCAGCCTTCAACCCTTCACGGGTATCTCCCTGCCTTATGGTATTAGGAACACTTGACTTGGAGGGTTTTCAGTTCCCTATTTTGACAACTTCTATGGTTTTGACAATGTGAGAACCAGATAATGGGGAGTTATTTGGATGCCTATCCTCGAAATCCTACCTAGACTAAAAAAAATTTCTTTTGGCACCTCCTGTGGAGGAAAAATTAGTGAGTTTTTTAGAAAGATTTTAGATGTAGTTGTTTTGGGAGGTTGGGGGTGCCAACCAACCTCGTTGATTTAAAATGGGAGTGGATAGACTCGTCAAGAAAAGGGTGGGGTATTTTCGGAATCCCTTTGGAGGAAACTTACTTTGACCTCCACGTTTCAAGAAGAAGCTATGTGAGTGATAAGTGACTTTTGTGTGTGAGTGAAAGTGTGCCAATTTTTGGTGAATTAGATGTCACCTTGTTGCATGTGGACTTCGCTTGGTCCTTACAAGTGTTTGATTACCTAATTAACTAAGTGCCTTTGGTACAACCTTGCGTAATTCAAAAGTCCCTAGGAATCTAGCATGTGGACATGTGGGTTTGTTACTATCCCTTAAACTCCCTATTGTGATGTAATCTAAGAAAAGCTTTGAAACTATCCTAGATTGATCATGTGGGCATGTATGGGCCCGTTACAAAAACCTTTAAACTTCCCTAGTGTTTTGATCTAAGAAAGCAAAAGTTCAAACACTATCCTATCTTTGTAGCATGTGGGCATGTATGGGCCCGTTACAATATTAATATCTGTTTGAAAAAGTTAACTAAGAGGAGTCCCAAGAAGGGTTGTTGTCGTCTCCTAAAGGTTTTAATGTTCTTTAAGGGAGATGAAATTGTTTCACAATCTTTTTCTGATTCTCAAGATCACTTGGAGGCACGAGAGAAGAGCATACTAAGCGATTGTTATTCAACTTCTAGTCCCAATGCAAGTTAAATGTGATTAAAAATGATTTCCAACTTATCTTGTGAGTCAAAACAAGCCATCCATGTGGAAAAAAGCAAAGAAGGGAAATTGATTTTATCCTCCTAAGTGCCTATGTGTTTTTTACTAACCCCTTTATATGATGAGGGGACTAAGTGTGGTGTAGCTTTAAAACATGCTTGAAATCATTTTTAAGAAGGAAAATGGCCTTCCCACATCTCAACAACTTTACAATGTGATTTTTTTCACAGATGCGTGGGTCTTAGTGGAGATATAGGCGCACAGAGCGCATGCGTGCGAACAAAGACAAGTCAACAGGCGCACATGCACAGGAAAGAACTGTGAATCAGGCACATGTGCACACGATGCACATCTGTGGGCCTAAAAACCCACAAATTTATGACACACAGTCAAGAATGAAAAATCCAAATGGATTTCTCTCAATTCAACTTGGAATTGGCTGAGTGGCAGGTCGACTTAGGCCAGTTAGTGTACCTGCAAGTTAAACAAACTAAAAGAAGAGCAAGAAAAACCCAAATGGGGTAGGAAATTGATACCTTTTCCTAGCGGAGTCACCAATCTTTTGCGCCTCTTTCGTCACCTTGGTGAGAAAAATAGAGACACTTGCAAGCTCAGTTGGGTCTGCTGAGTAGGACAGCTGCAAGGAAAATAGTTAGGGAAAGAAAATAAAAACTACAATTAAGAATTAAACTAGGAAATGCAATAACAACTAAATTTATGAGCATAGGGACATAGAAACAAAAAGAACCATAAGACCCATGTCACCAATGTTGAGGCTGATCTATTAGTGAAACAATACACCAAGAAGAAAGGGGACTATGAGTCCCTTCTTCCTCCAAGGGAGGGCTCTTGGACCCCCACTAGCTAGCTCTTTTTACAACAAAAGAAAAATGGAAAATGATGAAAGAACTCTTTACAAATCCACTCAATGGATGAGATGGATTGTCCAATGCAATGGTGGCAATATGCTCTTGACAAGGATGGATTCCTCAAGAGAATAGAGGCAACATAACATTACTTTGAATTCCTTGAAAAATGAGGTGCATTCATGGCCTTTTTATAGCATCTCTTTGGGATTTTGTTTAACTGCTTTGTA
This sequence comes from Picea engelmannii, assembly GCA_009831015.1. NCBI lineage: Eukaryota > Viridiplantae > Streptophyta > Pinopsida > Pinales > Pinaceae > Picea > Picea engelmannii. The sequence continues at coordinate 662,938 of ML777052.1, read as the reverse complement.
GTGTGAAAAGAGGCCAATTAGGGCATTCCTAGGTCTTTGACTAGCCCTCCAGTTAGATCCAGTCCAGATTTGAGGGTCAAATCAGCTTGGGAGCTGAACCATAAGTGGGTGGGAGGCCGACCACTCTCATAAATGCACCGTTTAGTAGGTGCGCGGATTTTTGTGATAACATTTGTGCATCGTGTGCCTATGCACGATTTCTACATTCCTATTCTGCGCATGTGCACATGCACTCAATGTTTGCATAGCACTCTTCAATTTTTCACTACTTTGTATAGTTTTTTGACCCTTTTATGAATTCCATGGTATTAATTCAGGTCGATGGATGACTTCATTACTGTTTGACGATGCTGAGTTCTTGTAGCCATGTGCGGATGAAATTTCAGTGATAACACTCTCATCTCCAGGTCTACTTAGATGCTTAGCTAGTTGTGTCTCAGTTAAATGGGGTTTATCGCGTTTACGATCCTACACTACACCGATGGTTCCTTAGGGTACATCTCTTAGAGAAAATCTTTGATTAGATTATGTATATCCATGTTCCTAGAAGATTGAATCAAATCATATATACTCTAGCTAATCATGTATTAGATTGGCATATTGCACATATGTAAGAAAAAGCACACACACACACACATATAAATACATTTGTAAAATAGATGTAATAAATAAGATGTAAAAAGATGTAAAATATCCATATATATATCAAAAAATATCAGAGTACATGGGTAGGCACAAGCACCTCAAAAATATGTCCAGTAAGAGTCACGGAGCTTATGCCCTAAAAAATATACAAAAATTTCTCTCAGCACATAAGCAGTCTAGTCTAGCTAAGGGCGGGGCCTGTTGACCTTGCCGTAGTGAACAACAACATTTTCCAAATGTCAGAAGAGTTGGACCTGGGTTTATGGCACCCCAACTACATGAGGTTGCATCGATGGTGGGATATCCTCGATCTCTGCCATAGGGACTGTACGAGTGAGCACGGTGAGGTTCTTCTCTACCCATCTCAATACTCTGTCAACCTCTCCAAATGGAGGCCCCCCTACTACTGTTGTTGATCCAGTGGCTGTAACTGGTCTTGCCTCTGGTCGAGGATGCTGCAGTCCTTGATAAGTCTACTGGACACACTGGTCCCACATCTGTACATAACAGATACATAAGTGTCAGATACTCTGGTATACAAAAAAATATGATATATACAAAGACATAAAAAATAAATAACTTTGAAAAGAAAACTTACCCATCTCTCCTCGCTCCACTCCGGGATGTACAAGCATGTCAGGATCTCTAGAAAAATTGATCTCGACATAGGGGTATTCATCTATTGTCAGAATCTTCCATGACCACCAGTCAAAAAACTTGTCATCAAAGGCCTGGATGGTCCTCCCTCCCCCCTATCACAACAACAATGCTTCCCATATGCATTGTGCTGGGAGAACAACCTTGTGCCCTCGTATAGTCTCTCGGGGACTAAGACTGGGTACCCTCTTGAAGAAAAAGGAACACAAAATAGTCCCAAACCCGAAGTTTCGGTGCTGCTGTATCCAACACTCTGTTAGTTGTCTCCTCATGCATTCTAGTATGGTGATACTCCAGTCGAAAATATGTGCATTTAAGAACTGTACTACACAATCCATGTGCACCCAGGAAGCCTGATGCAAAGCTGCGGATCCAGTGATCTACCCAATGAGTAGAATTATCACTTTGAGTGATAGGTTGTTCATCTTATGTATAGGCACCTGAGAACTTACTTTCTCAGTACCAGCCTCACAATGGATTCCAATCAACTCCTCAATGTTGTGAGGCATGGGGGGGAAAGTACACAAGTTGACTGGGTCCCCTATCCTCAAGAGACCAATCAGGAAGTAAATATATTCAGTCATTGGAGTCAATTACTACCTCTCTAGCATGAATGCCTTTGTGTCAGGATGCTAGTAATCTATCAATGCATTCAACAACATGGGTTGTTCCCTCATAAACGAACACTGGAAGAACTTTAAAAACCTGCATTGTGACAAAACAACGATAGCAACAGGGTCCTCTGAGACCAAAAAATCAATGTCTTCATGCTCCCTTTCTCTCCAATCACATACATTCTAAAAATTGACAAAGGTATGGAGAGTTAACTCTTGCATTTTCATTTTTTCCACTTATTTGAGGGTGTACGCGGGCTCTCTTGGGGACAATCGCGTGTGCAAATGGGAAATTTATCTTCTACCTACACGTACAAGCGGGTTGTGCTTGGACAACCTGCATACATGAAGGGCCAACCTCTTTAAAGGTCTGCACCCCCCAAAAAAACAAAAACAAATGCAAAAATGAAGAATGGGAATGCAAGAGAGGCTAGTTTGTACTTACTTGGTCCAAGTGGAAGCTCGTTTCATCCACTGAATCTCCCATAATCAACTCTTTTGGAAAAGGGGTGTTTTTGACTTTTTTGTCAATTCTTAATTTACAATGGTGATAATGAGCTGTCAGCTTCTATTTATAGACTTTTTGGCTCCTTTTTGTCAGTTTTTTAGACCCTTTTGTCATTTTTTTTCTAGCTTGAAAATCATTTAGTATGGTTCTTGAGTTTCTTAGGGGGTCTTACATTACATGTTGCTTTGGGCATTGGGAAATCTTTTGAGATTTTGGTCTTTTAAAAAAAAAAAAAAAAAAGGTCTATTGGTAAAAAGTCGTTTTTTCAAGTTTTTTGCATCTACGTTAGGATTTCACCTCCACTTTCTACATATCGTTGTCTTTTTTTCTTTGCCATAGGATCGATCCCACCGAATTGTGACACAGAACCCTCACTCCTTCTCTAGAAGTGTCGTAATTTAGTGGTAGAGATTACCTTCACATGGATTCCCTAGGTAGATCCTGGTTGCATTTTGGTTTCCACATCATCATTAATGACTATAGGCTCGGAAGTCCTTATTAGTTTTTCCAAATAACGAGTTTGAGCCTCATTTGCATGATTCATTATCACTCTTTATATGACCCTCGAGACTCCCAAAACACAACGGGTCTTCTTTTAAGCCCTTTTCAGACCCTCTAAATATGAAAAGATTATCGAGTGATCTTATTTCCCTTCATGCTCGCCAAACTAAAATTTGAAGGCACGTCTATCCGACGGTAGTTTACCCCTTTTTCGGCCCAGATGGTAAAAAGTATGAACAAAGGTATACTCTAGGAGCCTCGGTTCTCTAGAAGAGTATTCTCAGGTATAAATTTAATCCTTTTTTGGGCCTGAGAGACTAAATTTATGAAAAAGGAACCTCCACGGAGTCCATAGTTAAGCTCTTTTCAGACTCCCTAAAATTGAAAACATGGTCGAGTGACCCTGTTTCTTCACAATCGTTAAATTGGTCCATAAGAAAATCCCTTATGGATTCCATAGTTAATCTCTTTTCAGACTCCTTAAATATGAAAAGATTTTTGAGTGATCTTGTCTTTGCCACACTCGTTAAAATGATTTTGAATAGACTTCTCTTCGGTGCTAGTTTTCCCCTTTTTTGAACCGACTAGACTAACTTCAAAAAAGCTACCCCGGTGGAGTCTCCTTTTACACTTTTTCATACTTTCTACAAATGAAAAACCATCGAGCTTACCTTCTCTGGGCTCATTAAAATTATGTCTAAGGATGTTATCATTGTGTCTTATCAATCACATCTGCATTCCTGCGTCTTTGTCCTAATGTTGGCTCCATGTTGCTCTCAATTGAACCATCTGAAGCATGCCTTATACGCAAGCCTTGTAGCACTTTTCCTCTACCTCTTGACACCTTGACCCATGGAGGATTGTTTCAAGTGTCATTTTCTTGGCTATGTCCCCTTGCTCTGAGCATCAGTGTTTTCCTTGCACTTTGAATTAGTATGTCTGCAAAACTCATTCCTCCTTTGTAAGGTAGCATTCTTTTATTCCTTTTCAAACTTTCCACAATTATTGAAAAAGACAAAAAAAATCAAATATACCCAAAAAAGAGGAAGGGAAAAGTATTTTCTTTTTGTTGATGGCACAATGAGTCACCCTTGGAAAAAGCACATCCTTTCATTTCTTCGTCAAGCCCTAGGATTCAATATGACCTTAGGAAGCTATTTTCGCTACATAGAGCTATGTCCTCCTCCATTTGGTTACCCTTCCAAACATATGGAGAGTTCGCATTGCCTCCTCCATCGTGAGCTTATGTCAATGCCATGCTTCCTGAGTCTCATATTTTTTCATTCTTTTGTCCAAGGGAAGTCTTACTAAACTTGAGTTGGCCCTTCTGCAGTTTGTCTCTTGTCCTCATGCCCAACCACCTCGAAAGACCAATCAAGTCCTTCATCAAAATCAATGAATTTCATTGCACTGATCACCAACATACTCTTGTCTATTCTCGAAGAGTCGTCAAATACCTCTGGGTAGTGAAGTTCTACATTGATATTACACTCCTACCCAATTTTTCGAAGATTTTGAAGTTGTTTCTCAAGCTTTGAAGACCTCATCTCCAGCCATTAGGCATCATTGGCTTCTTGAGGATGGATACCATACATGTATATCTTTTGATTTTGAGATGTAGATCCGTTGTGTACTACTCACAACTACACTTTATATAGTTACATGACATGGATCTGCAATGTATTTGATTGGTAGCCATGATTTTATTTCATACCGAGCATGGGTATGCCCGCCTCGGTGAGACAAATTGTTATTTTTTTGTAGATGGTACCTCATGAACTCTGGTTCCTTGGCTCACTCGCTTCATATATTGGTTTTTATTTTTAATGTATTTTGGCCATTAGATGATCTTCTGACCTTACACATTAGGGGGCATCTGTTATAACCCTAAATTGCACCATACATGCATACCTGTCATCAGGCCATCTAGCTTGCTATATTTTCCAAGCCATCACTGAACAAGCTCTTCTAAAAACCATTGTTTTGAAGGTCTATGCACCCTGCACCATTACTGCCCATGTACACATGCTTGCAGAACCACTTCATCTTGTGTACACTCACAAAATATAAAAAAAAATGAATATTTCAAAGGAATACGGGTTTTTGGGCCATTGCATAACCGTTTGACTGCCCATAGCTAGTCACCCCAACCATTACTATCTCTTCTGGCCTATAAAATAAGGGGTTGGGGTCCCATTTCAAGAAGAAGCATGAGAGAATAGAAAATCTGCCCATTTCTGTATTCCCCCTTTGTCCCAATATTCGACAACCACATTGTGAGTTTGAGATAGAATTCCCTTTTTCTCCATTGCAAGCCTTTGTTGTTCCCCTAGAGAGAACTGAAGAGGAGAAGGATACATGGAAGAAGTTGGTGCATTGTGAAGAGGATCCCAGGACCGAGTTCGAGGAGAAGTGTCAGTCTCATATTGTAAGTGAATTTTTTGATATTAATATAAAGAAGTACTTTTTCTATCCTGCCAAATGACGTCTTAAATTTCAATGATTTGTTTATGTTTCTTGTTTATGATATCTAACCCACTAATCCATATGTAGAATGCATGTTTGTAGTTTCTTGTTTTTCTTTTGGTGAATGAAGGTCAGCCTTGGGAGGAGACTTGCAGTGAGGAAACAACTAAGCACAAATGGATTGACATTAGACGCAGAGTTTAAGGTATGCCTACCGGATCCTTATACTTTGTCTTTTATGTATGATTGTGGGGTAATGTCGGGATAGTTGATAAAAAGTAGAAGACTTTATATGGTTAGATCTGCCTACATTTTATAACCATGGTGTAGTCCGTAGAGGGGTTTTCCAGCTATAACACTTCCTTCCTGCATAAGAGAAACCCTATAGCCAATCCGTCTTACATCTGCATGACCAACAACCTACATCTAAATATTTCTCTAAAGACTGGCTATCCTATGATTCATTTATTATCATTATCCCTTACAACCTTAAAACATGCCTCTTTATAGGATTTAAAACTTGAAAAAATGTAAATAATTGGGGCCCAAAAATGGTTACATATCCATGCATATCATTGGCTACAAATCACATAAATCTTAGGATTTTGTTACAATCGACTCCAAGTTGGATTACCAGTTGACTACTAGTTGGCCTCCATTCGGTCTTTAGTTAATCACCACATGCCTACCTGTTGACCTCATAAACTTGATATCTATGAATTTACCTTGTTGAACCACCTCAAATTTGACTTTACCCAGTTGACTAACCTTAATCTTCAACTTGTTGTTGATCCACGTCGACTTCGAATGCCAGTCGATTCACCTCAACTAGACTTTCACTACAAAGAATATAACAACCCAACAATAAGGATACTATGGGATGAAGTGTGGAAGGTGACAAGTATGGTCATTAATGGCATGATGACTTGTCAAGGGGACCTTCCAGTGGAAACCCATCCCTAAGGTTGACCACTTACTAGGGAACAATGTCAACCACTAAGGTGAAACAGGGAAAAGAGCATAATTTCCAAGCAGAGGTTAAATAATCAAATGAAGATTTAAATCCAACATACTCAAATGCCTAAAATATTGAAATGACACTCACCGTAATACCTAGATTGTACCTCATGGAGAAATAACCAATGTATTCTCAAAGAAAGATAATGTGGTGGATACACTCATGATGAACCTGAGATATTTAGTGGTGAGGTGGGCCTTTGTCTATGCAAGTGATATCATCTCATTACTTATCCCTAGGAATTGGGAATTACATAGTCGAGATGTGGTATTTAGAGAAATCAAATATGCTATCAAATATGAATTCCTACCAAGTAAGGAAGAACTACAAAAAATAGAGTTTGAGCTAAAAGATGATGAATCAAACTCTACAGAAGAAAATAGATCAAAAGAAGAAGATCCTCATACTTTGGTATTGAGGAGATCAATTCAAGAAAGAAGGAAACTGGAAAGGTATACTCCACCTAATTTCCATTCAACTTTTTCTTTGTCTATTATTGATGACAATCCTAGACCTATTAGGGAGACAGTGGATTCATATGATGAAAAACTATGGAAAAAGGCCATGGTTGAAGAAATGGTAGCCTTGGACAAGAATGAGGCTTGGGATCTAGCGAAGTCATTGAATGGAAGAAATCCCATTGGAAGAAAATGGGTGTTTAAAAATAAGCTGGATGAAAAAGGAAAAGTGGAGAAATACAAAGCCCTATTAGTAGCAATAGGTTATTCCTAGGTTGAGGGAAATGACTTTGGTGAGATTTTTTCTCTTGTTGCCAAGTTAACCTCTACTAGATTTATTTTATCTATAGTTGTTGCATTTTATTTTGAAGTATACTAGATGGATGTAAAGAAAGAATTCCTACAAGGGTATTTGGAAGAAAAAATGTACATGAAGTAGGAAGAAGGCTTTGCTATGAAGGGAAAGAAGGAGCTAGTATGAAAGATAAAAAGGTCCCTATATGGGTTAAAGAAATCACCAAGGACGTGGTATCAAAATTTTGATACTTATTTGTTGGGACTTAGATTCAAATGGAGAAAAGAATATGACTATGTGAATTTCAAATTAATTTGTTATCATCTTATTTAAAGGAGATCTAGGGGGGTTGGGGTGGGAGCCCTCGAGAAAAAGAATTGGTCCATTTTTGGTAGTTTTTTGCATCCGTTTTTTGTGATGGTTTTCTAATTCTTGTTAACAAACTAAGATTTTTGACTAATATAGGTTAATGGATTAGGGGTTTGGATATCCCAGGTTGTTATATGTATATTGTATTATAAACAATGCAGAATATGATGAACAAAGAATATTAGAGGTGTGGCTCTAAATAGGTTGTTGTTTTTCATGTTTTGGGTTTCCAGGGTAAAAATGTATGTGTAATGTGTATGAGTTCCATTGTATCTTTTCTATTTTTATTAGAAATCTATTTCTAGTAATTAATTGTACAAGGTTAAAATATACAGAGAGAGAGAGAGAGAGAGAGAGAGAGAGAGAGAGAGAGGAGGGGAGAGATATGGAGAGAAGGTTAG
>ML777052.1:613498-654947 GCA_009831015.1 Picea engelmannii | reverse complement strand
TAATTCACACACACCTAGGATTTATTTTTCCTAAGTTTTTTCTTGTTTATTATTCATTATCAAGTCTCCTATATTTTAGGAAGAATATTTGATCCATCTGGATATCGATGGCCACAGACCTTTTCCAACTGGCTCAAAACATTTTTCTGGCATTTTTGGTAATTTACTATTTTTAGCAATTTTTAACTTCCGGGGCCATTTTGAGGGCCTAAATTAAGGTTTATTGATCCAGGTGGATATTGGTATCCACCCACCTTTTCCAGTTGACTCAAAATAGTTTTCTAGAAATTTTGGTAATTTACTATTTTTAGCAGTTTTTAACTTCCGGGGCCATTTTGAGGGCCTAAATGAAGGTTTTTCGGGATCGAGCTTCTTAATCATGGAAAAAGAAATGATTGAGCCCCAAAATGAATCTCCTCAATGATACCTTTCCAACAGGATATCATGCACCTAAAATAGAGATTGTATGAAAAAGTTACAACCCAAGAAGTTGATGTACTAACTTACCCAAACAGGGCCCACATGACTTTTGGCACTTCATCTCCTAGGGTTAGGTTTTTGGATGTCTAGGGTTTTGGGAATTTTGGTTTATTTTAAAAATTCCTTTAGAGCCTCATTGTAATCATCTTCTTGCGAATGCAAGTAGCCTTCACATCGTTTCTCAAAGATAAGCTACCACCATTCTAGTGAGTCTTTCACTATGTATTTTTACAGTTTATGTACATTTATTTCATCAATAGAAATCATGTATTACTGTATATACATGTTTATGGTTTCATATATAATATATTTTTGTTATATTATTGGATATCCATGATATCTCTATGCATTTCCTTATCATATCTTCGCTTTCATTTCATGCCCCAAAATAATCAGGATCAGTAGTATCAGAGCAAGCTGCTCTTGATCATTTTTCAGTGCATGTCCCCGACGAGGTATGAGTATATCAATTTGGGTATCTATCTTGTCTCTCTTGAGTAAAATCACTTTCATACACCCAAGAAACACTCAATGGAGGAAGAAAATAAAAATGATGGAGCAGACGATCCTATCAATCTGTTGCTTGAGAAAGCTCTCACGCGATAAAGGGATGAAATGATGGAGAATTTTTCCCACATCCTTCAATGCCTGTCGATAGAAACAGGGGCATATTAATCAAACGAACACTTTGGAGGCACCTCTCCTTTCAAGTTACAATTTAATTTTGATATTCCTGTATTTGAAGGACATATAGATGCAGAAGCCCTAGACAAATGGTTAAACCTGCTAGAAGGTTTTTTCTCTGTTCACAATTTTTCTGAAAATGAAAAGATCACCTTCGCACTCCTTAAATATCTCCCCCATGTCAAACATTGGTGGGAAACTTACTGGGTGCAGAGTTCCACAGAGGATTCTGGAATATATGGGGTCAATCCCTCTTGGGATTTTTTGTGGATGCGGTAAAGGAACAATATTACCCTATTAGAAATTATGAGGACTAGTACATGAGATGGACCACACTGCGACAAGAGAGGGGCCAAGAAATTCTAGATTTCACCAATACCTTCCATAACTTATGCACCAAGCTGGGTATCAAAGACTCTGAATGACATTTGGTTCTGAAATACTGTGGGGCTCTACATAGATACATCCAACTGAAATGGATTTTCTGGACATCTTATCACTCGATGCTTCTTATTGAAATGATGTTAAAATCGAGAAGAAATTTAAGCACCAAAACAAATGAGAGTTCAATTCTACAAATCCGCAACAACCAAAGTATGACAAAGACAGCCCTAACAAATAGTCTCTCGAAAACCAGTCCAAGCCACAGGAAAAGAAGGTTCATGGGAAGACAAAGAAGGACACTGAAAAATGGTGTGATTTCCACAAAATCCCTTGGCACAAAACCGATGAATGCCGCTCAAAATAGTCATTGGTGGTTGATATCAAAGGAAAGGATCTGAACCCTAATTCATAATCTGATTCCAAAAATACTAGTAAAGGACAGATCATTGACACAGACCCCACTACTATTGTCACGATTGCAACAATTAAACCAGAAGAACCAACAAATCCTGAAGAGGGGGTGCACCTTTTTCATTCACATATGTGGGTGATGGGGACCCCGCTGCATTTTATTGTTGATAGCAGAAGACAAAAGAACCTCATCTCAGCAGAGGTCATCAAATAGTTGGGATTGTTGACAACACCACACTCGCAACAATACAACATTGGGTGGATTTGCCAAGGACAAGATCTCTGTGTCAGCTAGCAGTTTCGATTATCATACAACATCTAACCCTTCAAGGATGAGGTATTATGTGATGTTGCCCCATTGGATTTCTATGATGTCCTCTTGGTCCAACCATATATGTGGAGATGCCATGCTATTTATGAGTCTCTACCCTGTAGTGTCATTATTACTTTGGGGGCTCATCTCTATATAATACCAGAGGTAGTCCCAACTATTGTTCCACCTAAACTGTGTCACAAGGTAGTATCTCATACTGCAAAATTCACCTTCTTCACAATCTGTTCAAAAGGGGAATAGAAGGACACTGCAACCAATAAAATCTCACCCCAAGAACCTTATATCCAATAGAATAAGGTCAACAAGGTTGCAGAAAAGTGCAAAGATTAATTATACACATAGGCATCTCATGTAGCTAGACTGGCTAAAAAAGTCCAACCCTTCCAACCACATGTTTATGACAACCTTCAACAAACTAAGCATCACAACTTCTCCAACAAGGAAAGAAGCTCATCAAGATGAAGATTCAGAAAATGCCTTTCCCTCTCCCATGGACACTAAACTCAATGGATACCATTTCTTCCTAAGGAGAGAGGATTGATCTAGGTGGATATCGGTGGCCACCCACCTTTTCCAACTAGCTCAAAATAGTTTTCTGGCAATTTTGCTAATTTACTATTTTTAGTAGTTTTTAACTTCTAGGGCCATTTTGAGGGCCTAAATGAAGGTTTATTGATCTAGGTGGATATAAATTGCCACCCATATTTTCCAACTGCCTCAAAACAATTTTCTGGCAATTTTGGTAATTTACTATTTTTAGTAGTTTTTAACTTCCGAGGCCATTTTGAGGGCCTAAATGAAAGTTTTTCAGGATCGATCTTCTCAATGATAGTGATCGGAATTATTGATCCCCCAAAATGAATTTCCTCGACGATACCTTTCCAATGGGCTATTATGCACCTAAAACGAGGATCATATGCAAAAGTTACGACCCCGGGAAGTTGATGTACTAACTTACCCAAACAGGGCACACATGACTTTTCGCGCTTCATCTCATAGTGTTAGGTTTTTGGATGTCTAGGGTTTTTTTCATTCTAGTTTATTGTAAAAATTCCTTCAGAGCCTCATTGTAATCATATTCTTTTTAATGCGAGTAGCTGTCACAACTCTTCTCAGAGATAAGCTGCCACCATTCTAGCGAGTCTTTCACTCTGTACTTTTATAGTCTCTATACATTTATTTCATTAATAGAAATCGTGTATTATTGTATCTCTATGTTTATGGTTTCATCTCTGATATATTTCTATTATATTATTGGATATCCACGATATCTCTGTGCATTTCCTTATTATATCTCCACTCTCATTTTATGCCCCAAAATAATCCAGATCAATACTCCTCTAGGAAGAATATTCTCTTCAGTTTTCACTTCAGTTTGACTAGTTCAGTGGACTATAGATGTTGCATTGGTTTTTTCACCATGTAACATTTGGATCATCACGAGATAATGTGAATTATCCTTGGTATAATCACCAGACTAGCACATTACCCATGATTCCTTGATCTCCTCCTCACTTCACTCTTTTTCAGTTAGTTAATTGAAGAATGGTAGACTAGTTAACTCAGCTAGGTGGTAGTTCACTCTCGTAACTTCCTGAGAGACAAGACTAGGTGGTATTTTACTTCCGTAACTACTGGTGTGTGTCCATATCACTCCATGCCACCACTATTGTGCATTGAATTCTCCTCCAATGTGCATTGGTTGAGTTATATAGAGTATATCATGTGTAAATTATTCATTATTCATTACAGTTATTGAGAATTCTTCTATTCTTTCTCTCTTTCTTCTTCTTTCTTAATTTCTCCCTACAAATGTGTGTGGTATTTTGTATATAGATATATTAAGTTCAGTTTCAACACATTTACATGGCATCAGAGCCAACAGACTACTAAACAAAAGCTACACCAAATTAATCTTACATGTACCAAATATTGAAGACTGCAGAAAAATGGAATTCCCAAAAGAATTCATTCTTACACCTTACAATCACTTTGCATGGTAGGAGAGAATAATCATGCATCTATGAACCAGAGGATTGTACAGGTTAATCTTGAATACAGAGATAGAACCAAAATCATCCATAAAAAAATCCAAGTTTCTAAATTGAATGGATGAAGCATTCAAAACAAGTTGCAGTCGCATCTCTCTCAATCTCCTGTTTCACATATCTTCCTGTAAAAACCCCAATGAATCCTTGACCATCTTAGAAGGTATATTTAGAAAATATTATGAGATGAGGGGACACATGCTCGAGGTGGAATTTCTCACATTGGATCCAAAAATCTTCGACAATCTCCAAGATTTGTTTACAAAATTCAAGGATTTACTTTCGCAACTCAATGCTTGCGGGGTTGATAAATATAAGGAGGAGAAACAAATGGTTCTCATCATTATCTAAAAACTTGGTCTTGAATTTTCCATATTTGTATTCACATTCCATTCAATTAAATTTGCCTCTAGATCCACCTAGAAGATGCCTTCTCTTGAGGAATTTATTGAATCCCTGACACAAAAGAAAACCAAGCTCATAAAGATGGGAAAAATCAAAGGCCCAAAGGCACATGCACTTATTGTGAAATATGGAAGCCATCAATATAAAAAATCTAAATATAAAGACAAGAGGAAATCTCATGCAAATACAAAGAAGGAAGGGTACTCAAAGCCCTTCACCAATGTCTCTGGATCTAAAGGTGGAAAGAGAAGAAAAGGGGAGAAATGCACATAATTCCATAAAGGATTCCATCCAGAATCTACATGCATGAAAAAAAGAAGATCTAATGACTCAAATACTTCATCAAAAAAACCTAGGAGATCGCATCCCCGAGGGTTCCAAGAAGAAGAAGCCAAAATATTAGAATCCCAAGAAAGGAAATTCTAGCCATGCCTTGATTGCCATCAACTCCTCTCCCGATGCTTGGATCATAGATTCAGGAGTATCACATCACATGGATGCCACAAAAGAAGTATATTCTTCATTGGATGCATGCAAAGGTCCTCTTATTCTAATGGGGGACAACTCTCGAGTCGAGGTCGCCAATAAAGGTAGGAATGAACTCACCAACGAAAGCTTCAAGAATGTGTTGCACGTCCCCAAAATTTCCATCAATCTTCTCTCTGTGTATCAGATGATGAATTTTGGCACTGGAAATAAATTCATATTCAAAACTAATTTAGTGGACATTTATGAAATGAAAACCAATTCCAGGTTTCCTACTAGTGAGGTAAATCATCAATCTAGATTGTATACATTTTCTGAATTTATTAAACGAGATTTTGCTTTATTGCTTACCCATGCTGATGAAAGTAGTAGCATATGGCATGAAAGGTTCATTCATTTTAATTTCAGATATATGAAACAACTTGGAAAGAAAATATTGGTTGATGTTCTACCAAATATCCATTTCTCCAAAGGAATCTATGAGGGATGTCTTCTTGGAAAGCACCCTCAAGAGAAATTCGACAAAGGAAAGTCTCAAAGAGCTTCCTCTCCTTTTGATATAATCCATAGTGACCTCATGGGTCTTTTTCCGCATCCATATATCATAAAAGAAAGGTTTTTTCTCATATTTGTTGATGATTTCTCATGTTTCAAATGGATTTACTTTCTCAGGAAAAATCAGAGGTCTTTCAACACCTCAAAGATTTCAAAGCCTTGGTTGAGACACAGTCGGGAAAGAAAATAAAATTCCTTCGAAATGATAATGGGGGAGGGTAAGGGTTTGATTTATTGATCATTGGTTGCTCAAAATCAAAGATTGTTGCAGTCAAGAGGATTCTACAATACAAGTTCTTGATGAGGGACATGGGTCCACTACACTTCTTCCTTAGATTTGAGATCAGTCAAGATGCATCAGACATCAAACTGTCTCAGGCCAAGTATGCACGGGATCTCCTTGAGAGGTTTCACATGATAGACTGTAAGCTTTCTCCAACTCCTTTCCTATCAGGATTCAATCTTGAGGATGGAAGGGAAACTCCACTGGTTGACAACACATTTTACAAACAACTATTGGGGAGCCTTTTGTATCTCACACACTCCAGACTAGACGTCTCCTATGCAGTTGGCACAGTTTCTAGGTTCATACAGGAGCCACATGAGATACATTGGAAGGATGGAAAGAATATCCTTCAATATGTACATGGAACCATCACCTTTGGGATTCATTATGAAGTAGAATCTACATTAGATATCATTGGGTTCATTGATTCTGACTGGGCTAGAAATAATACTTATCACAATTCCACATCTGGTTACTCACTCCGTCTTGGTTCTGGGCTTATCTGTTGGTCGAGCAAGAAGAAAGATTCCATTTATCTCTCTTCAGCCAAGGGAGAGTACAAAAGGGTAGTTAACATAATCATTCAGGATATGTGTCTACAACATTTTCTCACTGAGTTGGGCATTCAGTTTCATCGGATGATCGTCATCTAGTGTGAAAACCAAAGCACTCTGAAGTTCTATAGATATCCAGTTTAGAGGAAACAGATGAAGCACATCGAGATCCACATGAACTAAATCTAGGACTTAGTGCATTAGGGGATCATCGACCTACAGTTCTGTCCTTTACCAGAACATATGATAGACATCTTCACCAAGACCTTCACTGAGAAGAAGTTCCATTCTCTGTGAAGTCATCTTTGAGTGAAGGACACAATTTCCTAGNGGGGGGGTCCCATGAGGTTTTCCCTCTTTCCTCACTTTATTTTAATGTATATTTTTTATTTTGGTACCTAACATGGCCTCATTGTCGAGACCCATTCTTTATTTTTACCATAGTGATTTTAGGGGGGCTGTTGGAGTTACTTCACACACACCTAGGATTTATTTATCCTAATGATTTTCCTTGTTTATTAGTCATTATCTAGTCTCCTATGTTTTAGGAAGAATATTCTCTTCATTTTTTCACTTCAATTGACTAGTTGAGTGGAGTCTAGATGCTGCATTAGTTTTGTAACTATGCAACATTGGGATCATCACTATCTAATGCACATTACCCTTGGTATCATCACCATAACAATGCATTACCCATGATTCCATGATCTCCTCCTCACTTCATTTTGTTTCATTTAGTTAACTAAAGACTTCTAGACTAGTTAACCCAGCTAGGTGGCAGTTCACTCCTGTAACTGCCTGAGAGACTAGACTAAGTGGAAATTTACTCACGTAACTGTTGGTGTGTGTCTAGATCACTCTATACCCCCACTATGGTGTATTTTATTCTCCTCCAATGCGCATTGGTTGATTTATATAGAGTATATCATGTGTAAATTATTCATTATTCATTAGGGTTAATGAGAATTCTTCCATTCTTTCTCTATTGCTTCTTCTTTCTTAATTTCTCTCTGCAAATGTGTGTGGTATTTTCTAGCTAGATCTATTATGTGCAGGTTCAAAACATTTATAGGGGAGGGAGGGAGAGATATTTAAAGAGAGATAGGGAGGTAGGGAGGGAGGGAGGGAGAGAGAAGTAAAGAGAGAGAGGGAGGGAGGGAGGCGGTGAAGAGTATGTTGAATTTCTTATGCTGACACCTAGGTATCTTTTTTTCCAATAATTTCCTTGTTATAATAAAAATTAGTATATCATAAAATAGAATAGACTTTATACAATAATCAACTCAAATAAATAATGGAAGAAATACTGGAAAACCAAATCACATACAAGATACACAAATATGTTCTTCCCATCAACTAAGCATATCATTCAAATAACTTCAAATATTACAAGGGCTCCCTTATTGGGAAAATATCCCATAGATAAATACATAAAACATTAGACAGGACTTGCAAACCCTATCAACTCTTGATCTATTGTACAACTTTGAACTTTCACACTTTTCGAGATGTACGTGCCTTTCTTTAAACAAACCCATGTATATGCATCTCTCTCCATTGAAACCCATGTACATGTGCACAAAGATTGTATGGTAAACTCTGTACGACATGATTCTATTGTTGTGGTTCCAATATATTGTAACTCCTTGTTCCTTCCCCTATTCTCTTTTCTCACTGATATCCAAATGAAATTCCTCCACCTATCCAATATCTCCTTGAGAAAAATTCCTTCTTTTCTCTCTCACTATTATCAAGTGTATCAATTGTCTCTTCTTTCACCCTTGAAATGGTTTTATAATATTGAGTTATGACCTAAACCTAACTCCAAAGTGATTGATGATTGATATTGAATATCACCTCACTTGAGATCAATGGATAATATTTAATTCAATAATGATAATAACTTTAGCATTTCATTAAATAAATTGAACTAATTAATAAAATCGCTTTGCTTTAATAACTCCTTTAATTAAAGTAAAATATCAAGGTAGAAGGATTTGGACGAATTACACTTGTCTAAACACTTAAAACTATGTGGAAGTATGTGTCTGATGCTACAAAAATCAACACTCCCTCTTAGTGAGGAATATTTTCTTAACTACTCCAAGTTTTCCCTTAAAGAACACAAACTTCATTTTCACAAAGGGTTTGGTTAAAATAGTTGCAACATGCTCATATGTGGAAACACATTGAAGCTTGAATACTCCCTTCTAGATATTGTCTTGGATGAAATGGTATATGATATCAGTATAATTGGACCTATCATGGAATATTGGATTGTCAGAGAGTTTGATACAACTTTGATTATCACAGTATATCACCATGGGATCCAACTCTTGATCAAATAAACCTATAATAAATTTACGAAGCCAAATGGATTCAAAGCTAGCCAGAATTGATACCATATACTATACCTTTGTTGAAATGACTTCTATATAAGTATTCCTCCTAATAAACCATGTAATAACTACTGATCCCAAGTTGAATTAACACCCTGGGGTGCTCTCCCTATCTAGTACACCCCTTTCCTGGTATGATTCATAATATCAATGCAACCTCATTCCATCACCTCCAATATACCTCAAACCATACTCCAATGTACCACTTAGTTACTTGAGCACATGCTTCACTACTATCCAATGTAGTTGCCTCGTCTCCACCATGAAATGACCCAAGGTGTTAAGAAAAATATATATATCTCGCTTGGTGTTGACCAAATATAGAAAGGAACCTATTAATTTCCTGTATATCATGGGATCGATCTAATTTGAATTTGAAGTCACAACCTTCTTCATGTTCATAACCATAGGTGTAGCCATTAGTCTATAGTCCTCCATCTTGAATATCCTCAATATTTATACTATGTACTTCCCTTGACCAAGGAAGATCTCTCCCAATATCTACCATACCTCTTACGGAAAAAAATAATATGTCAAGAAAATATCATTCATCTTAATATCTATAGTAAAATATGCTTTACACCCTATAAGCTCCTCTGCACCTATGAGAAACAAATCATATATGTACAACACCAATATGAGTGGAGTAACCTCAACAAGTATGAAGTACAAGTTAGGATCCACCTTACTCTTGGTAAAGGCCATACTCTACAAGTATATGTCAATCCTAGAATACCATGCCCTCGGTGCCTATTTCAGTCCATAAAAGGTCTTCTTAATCCTACACACATGAGACTCCCTCCCATGTACTTCAAATCCATGAGGTTTCTTTATGTATACTTCCTCCTCGAAGATATCGTTGAGGAAAGTTGTCTTCACCTCCATATTGTGAATCTTCTTGATGTATGTAGCATCGAATAGGTACTTTCAAATTGTCTTGGTGTCTAGCATGTGGAATTCGTTACTAAGACCGTTCAGAACTTAAGAGATTCACTTTAATAAAGTTATTATTAAAGTGAATGAACTTTTATATTTAATGTGAGTTAAATGCCTAAGTTTTTGTAATTAATAACTTAAGTGAGATAAATTTAGTCCTATATATTAGACCTAAATTGAAGGTGGTATTCAATCTTATTCTTTAATCACTTTGGAGATCTAGGGTTTTGAATTTAAGATAAACTCATGATTAGAAAAGGTATCCTATCTGAGACGATGAAAGTATGTAGAGACATAGAATGAGTGAGTGAGATCTCATTGATTGGGTGAGAAGGAATTTTATCCAAGTGTTGATGCAAAGAGGGTGGAATCATGAAGGATTGTGATTCAAGGATATATTGTATAGGTGGAGAAGGACTTCAATCTAGAGATCGAGTCAAGGAAAAGAGATAATAGAGGAATTTGCAAGTGGGATTTAGCATAACGAATCCACAATAAAACATTTCACTATACATATTTTTCCATACAGTCCTTGGGGTCATGTACATGGGCATCAATGGAGATAGGAACGTATACGTGGGATTACTTAAGGAAAGTTGCATACAATGAAAATCATGCAGATTTGGGTTGTACAACAGGTCATAGTTTTCCAGGTTTGTATGTAGTTGTATTTCTCTCAGTGGGACATTATCCATGTTATGGGATCCCTGATTTGATCATAATAAAATCATCTCGGTATTGCCTTTCCCTTTGGGGTTTTTCTAGGGGTTTCTACCGAAGAATGTTTGTGTCTTGTGTGTGAGATTTTTGTGTCCTTATTTATGATTTCACTGTAATGTTTGGTTGATTACTCAGTTGTGATTTTATTCAATAAGTCATTTATTTGGAATTAACTATCGGGTGTTGGGTTGAAGAGAAAATCAACATGGTATTCGAGCCATCCCTCTGAAAGGGATCCAGATCTAAGATCCATAGAAATTGATAGTATATCTATCATATCTATAGGATACCTTACAAATTCCATAACCAACAAGGAGAAATCAAAGGACATATTTCAGGGAAAAAATCATATTGAGGCAGAACTACAGTTTTGTAGTTTTATGGATTTGTACACAGGTTTCAGAAGGAATAGGTGCATACATACATGTCTCTCTTTGGAGACATGTGCATATGCATGGGTTGTATTAAGCGTTGGTGCATACATTTGAGGGATTCATAAGGGAAAGTTTCATACATATGTGGGTTGTAGTGGTGACAAGTGTGTATAGAGTCGTACACAACAATATAGGGGACGTTTCAACATAAGCTTATCATATAAGATCTTGGATATGGACATTGGATTTCGATTTAAGGATAGATTGGATGGGATTTCCAACTATAGTCCTTAGAAGGAGAGAATCATGTTGATTTTGATGGACAACAGGATTTGGGAATTTGCTAATAATTAGATCACTCATCTAATAGATGAGGTAGAACTGGTCATCCATAATCAAAACGATGTGAAATCCAAGAACATAATTATATATGAAGTGAAGGATCACTTGATCCCTCATTTATTGATAAAGACAATTGCTAGAGATACATGGGAGGATCTTAAGGGTTTATTTCATAGAAATAATGAGAATCACAAAATGGTGTTGATAAAGAAGTTCAAAGACACAAGGATGATAGGATCTAACACCGTGACAACTTATCTCACCTAGATCCAATAGGTTTACAATGAACTAGATGAAATCAGGGAAACAATGGATGATTCATATTTGGTGAGGATGACACTCAAAGGATTAAAAAAGGAGTGGAAATTGTTCATAAAATGGATCGTGGCACATGATAAGATCCCTGATTGGACGAGGTTATGGTATAAATTCATTTAGGAATAACTTCAAGATCAAGAATTGAATGGAGGATGACACAAGGTTGATGATGAGAACCTTTCTATTGATAGTCAGGAAAAGAAGGGCACGCTCAATAACTTTATCAATGGAGAGTCTATATCTCAATATGGAAAGAATAAAGACATGAGAAAATTCAAGTTCTTTTCATGTCACAATTTTGTGCATTATGCAATTCAATGACCGAATAGGAAGAATTCAATGACCATATTAGTTGGTGCATGGCTACTAGATAATGAAGCCACATGTCATATGATAGGAGAACAAGAATTGTTTGAGAGATTCACAAAGTCAAACTCAAATGTGCATGTGGAACTTAGTGTGGGGACCAAGAATGAAATAAAGGGATTTGGGATAGTGCCATTCCAAATGGAGTTAGGAGGTGTGTTGAGAGTGATGGATGTTCTATGGGTGCCATAACATAGGAGGAGTGTGCTCTCAGTCTCAACGATTGAGAAGAAGGGATTTTACATAGCATTCCAGGATGGACAGGCCTTGATCAAGCCCAAAATATCTAGCTCAGACATAGCAATGGTTCTTTGAATTAGAGAGAGAAACTTTTATAGACTAAAGTGATATGTGAGCATTGAAAAACAACAAAGTGGAAAAGAAAAAGGAACATGTAGTGCTGAAGGTTGAGCATCTTAGAAGGAGTCAAACTTTATGTTCAAGTGGGAAGGAGTAGCGTTCCAAGTCTTTCTAGAAGAAGTGATGGTATGAGATGGCCATGCAGGATGCTCAAGAGTAGGAGGATTCTAGGAGCATGTTCAAAGGGAATTATTTGAAGAAGGGTCTGATAGATGGAAGGGATAGATTTCTATTTAGAGGGAGTGACCAATCAAACAAATTGGAGAGAAACCATGGTAGTGGATTTGGTAGTTAAGACAAAGACACATCTCGGTGGTAGAAGTGTATTCCTCGCTGAGAGGGAGTGTTGATGTATGTATCATAGGATAGGTACTTTCACATTTCTTGGTGTCTAGCATGTGGAATTGTTCATTGTTGGACATTTAATCCTTTTGGGTTTTTTTTACTTGTAACTATAATGTAAATATGAAGAGTCATAAGTGATAGGAATGGTCACTCATTTGGGAATACCAAGAGTCATTGATTTATGTATAAATGCACCTACCTAGCTAATGAAAATAATAAAATGTCGAGTTAGATTTTGTACTCACTGGCTCGATAGTGCTATCAGAGCTAGACGAACCCCATGAAAAGATTCCCTCTACTAGCCAACCAATATCTTTGCCTCGTTCTCTAGTTTATTCTTTTCCTTTGCAGTATGGTTATGTGTTAAATTCACCCTACCATGTTCCTTGACTAAATCTTCTTGCATTAGGTTTCTATGACATGAGTAAAACCTATCATATCTGGTTTCCTTGGTGTTAGGAACATCAACCTCCTGCAAATAATTCACCCACTGGAGTTTCAAGCACCTAGTTCAGACCTCCCTCACTTGTCACCCAACCACTATTTGCATGATTGTTCATCTCTCATTAGGTTCTAGGGTTTTGCAACAATCATGGTTTGAATGATGACACAATGGTGTTGATGGTTTTTCTAATATTATTTTCCTCACTAAAGGAAACCCTAAACCTAACTCTCACTTAACTACAGATCACACAAATATCACTTTTACTCTTTCACTGCTCACTATGTCCTCTCCACCTCATGTGACATTTTTTATTGCTGCTAGAATATCCATCGAATAACATTGTTGCTAGATTGATCCATCATATGACCACTTATTCGTATATTATTGGTATATCTCCTTGCTTTTCGACTACATATTAGAGTTGATATCGTTGGTATTATCTCCCTTCAATAACATTGATATATTGTTGGTCAATTACACTAGTATATCACTAGTATTATCTCTCGTCAATCACATTGGTATATCGTTGGTATATAATGTTTCCCTAGCTCTTGTTTTTCTAGCCAATATATTCATTCATGATATGGCTAGTATATATCATTGGTATATAGTGTTAAGGTTGCATCCATAAAGTTTGGATAGTCAAATCACCTCATTCCTCATTTTGTTGTGATTTCCCTTCACTAAGTATTGATAACCTATCGTTCAGTTGGAGTGATATCAGTCCCTTGATTTAGGGTATGAGTGTAATTTGATTAAGCTTGAGTGATCAATCCTTCATTGAATAGTTTCTTGCTAGAGTAACAATATTTTTATTGGTGCAGTTTTATTGTATTTGCTGAAGTGTTTGAAGACAAAATAAGACAATGCATTCTCTCATAACTATTGTCGACGTGGCACTAAATGGAAAGGATAACTACAAATAATTTCATAGGAAGATCAAGAGCACACCGATCTTCAATGATCTATGGAAAGGGATTTTCAAATACAAAGAAGTCCCTTAGTGCAACAAAATAACGAAAGGAGATGCAACACTAGAAGAAGAAGAAGAAGAAGAATAAGAAGAATATGAAGAAGAAGCCTCAGTATTAAATATCAAGAGTAGAAAACCTCACATTAAACCAGTCATTATGACCACAGACAAAGAACGTCAAATATGGGAAGACAAAGACTAGACAACACATACAATAATCTCAACCATAATGAGTGAAGAGGTGATCCATCATATTTCTTCCATTATTGATTCATATGGAACCTTAAAAATATTGAATGCATTATACGACACACATTCTAAGATTGAACTCATACAACTATTGTTGAAACTCTTCAACCTAGAGTTGAATAATTATGACCTTATGGATTTTGCCTTTAGAAATCATAGCCATAATGCATGACATTGAAGCCACCGGAGAGAATATTAATCTCCCTCTCATGAAATTTATTAAGGCCCTCTACCCCACATACTCTCACTACCTTGAATCTCTACAAGAAAGTGATCAGAAAAAATCCATAAAATTTCAAAAACTGGTAAAGAAAGTTGTAGATCGTGAGAAAGCCTTTGGAAAGAAGCCAACTCCTTCAACTGGTGAAACTGTCTACCTTTGTCAGAAATTCAAGATTAAGCCACCTGATTCTTCTAGAGGAGAAAGCAACAGAAGAGGAAGAGGATGTGAAAGAAATAATTTCATAGGCAGGGGGTAGGCACAACTAGAATTATAGATCCTATTAGCACTCTGTAAATTTTGTTTGGTTGATAGAAAAATGATAGAGGTAATTGTTTCAACCATCTTTAGAGTTGAGGCACTCGCCTGTTCAACTCAGAGAGGGCTCTCTCATGTCACTTAATGTTTATTTAGCAATCAGTGGCTAGATTTGGTTTGTTTTCGGGGTTTTTATAAAGTTTTTGGCTAAGAAGGGGAGGGACACTTAGGGCTATGGAGTCAAAATTTTTGAAAATGAATGAAAACACTGGCTAGCCAATAGAACTCTCCAGAAGATAAAGGCTAAATGAGGCAATGAATCTGAGTTGTAAATTGAGATTTTCAGTGTGTAAGAGGAAAGGAGAAAAACAAGTGACTGCATCCGAGCATTAATACAATGAATTCTGAATTAGTTAGGGAGAAATACACACAGTTTAAATTGTTTCAGCCGAGAGCATCAAGGAATGAATTCTGGGATTTTAACTATCCAATTTAAACAGATGAAAATGTAAATGGAATTAAAGAACATAGGAAATACAAACAATGAAGGAAGACAAAACTCATATCATAGCCATTAGAATTTTTTCATAAGAAGTTCAAAGTGCTTATGCATATGTATTCAGTTCAATCCCAGAAAAATTACAATAGAGTCCAGAACCACCAGAATTGTGCTCTTGCACTTATTCCCATCATTAATACACTCAGAACCTTTAATAATTATACAATTCAAGTTCCTTCAGTGTGCAACCGGTTACAATAACTGAAATGAAATGTTATAGCTTCTACAATGATTACAAATGATAGTTTTTAGAAAAAACATTTCATGATCCCTACAGATTCCTCTGATGCTTCAGCTCCTTCCTATGCCATGTTCTCTTTGAAATGTAACTTATACTCTTTAAAATATAATTCCATTTATCCATATTCTCATTAAATATTTGGGAATAATATATTTGAATAAAATAATTCCCAAATATTTTTCTATCCTATAGAATTAAATTTCCATAATTTAATTCATGCCCATGGTTTTTAAAACCATTTATTGTTTTGTCACAATTCACCATTTCACTGTAAAAACATTTATTGTTACTATTTCCCTCTAAAAAAAACTTACTGTGTAATGTTTTTCAAATTTACCATTTCACTATGGAAAAACATTTACTGTGTGTTTTTTCCAGTTTGTAGTCTTTGGTAAAATACCTTTTATCTTCCTCTTTTACTTCTATAAATATTTGGATAAAGAATTATCCAAGTCTTAGTTCACGTGCATCTTCCCATTTAAACTTTTCCATGGAAATAAACATTAATTTCTTTAATTTGTAAAATTTAAATCTTACCTCTGTAAAATCTTTTCACTGTGAGGAGGCATTTAATCTATTAGAAATTCCATAATTGTTGTTGAAATGCACTCCAGGAAAAATGTCACACATTAAAAATATGATAAACGATGCATTTATTACATCAGGATTGGGTTGGAGTGGTTTAATCCAAACTGCTTTTACCCGCGATATGCTCCATGTAAAAACGTGTGTCCATGAAAGAAACCACAGTAGTATTTCATGGCCCGCTTTTACATAATTAACCTCCTCGCTATTTCAATCCTCTGTATGTATGTGCACCCTCCATCCAACCTTTGAATTTTCCACATTATAAATTGATATTTGTGCCCATGATTTCACGTGATTCCATAAATTAAATATTGGATTAAATATTAATATAAATATTTTAATATAAAAATATTTATATTAATAATAATAAACCCTTTTTCTATTTTCTAAGGACTTTGGGCATATGAGGCTTAACACATGAGTTTTTAGATAGGATAAGGGTGCTTAATAAAAGGAATATTTTTTATTTTCAGTAGGAATATGAAAATAAGGGTAAAAATTAATGAAGTGATGGAACTAATGGATTTAAATAAGCATTAAGGCTAGGTATAGGTTAGGGATATTTGAAAAATTTTTGACTCATGGAGGACATGACTATTTTGGATGATCAATTGAGTGAAGGATTTAGGTGGTGGGGGCTTGACAGAGCTGGTGAAAAAGTTTGAAAATATGAGTGGAAAAATAACACAAGGACAAGATGCATTGGGAAAAATTCATGCAAGTTAGCAGGTGATCTATAGTCCGCTGAGTCTCATCAACTTTCGATATCGGGGGTTGGAAAAAAAGGTTTTGGGTAGACCAATTTTCACCCCAATATGCCTCTGAGGGTTCCATGCATCCACGAAATTAAACCATGTTATTTTCCACAGCCTTCCCTCTAACAATTATATTCCGCACTACTTCATCGCCCGATATATGTTCTGGTCGTTGATCTGGGCCGTTTCAAGATCTACAGCCTGTCAGGCCCCATCACATTTGTGTCTCCTCTATATTTATCCATATTCCATCACATGTGACCCTATCCTCTAAACTATCACTCCTCCATACCGATGTATATCCTTGCTAAATTTCTGAGGCTTATATCATATCTAAAAATTGTTATGGTGATAACATAGGCTCCAACTGGGGATTCTATCCTCCTTGCAAGGTATAAAAGAACTGTATATCTAGTGCCTAAACCATTGGGATGCTCCTAAAAAAAGTGTGTGTACCCTTCTCTGACCTGTCATCAATGTCTGCTGAAAACCAAAATCTGCACACTGCTCTCAATTGGATACTAAACATTGAATACACCGCTAAAATCGGACTGTACACAATACTGGAAATCCAAACTAAAAAAAATGTTTGACCAACAAGATTATTCACACACTCCTACCTACCCTATAAATGATGAAATGAATACTCAATCAAGTGATGCTAAAGTGCCAATGCAACCAATCAAGCAATTGGCTTCCCAATTTTTCTTCGCTCACATCTTTCTTAAGAAGGTAGACAAATGTAAACAATGGAAGCTAAAAACAAAAGTTGAATCCAAAACTTGAGCTTATGAATGAAGCAAACTCCTCTTTCATTGAATATTGTAATAGGATGGCCACAGGATCTTGAAACCCATGAAGATTCATTTCTTCTTGATGAGCAAAAATAGAAAGACAAGCCTCTTTCATAAGTGTTTGTTGCTCTTTCTCTATTTCTTCAGTTCTGAGAATATTTTCAAATGAAATGACATCAATAGATTTTTCTACTCTTCCATGCATATCAACAAAAACATTTATACATTCTTGAACATATTCAAATGTGACATCCATATTATGTGCATAAAGGCTATCCTCTTATTCATCAAACAATTATGATTTGGTTTCATTAAACTTCTAGAAATTTGTTTGAGGACTGCCATTTTAACTTTCAAATGAATTAATAGAAATAAGGTCATGCTCATAATCTTCTTGCAAATTTGAAAAGATAAAATCATGCACTATTTCACAATCTAGAGTTCCCATGGATGCACTTTGAAAACCATGATTTTCAAATGAATCAAATAAAACCACTACCTCTTCACTATCTTTCTGTATTTCTGATTGAAAAATGACATATGTCATTTTTTTTCTTTCTTGAAACTCTATGTCATTTGTTTGTTCATTGCTTGAAGTTTCCATGGATTCAGTTTCAGAATCCTCATCCATGTCTAGGACACTTAGAATTTGGACAACCACATCATTCATAGGGGAATAAAGACAACTTTGAAACACTTTTCCTTGCTGGAAATCTTGTTGAATGTCTTCATCAATTTCAAGAGAAGGAAAATGACTTTTGACAACAATTTTTTTCTCAACTTCATCTTCAACCAAAGGAGGGGCTAATATTTGTTGTTGGGATGAACATTCATAAAGGTCTTCTATGATTTCATCATTCATACACTCTTCATCACCAAAAACATTTTCATGGTACTTAATGAAATGTTCACAAAATTCACGACAATCTTCAAACACCAAGGATGAAAGATTAGACTCTCCATAATGCTTAAAGAATGTTATATGGAAATATTTAAGAGAGTATAAGCTGCCTAGTTTTAAACCTTCATACCATAATATTTCTTTCCCCTCTAAAGTAGACATAAAAAATTTCATCAAACAATCCTCATGAAATTCAACCCCCAACTTACATATGTGCATGTGAAATCTAATCAAGTGCAAGGCAACATCATTTCCTTTCCCATCTTCGAATTTAGGAAAAAAAAAATTCCGATTTATGTGAGGAATATGATTTGGAAAGATAGGAATATGAGAGAGATTCATTGGAGAGTACCTTTCATATATTGAACTCATCTTTAGATAGTGGATTCGCCAATGACGTTTTGGAAGCTGGATTCTGCATTGAAAGTGGAGTGGCCAGTGAAAATTGAAATTTTTGGATTCTTCTACCAGTGGAATCACCTTCAAACTGATTTTTTGATGTGTGGGGTCACCAAAGAAGGAATAAAACCAATATGTTCCTAAGTGTATTCTTCTCTCAGACCTTAGAACTCAACCATGTCATTCTTCCCAGGGAAAATTTTTCAATTTCATCCCCTACAACGACACCAAAATGTTATCACTTTGTAAATTTTGTCCGACTGATAAACAAATGACAGAGGTAATTGTTTCAACCAGCTTTAGAGATGAGGCACTATCCTGTTCAACTCATAGAGGGATATCTCATGTCACTTAATGTTTCTTTAGAAATCAGTGGCTAAATTTGGTTTGTTTTGGGGGTTTTTATAAAGTTGTTGGCTAAGAAGGGGAGGGAAACTCAGGGCTATGGAGTCAAAATTTCTGAAAATGAATGAAAACATTGGTTGGCCAATATAAATCTCCAGAGGATAAAGGCTAAATGAGTCAATCAATTTGAGTTGTAAATTGAGATTTGTAGAGTGTAAGAAGAAAGGGGAAAAGCAAGTAATTGCATCAGAGAATTAATAAAATGAATTCTGAATTAGTTAGGGAGAAATACACATAGTTTAAATTGTTTCAGCCGAGAGCATTATGGGATGAATTATGGGATTTTAACTATCCAATTTAAACACAATAAAATGTAAATGGAATTAAATAACATCGGAAACACAATAAATGAAGGAAGACAAAACTCATATCATAGCCATTATAATATTCTCAGAAACAGTTAAAAATGCTTTTGCATATGTATTCAATTCAGTCCCTAAAAAATTACAATAGAGTCCAGAACCACCAAAATTGTACCCTTCCACTTCTACCCATCATTAATACACTTAGAACCTCTAATACTTATACAATTTGAGCTCCTTCAGTGTGCAACCAGTTACAATAACTAAAATGAAATGTTACAGCTTCTACAATGATTACAAATGAAAGTTTTCAGAAAAAACATTTCATGATCCCTGCAAATTCCTCTGACACTTCAACTCCTTCTTCTGCCACATTCTCTTTGAAATGTCACTTATACTCTTTCAAATATAATTCCATTTATCCATATTCTCATTAAATATTTGGGAACAATATATTTGAATAAAATAATTCCCAAATATTTTTATATCATGTAGAATTAAATTTCCATAATTTAATTCATGCTCGTGGTTTTTAAAACCATTTATTGTTTGGCCCAATTCACCATTTCACTGTAAAAAAAATTTATTGTTACTATTTCCCTATGAAAAACATTTACTGTGTAATGTTTTTCTAATTTACCGTTTCACTGTGAAAAAACATTTACTTTGTGTTTTTTCCAGTTTACCATCTTTGGTAAAATACCTTTTATCTTATTCTTTTACTTTTGTAAATCTTTGGATAAAGAATTATCCAAGTCTTAGTTCATTTGAATCTTCCCATTTTAATATTTTTCATGGAAATAAATATTAATTTCTTTAATTTGTAAAACATAAATCTTACCTCTGTAAAACCTTTTCACCATGAGGAGGCATTTCATTTATTAGAAACTCCATAATTGTTGTTGAAATCACTCCTGGAAAAATGGCGCACATTAAACATATGATAAATGGTGCATTTATTACATCGAGCTTGGGATGGAGTGGTTTAATCCAAACTTCTTTTACCCCCGATATGCTCCACATAAAAACATGTGTCCACGAAAGAAACCACGATAGTTTTCTTGGACTACCTTCATATAATTAACCTCCTCGCTATTTCAATCCCTGATATGTATGTGTGCCCTCCATCCAACCTTTGAATTTTCCACATTATAAATTGAGATTCATGCCCATGATTTGATGATTCCATAAATTAAATATTGGATTAAATATTAATATAAAAATATTTATACTAATAATAATAAACCCTTTTTCTATTTTCTAAGGACTTTGGGCATATGAGGCTGAACACATGACTTTGTGGATAGGATAAGGGTGCTTAATAAAAGGAATATTTTTTTTATTTTAAGTGGGAATATGAAAATAAGGGTAAAAATTAATGAAGTGATGGAACTAATTGATTTAGATAAGCATTAAGGCTAGGTATAGGTTAGGGATATTTGCAAAATGTTTTACTCATGGAGGACATGACTATTTTGGATAATTAGTTGAGTGAAGGATTTAGGTGATGGGGGCTTGACGGAGCTGGTGAAAAAGTTTGAAAATATGAGTGGAAAAATAACACAAGGACAAGATGCATTGGGAAAAATTAATGTAAATTAGCAGGTGATCTAGGGTACGCCGAGTCTCATCAACTTTCGATATCAGGGATTGGAAAAATTGTCTTGGGTAGACCGCTTTTCACCCCGATATGACTCTAAGGGTGACACATGTCCATGGAATGAAACCATGCTATTTTCCTTGGCCCACCCTCTAACAATTATATTATGTGCTACTTCATCACTCGATATATGTTCTGGTCGTTGATCTGGGCCGTTTCAAGATCTATGGTTTGTCGGGCCCCATCACATTCACGTCTCCGCTAGATTTATCCACATTCCACCATATGTGACCCTATCCTGTTGTCCCTTGACCAATTTTGGGGAGATACTTGGTCATGTTTGACCATTTTTGGGACTTCGACAGCCTGTCGAAAATGGAGCACCAACCGAAGCAGAGATTGCAGAATCTCGACCCACTTTTTGTGTCCCTTTTGGGTTTTTTGGAATATGTAATGGGAAAGGGATGTTGGCCCATGGGTTTACCCATGCTTAGGCCCACTTTAGTAATGTGTAAATAGATATATAGGCATCTATCGAAAGATATATAAATGTATGTGATGTAAGCTAAGTGCTAATAGATTTGGTAAATTCTTTGTGCATGACTGTAAGAGGCTTGCAAAGTTAAGTGCAAGTCGTTGTAAGGAGTTGTGGAAGGATTTGTGTTGTAGCAAAAGAAAGAAGGATCTAGTGAGTTGTGTAGATATTCTATCCTATGTGAAGAAGGTTTTTGGTAACTCTATGTTGTAACTAATTGAAAACGATAATAAAGAAGAAGAGTTGGTGGACGTAGCCCCAAGGTGGGGGTGAACCACGTAAATCTATGTGTTATGCTTTGTGCTTTCACTTGATGATTTTATCCCTTCTTTTGCTAAGTGCGTTGATATATTTAGATAGATATACTTATGCATTTTTCTTCTTAGAGGTGTGTGAATGTTAGATCTAACATGTAAGAAGATGCTTAGTGATGATCTAACAAATTTGATCTCTTTTACTATTGCTAAGTGTGGAAATACCTCATATCTAAGTGAACGTTGCGATGCTCTGTGCTATCTGTGAAGTATAATAAGGTTTGAATATTGATGAATGATCTATGTTAAGTACTTTGTAAAAGATATAATCACATATCTGTGTCCAAACTAAGGTTGTAGACACTTGAGTCCTGCAATCACCCCTGTCTCTACCTCAGGTGAGACTTCATCTGCTTCATAGGTGTTGCCAAAAGGGTCGATAGTTAGGGTTTTGTTGGTGCACTCTTGTAGAGTTGAACCCTTTGTCTTCCCCTATGCCAACAAATGGTTCTATTTTTGAGACCTGAAACTGTGATTGTTGGGAACTAAAGAAGAAGAAGCTTTGTAAAAAGATTCGATCTGAAACCGTGGAAGCTTTGTGCATAGATCTGTTGCCCTAGTGCGCAACATACTACTTGACCCGTGAAGCTTTGCACCAAGAAAGAAAGGTTAGATCTGCAAGAAAAGAGGTTGATACTGAAGAAAAGAAGGAATATCTAAACGCTTTGTGCTATAAGAAAGGTAAAAGTGGAATTTTCTGATTAAAAGAGGTTGATACTGAAGAAAAGAAGAAATATCTAAATGCTTTGTGCTATAAGAAAGGTAAAAGTGGAATTTTCTGATTAAAAGAGGTTGATACTGAAGAAAAGAAGCAATATCTAAATTCTTTGTGCTATAAGAAAGGTAAAAGTGGAATTTTCTGATTAAAAGAGGTAAGATCTGTAAGCTTTATACTCTATAAAAGTAAGATAAGTGGAATTTTTTTATTTATAAAGAATGGATCCAGGTATGTTTGATAGATTATGTCCTAGATTAAAAACTAGGGCATTAATATATGACAAAAGGTTTGATATGAATAGATCTGATAAGAATAGTGATAGATATGTTATACCTATGCATAGAAAGAATGTTTGGACTAACAAATAGATGCAGGATCCTAGAAAAAAATTGTTGCAAGTTAGCTACCATGATCCTAGTGCATAGTATAGGAGAGGTTGGGGATCATTTAAAAGAAAGAGAGGATTAACCCTCTGTTATAGTTGCAAAAAACTAGGACATCTAGATAAGGAATGCCCTGGTGGAAGGCCTAGTTGTCTTTGTTGTAAAGATCTAGACCATGAAGTATTGGATTGCCCCAGAATGATTTCTAAGATTGAAGGAATGAATATGAACCAAGAGGAAAATCCATAAATAGAAGAACCCCAGAAAGAATCAGAAAAAGTATTTCTATAGATGAAAGAAATCTTGAATGACCACCGACATGCTAGGTTATTAGAGATCTTTAAAGCAAAAGAATGCATCAAAGTAAGAATAGGGGACTTCGACATTGATTGTGTTCTAGATAAGGAAACACAGATGAATATCATGACAAAAAGAACTTGGGAAGATATAGGGAGGCCTGCTATGATTCCTTCATTAGGAGGAATAGGACTATTCATAGGAAAATTGGTAAACCTATGTGGAAAGCTCACTCAGATATCTATGAATGCTAATGGAACTTCGACTGAAGAAAATTTTGAGATTATTAAATTTATTGAGGACAATGCCTTATTTACCATGTTACTGGGAAAACCCTGGATTGATAGAGATCAAGCTAGATGAAAGGAAGAAGAAGAAGTTTGGGAACAACAGAAACAAGAGTTACAATAATTCATGACCAGAAGGATCGCATAGTTGATCGAAGAACAAGAAAACAAATCGAAGCTATTTCGCACTAGAAACCCTAATGTCAAAGCTACAAGAACATTGGAAGACCCCAAGAAGACTGAAGTACCTATCCCAGACAAAGAAGAAATATTACCCCTGATTCCTAGGAAAGAACCTCAACAACATACTGTGACTATGCTAAAAGAAGATACGAATCATATTGGAAAGAGACAGAACGAGTTGAAGATTAGTGGAAAGAAGGCTAGAAAGATAAGTAAGAAGAGGGATAAAATTGAAAAGTTACAGAATGCCCTAGAGGGGGCATCACAAAAAGAAAACTTGCAGAATGGGAGCTTCGTCAGGATATCAGAAAAGCAACATAGGTCACTTCACCGTGGCGAAGCAATATAGTCGTTGGGGACGATATATCCATTCGATTGATGCTCTTAACAACTGGAAAAGAAATAAAGGATCATCATTAGATCGTTGGACCATGCCATAAAAAACAAAACAAGAGTTAATGAAGCCTCATACCCATTGCAAGAAATCCATTGTTGAGTTTCCTATTTACCCCGTCATGCCATGCACGAATAACACTTTTGCCAAATCGAGAATTTGAGCTCGCAACCTTGGTTAAGATTGTCTAGTGATCATTATGCCCTTACTTTCCATCTTACTTTCATGTCTACATTACTTCGTGAACCCGATATTATTAACCCTGAGCGTGTATGTCTGAAGAGATTAGCACACTTGAAGAATATGTGAAGGAAGTACTCGTTAATATCAGGATCGAGAAAGTCATGTTGGAAAGAAGGATGTATGCAGGTGTGCAAGCATCATCGACAAGAGGAGTCTAAATTTACTCATCGACTGCTCATGAAGCAGGAACTTCCAGAATCATGACAGAGATTAGAACAAAGCATAGAGATGATCTCGCAAATGCTATGCTGATTCCAAGCATATTACCTGCATATATACCTCCTTTGAGTAGCACAATGAACAGAGATAGTGTACCTAGATATTTTGACTATGCCTTGGTCACTGCGTACCTTCTGAAAGGGATACACGTAGTTCACACAGACCAAGATAAGATAGTAACGCTGAAGTTAAATGACTTCAACCTTGGAGACCATAAATCTTACAATATTCTCTCTCCACATAAGTATTTGACCAAGACGAAAGGAAATAATTCAAAGATTATCCCCCAGCCTTGGACCCATAACCTCACGCACTCTACCCTGCTTAATGTTATGAAGATCCTGCACTTTGGACGGCATCGATATGTGAATGCATGTGTTATGTTGTTGTTATCATGTTACCATGGAGTACATTTATGGTTGAATCGACGTATCATAGTGGATCCGACCTTGATCCATTAGATCACTGGGATGATCATGCAAGGCCCTGACCCATAGGATTTTTATCCTGACAAGTCCATGGACCAAGAATTAATGTAGAAGATTAATGAAACGTATGGCGATGTTGAGAAAGGAACACGAGGCTACAAGGTAGCCTCTATTCAAAACGACGCAGTGCACCTAGCCTATCAACTAATTGCTGGGAAATTAGTTCACAAGAACCAGCCCACCCAAGTCACTGGATTTGTAGTAGACCTCACAGGAAAGTGCACAAAGGGTGTATAGATTAATTGGGAACAGTACCTTGTAAATCAGTTAGAGCTTCATTACAGGGAAGTGTAGGACCAAGGGTATGTGTTCCATTTTAGTTGGCTTCTCATATTGATCCCATTCATTGCATGGGAAATGCCGGAAGGTGTGATCGTCCCAGACATCAAACCCTTTGAACCTTTGGCTGTGAAGTTTAGTACGCTTTGGTACTCGAAAAATATGAATAAATAATGGTAGTCAAATGTCGTGTTTCATTCATATTATAATCATTTGAAAGTAGTTATCCATTCTACACTACACATCACTCCAAACACCCTCCACGGGTTTCATCCACTGATGAAGTTCAGCACAGACATACACTTTCTCTACATCACAGCACGTGCTAATGAGCACAAGAAGAAGTTACAACCCTATTATAAATTAATAGAAGAAGATATGGAAGAGATCACAAAGGAATGGTCAGCGGACCTCCTTGTTCTAGCTGACCCAGTAGCGATATCTAATGTAGACAGTCCATAAACTGCACAGGATATATCTAGACCTATCATGCAACAAAAGATTAGCGAAGTGAAAGACTTAAGCAGTGCCTCGGTGAAGACTGCTTCCATCATGCTAGATATAGAGGGTGATGGTGAATAGTTAGAAGAAGTCGAACAGAAGAGTAGAGATGAAGCAGAGCTTTTGAAGAAGAGGAAGGGTTCACCTTGGAAACCTTCTTCCCGGAAGAAGTCCAAAGATCATGTGACTAAGCTTCAGACCACACTGACCCCAGATGACTTCAACTTCATTATTGTAGCTCTGAATGATGTTGTGATGGATATAGTAGAGAATCAAGAGACTAAACAAGAGGAGATGTACAGTTGGATCGAGATAGAGCTCCAAGGAGTGCAGCAGGCACTACAGTCTAGTCGCATAATCTCCATTGTGCCTTTGAAAGTAGGAACACCAGAACTAGGGGATGAGCCAGCTCAACTCCATTAGATTTCTAATATAGTCGAATCTCGCCTTCGATGGGCTCAAGAAGAAACATCACAATCCACTCAGGCTTTAACACAGGTACATGGAGTTTTTATGGAGCAGTGCAGCATGTCAAAACAAGAAAAGATTTTTCTCCAAGCAAAGTGGAATGACAAGAAAGAACAACTACAATAATAAAATGAAAAGATGATATCGGAGCAATTGGAGGTAAAGGAAGTAGTCAACAAAGCACTTCACTCTATGACAGTCATTGAGGTAAAGACCGAAGAAAGAACCCCACAATAGGTGGCACAACTGGAAGGAGTAATCCAGAAGCTCTAGAAACACCTTGTAGATCTAGAGCTTCGTGCAATACTTGAGACCCCACAGAAGATCAGAAACCAAAGACAAACAACTACTTGCAGTGCAGTTGACAGATTAAAATATCTTGCCTTGGAGTGCAAGCAGCTAAGTAACCAGAGTGCCTAGACATATGAAAACCTTACAGAGAATCCAAAATTATAGACATTGGAATCACAGCCCCAACAAGAAAAACAACATGCAGATACACTACAGGCACAACTGAAGGCCCTATTTGTAGTAGATAGAATGAAAATATCTCACGAACAACAAACAGCTCAACAACAAATCCATATGATCTAGAGAAAAGTGATGGAAGTCACTCAATGAGTCCAACTTGTACAAGACAAGGCATGCCTATTGTTTTCCGAGATCGAAAGCCAAGGGGAAGAGCTAGAAAAGGTCATCATCACTGCAAAATGATGCATGGAAGG
This sequence comes from Picea engelmannii, assembly GCA_009831015.1. Classification (NCBI taxonomy): domain Eukaryota; kingdom Viridiplantae; phylum Streptophyta; class Pinopsida; order Pinales; family Pinaceae; genus Picea; species Picea engelmannii. Next base: position 627,437 of record ML777052.1, on the reverse strand, counting down.
ACCAGTAAATGATGTAGTGATCCTGGAATTCACTGAGCAAGAGGCCACAACAAAGTAGCAGGTTGAAGCAGCTCAAGCCAAGATCAAGGCATTCGAGTCATAATTGCACAGGCCAGAGTGACTCGGGATGAGTCACAAGTGAGTGTTGGGGGCCTATTGGCCCTTGACCAAGTTTTGGGAGATACTTGGTCATGTTTGACCATTTTTGGGACTTCGACATCCTATCAAATATGGAGTGCCAGACGAAGCGGAGATTGTGGAATCTCGGCCCACTTTTTGGGTCCCTTTTGGGTTTTGGGGAATATGTAATGGGAAAGGGATGTTGTCCCATGGGTTTACCCATGCTTAGGACCACTTTTGTAATGTATAAATAGATATCTAGGCATCTATTGAAAGATATAGAAATGTATGTGATGTAAGATAAGTGCTAATATATTTTGTAAATGCTTTGTGCATGACTGTAAGAGGCTTGTAGAGCTAAGTGCAAGTTGTTGTAAGGATTTGTGTAAGGCTTTGTGTTGTAGCACAAGGAAGAAGGATCTAGCGAGATGCGCAGATCTTTTGTCCTATGTGAAGAAGGTTTTTGGTGGCTTTGTGCTATAAGCGATTGAAGATGATAAAAAATAAGAAGAGTTGGTGGACGTAGCCCTAGAGTGGGGGTGAACCACATAAATCTGTGTGTTATGCTTTGTGCTTCGACTTAATGAGTTTATCTCTTATTTTTCTAAGTTCTTTGATATATTTAGATAGATATACTTATGCTTTGTTCTTCTTAGAGGTGTGTGAATGTTAGATATGACATGCACAAAGATGCTTAGTGCTAGTCTACCAGATATGATCTGTTTTACTATTGCTAAGTACTGAAATACCTTAGATCTAAGTGAATGATGAGATGCCCTATGCTATCTGTGAAGTATAATAAGGGTTGAATATTGACAAATGATCTATGCTAAGTACTTTGTAAGATATATAATCACATATTGGTGTCCCATCTAAGGTTGTAGACACTTGCGTCTTGCAACCACCACTGCCTCTACCTCGGCTGAGACTTCATCTTCTTCACAGGTGTTACCGAAAGGGCCGGTAGTTAGGGTTTTGTTGGTGCGCTCTTGTAGCATTGAACCTTGGGTCTGCCCCTATGCCAACATATCCTCCAAACTATCGTGCCTCCATCCCGATGTAGGTCCTTGCTAAATTTCTGAGACTTGGATCATATCTAAAAATTGTTATGGTGATAACAGATCCAATATCCATTGTAATTGGTGCAAAAAGAATAGGTTGCATAAAGAAAAATATTGTAGAGTACCATGGGACAGTATCAGAGAAGAAATACAAAATAATAAATAAGACAAAGGTAAACCCATAGAACCAACAAAAGGTAATCCACCTGAATCTAGCCATTATAAGATTTATTTAACACTACATATGGTCCTTGGAAAGAAACATGGCTTCTCGACATAGGTGAAGCCTCTCGTATGAAATTCTGAAAATATTTTTTTCAATACTTAAATGAAAATGTAGCTAGCATATTATTTTGCAAAACATTCTAGCCTCAAACTCTCATGAATAAGCACCATCAGACTTAAGTTGTAGGAACTACCATATTTTATTCTACACAATGTACTCTATATTCCTGAGCTGAAAAGGAGATTTCTATCACTTCTTCTCATCAAACATCAAGGCCACTATGTTCACATGATCCGTGGAAAATTTTAAGTACAAAAGGATTCAAATAACATGTTTTTTATGAACGGAATAGAAGATGGAAGACTGCTAAAGATGAATGGGATATCTTCCCATACACCCAATGTTGCATACCTATATGATCATGGTGAAGGTATAATGTCATCTAGTCTTTTGTGGAATGCTATATTTGGTCATATCAATTATGAAAATATTCATTTAATGATAAAAAATGGTATTTCTAGTCTACCTAGCATTCCTAGAAAACTAAAACAATGTGATGCTTTTATTCTTATAAAGAATAACAAATAGCCTTTCCATGACTCTACCTTTAGAGTATGTAGAAATATTCAACTAATTCATTCTGATTTGTGCATCCATGTGCATGTTCCTTCTACAAATGGAAATAAATATATAATGTCCTTTATTGTTGATTACAACAGGATGTTTTGGGTGTATTTGCTAAAAGATAAGTCACAAGATTTTGAAACATTTTTGTATGGATTAAATCTGAATATCAGTATCATATCGGTACTCGTTGCACTGAAAATGGAAGAGAATATACTTTTGATGAATTTGAAAGCTACATTCACCAACATGAGATCAAACATAAAACCACAGTTCCATACAATCCCCAATAGAATGGTGTGGATGAACAAATGAACATGAAAATTCTAAATATAGTTTGTTCCATTATTCTTTTTAAGAATGTTAAATTGATGTTTTGGGATGATCTAATTATTTGTGCATTTTATGCAAAAAATAGGTGTCCCTCTCATGTTATTAAAAACAAGACTCCATATAAAATGTGGTATGGCCACATTCCTTCAGTGAGTCATATTAGGGTCTTTGGTTCCACCTGTTATGCCTTGATTCCTAAGGAGAAAATAAGAAATCTTGATGTAAGAAGTCAAAAATCATCTTCTTGGGGTACTCAAGTACCACCAAGGGGTATCATATTTAAGATGAGACAAAAAAGAAGTTCATCCTTAACAGAGATGTGGTCTTCCTTGAATCAACTAAGAGAGAAAAAATTGTTGATAGGAATCTTGATCATCTGGACAGATTCACTCATGTAAATACATATCATGAATTTGATGATGAGATTCCACATCTTGAAGGGAGGATCCCTATCTTGGTTCAATATCTGAAATCTCCTTTTGTAGCACCATATCCCCCATATGAATAAATTCCTGCCACTTCATTTGAACCTGAAGTTCATTTGGATGATGTGATTGAGAAGATTGAAAGTTTGAGTGTTGGACACTTGGGATGACCCAGGTTATGATCTCAATAGGTTTCCAAAAAAAACATCAAACTATCACCCCCCCTGGTAAGCCAGAAGGAAACTTTGTGCACAAAGTGCAAAATGTAGTCTCACCCGAGATAACTTTATGGGAGACTACAATACTCAGGTGATTTTAGTCAAGGAAGGGATTAGGATTGTATTTTGATATTTTTCCTCATGCATAAACATTATTATTCATTCCTCTAGATCTAGTGTTGATTCATTCATTAAACTACACATGCATGTTGTCATAATAAACTTAATCATTCATTCTTTGAATTATAATTAACATAACAGTAAAATAACCATTCATGACACACAAACACAATATATGTATCGTGTTTCACACCCCCCCCCCTTCGGGGATACATCCACAAAGATCTGTCTCTTCTTCTCTTTTATTCATCTTTCTACAAAATATGTGTTGTGTGCATCACATTGTTTAGGATTACAATAAAAAAGGAGGGTAAGTACCCTCTGTGAAGTGTACTATACCACACCAAGCTCCATATCATGTCACCTATCCCTCAAAACTAGATTTATCATACCAATCAACCACTAACTTATGAACAACATGACAAAAAACAATAGACGAACCTCTACTAGACCTCCCAAGTCTTTATTTACACTATTCTAGTATCTTATAGCCATTACATTCTTGTCCAAAACCATAACCCTGACATGGCCAAGTTTTTTTTCATGCACGACATGCTACTTTTCCTCCTCCTTCTGCCTGCTGCTTTTTTTTCTTTTTATGCATGGTTATTTTTCACCACCTATGGCGTGCACTCCACAAATAGACCTTTCTCTCCAAAAATAGGTCTTCTCCCAAAAATAGAATTTCTTCTCCCAAAATAGGCATGTGCCAATAACCCCCCAACACTGACATATGGCTCACCTTGAGCCATTCAGGAGGTGTGATATTCATGCACAACTTTCTCCAAGTCATGAAACTTCCCTTCTAGTTCCTCTCATTTGGATTTCACTTGTGCAAATGTTACTATGATCTCCTTTACCATATGCATTGCAATATGTTACTTTAGATACTCTACACTCTTTGCATGGAAATGTGCCATCCTTGTATTTTCCTCCTTCACATTAGCAATTATTTGCATTGCTTTCTCTTGGAGTGGTTCCAATTGGGCCTTCCTTGCCTTCTTATTTTTTTGCACAGTTTTGAGTTCCATTTGCAGGTTCTTCATATCATGCATCCCTTCCAATATTTCATTGATTCTCGTGGCCTTCTGTCGGAGCTTCAAATCCTACATTTCTGTGTTGACCTTCTCTTCCTATTGATCTAGCTGTTGGACCTTCTCATCTTCCTAAAGACTAGTATAGATTTGTGCAGTCTTCTCATAGAGTTATGCGACTTCCTTGGTTTTTCTTTCAATCATATATATTTGTAGGGATTCTTGTTGTTCTATTTTGGCTATGAATTTAGGAGGATTCATAGGAGTAAGTTTTTCCTTCAGGTCCTCTATCTCTTTCATATACCCATCGATCATTTGTGCAATGATCTGTATCTTTTCTTCTGTGCTTCCGTCCACTAGAATTGTCTTGAATATTTCCTCCAACTTCTTTTTGAGGTTATCGACGTGTTGATTCTCCTCCTGTGTCTCCATCTTGACCTGCTATAGTACTAGTTGTAGTGATTCATTATCATCTTTGGTGACTGATAGTTCTGTCGCATCTGCCCTGGCCTATGACTATATCTCCTGTGTGACACTGACTTGTAATTTGTACAATGCTTTCATTGGTATCTTTTCTAACACCAACTCTACTTGTGCCACCTCATTAATTGTTGTATGCACTAGTTCTTCCTCTATATAAAAAAATTTTGTTTTAATGTGAAACGTTGGACTTCCTTGGGCTATGAGTTGTATTGTTTCCTTAGCACACAACACAGTTCTATCCACTTCCTTTGTCGATTGTTGCGTTGGTACCTGTCCTTGATCTCATGTTTGGGATGCCTGTATCCTTTAAAGAAACTATTTAAATAATTTCAATTCTTGCATGATTTTTCCCCACTAGTTCTTGGCTTCCTCGTATTCTTCAACTACCCAGTCTTGAAACCTTTCTTCCACCATCTCTGTGTCATCTGCGATAATTGTGTACTCTAGGATGTCCTTATGAGCCTTATCCTTCTTGAGCTTCACCTTGGTTTGTGTTACTAGCATTCTTTATTTTCCTACATCTATTTGGAATATTGTTATTGGGGTTACTTGTCTGACTCTATCCCGCCCTACTTGTTCTTCCTACACAGGGAAATTTTCCTTCTTCCCTACATATCCACCAATATTTTTCATGCTATCCTTTTTATGTGTCTTTAGTTTTGAAGTCGAATGTTACGGGGGTCAACGACAACACATGTTGAATTCAAATGTTACAGGGGTCAACGACAGCAGGGAGCAATTGTGGTTCTCCCTGTGTCGTCTGAGATCTCTCATTAGAAAGGTAATGAGAGTCAAGATACTGTCGCCCTTCTGGAAAATTATGTTGATGTCGACAAAACAGGGACGCAGCTCCCAGAAGCAAAGGGCTTCGTGAAATCGACTAGGTGAGGTTAGGAACTGGGGGAGGTACATGGTCGAAGTCAAGATGTATGAAGACTCAAGATTTCCCTTGGTTGGGGGTATATGCGAAGGATAAGTGGTCACAACCGTGCAACTAAGTCGAGTGTCAGGGGGACAACAAGACGTGGGATAAGTTGTGCTAGAGGCAAAACAAAGTGAACAAACTCAGAGGGCATAGGTAAGTGGCATGTGGGATACTTGGAGTATATGGACGATTTCAACAAGGGTAGATGATAAGGGGTGCCCCAACCAAGGGTGACATGGGTTGCGTTTGCCAAAAAGGGAATAAGGTCACCAAAGGTGACGACAAAAAGGTAATGTAAAGGTTGAAAACAAAGGCTTTTTACAATGTACCAAATCAATAAAGAATAATTTGGGATGAGTGTACAAATACCAAAACGGGTGCCCCAATGTAATATGGTTGGCCCGGATAGGGCACAATTTTCTTGGAGAACTAGTGGAGGGTGGGGGCCCCATGGGTGGGTTTTTGTATGAGGTAGCTGAAATGAAGGGAAATTTGTAGAGGGGAAAACTGATTGTGGATGAAATGGAGGGTTCATGATATTGCGGAGGTGCAGTCAAAATAGAACCTTGAAGAGATAATCTAGGAGTTCGGTGGAAAAGCTAGCAAAATGAGGAGAAGGAGTATGTGGTTGATTTCCAACATGATGTAAGACTATCAGGACTCCCATCCCTAAAGGGTTGAAAAAAAACATGAGTGTCAAAGTGCAAAAGGGTGTTATGAATGAGATAATTCATGTGGGGGAGAGTGCTACTGGGTGATAGTACCTAAGATGCAAATGGAGGTGTTGGTATTGCAAATCTGGAGATGGAGATCCTAGAGGAAAATTTCAGAGGGTGTGACTGGAGATGCAATTGAGATTCAAAGGGAATGATTACATGCTAGTGCTGATGATATACCTGAAGGGGTTGTGGTGATGTATGAAGACCAAGTACTTGCACACATGAAAACCAAATACCCGTTGTGAACAATATCTGAAGAGAATCGAACATACAAGCATTTATTTGATAATTTTGAATATGAGCATGTGTACCTGGATGGGGTATGAAAAAATGGCGCCCCGGGGGCCAAGGAAAAAAAGTGACCCAAAGACTGTTTTGATGTAGATGACGGGATGCTAATCATGTGGCTAAAGACGGATCGAAGAATGGACACCTGGAGCTCTCGGAATGGTGATTGGAAGTTTGGTGGAAAGGCCTATATATAGTTGTAGGGCCAACATTGCCACCTCATTTGTACTTGCTACCAGAGTGATTGGACGAGAGGTATTTAGAGGAGATTTGGAGATTTTGGGAGAGCGAGGCAGTCGATTCAAGATTAGCAATCTTTAGGTTAGTAATCTGATCATCCTGCATAGAATTAGGTTTTCCATTTCTGGGTAGGGGTTGTACACATGGTCATACAAGGGGTTTTAGGGGTGTGGGCCCCCAAGTGCGCTGGCATTCTAGAAAAATGCATGCACGAGTGTGTGCCTATTATCCAGATGGCCGCACATGGGGGCGCCTATAGGGGGGACAAAGGTGTGCATGATGTGCGTGCCTATTTTCTACAGAGTTGCGCATGCATGCGTAGTTTTGTAGTGGATAAACGTGCTTTGATGTGTGCCTTTGCTCATGACAAGGGCGCATGGAGGTGCCCCTGTGGGGTGAGCACGCACGCACATATGCACTCTTGTGGGATGGATAGGTGTGCATGAGTGTGCACCTGTGGGGTGAACAGGCACGCAGATGTGCGTGTCTGTGGGTTAAATAGTCACGCCTTGGGGGCAAGGTTGACAGGTGTAAAACTTATCTTGTTTAATTTTTTTTATGGTCAAGATGACTGACCTAGGACTATTTTATATGGCTGCAGGCAATCATTTGGCATGATGCCAGTGGAGTGGAGAGAGCGGGATTGGTCCTAGCTGAGGGATTCCATGGTGAATTAAGCAAAGGAAACCATGTGCACGAGTGGCGTAGTTCAGGTCAAATCATCGTAGGAAGTTAGCTTTTCCTTGTAGGCTCTAGAGTTGACGTAAATTCTGGGGAGGTGGACGTAAATTCTGGGGAGGTGGAATTTCTGTGATGGCTTGGACTTTGAGGGGGTCCACGGTAATACCGCTTTGGGAAATGATGAATCTAAGGAGGCATCCTGTAGTGATGTAGATCACACACTTGAGGGGGTTCAAGTGGATGTTGTACTGATGACACCATTGAAAGATGATCCATAAATCATCAAGGTGTTGGGTGCGTTTCTTGTAGCGAGCTGTGAGGTTGTCCAAGTATGCGAGGATGATATGATCCAGATCATGAAAAATGTATGTCATAGTCCATTGGAAAGTTGTGCCAGCATTCTTTAATCCAAAAGGCATGACACGATATGAAAAAGTACCCCAAGGGGTAGTGAATGTGGTTATGTAATGATCGGCTGGGTGAATTTGGATTTGATTATAACCAGAGAAACCGTCCATGAAGGATAGAGCTTCATGGCCTACATAATCGTCGATAATTTGATCGATGAAAGGCATTGGAAAGTTGTCTTTGGGACATGCGTGATTGAGATCGTGAAAGTTCGTGCAGACATGGATAGTGCCCTATTTTTTATTAACGAGTATAGGGTTGGAAACCCATGAGGTATAGGCGATAGGGTAGATGAACCCAACCACGCATAATTTTTCAATCTCAACTTTGATGGCTGCTGCTTTGGATGGGTGTAGTGGTCGCTATTTTTGACGAACTGGTGTAATGTCAGGCCAGGTGTCGATGCGATGTTCAACGATAGAGGGATCAAGGCCAAGCATTTTTGTGTATGACCAGACAACAATATCCCGATATTTTTGGAAGAGGGATTTATAGGCGGTGATTTCTTGAGGATTGCAAGCGGCTCCAATGGTGATTTCCTCGACGACTCCATTTTTGATGGAAATGTCGATTTTGATGGTCAGAGAAATGTTGGCCATGTTGCCTTCTTCAAAAGAATCATGGGTAGGAATGGGGTTATTGAACAAGTCGATATTCCCTGATGGGATAAAATCCTTGGTTTCAACTGCGTATATGGGGTGTTGTTTAGGAGGTGTGGAGGCTTCCTGTGAAAAGAAGAGCGCTCTGTGAATCAGCGCATCCCATGGCTAGTCGGGGGTGTTTAACTCTTCGAGTATTTCCTGATCACAGTGGAATTGGTAGGAATACAAGGGGTCATGAAGAGTGATATCAGTGACTTTTGTCATGTGGCTGCCCCCTGGTGATGAAGAAGAAGGGGGAATGACGCAATGAAATTGCGATGGGTTGCTTGACATAAACCAAATATTGAAGTACTGAGGAGTACCTGTGGTAGCGGGATGTAAAATTTTCGAACGGAAATGAATGGAGAATTGGGGGGATTTGGGGGTGAATCCTTGGATAAGTCATCCAAGAACCACAGAGGCATCAGAAGGGCCTCGGGTTCAGGAGAAATGATATAGAGAACCTCTAGTGATGATGCAAGGTCAACCATCGATTCTGTAGGAGTTTGAATCAAGGTCAATTGGCGTTGCCTGTATTCAATGATCATAGGACATTGGTATCTAAAATGATATAAGGATTCACATAGAGAGAAAGGGAATCTCATATGTTCATTGACTAAAGTTGTGACATAATGGATGTCAGTGATGTTTGGTAGGGATGATGTAGCTGGATTGGGTTCGCTCTGGAAGCTTTGGCGTATTGCGGCTAATGTCTTTCGAAAGCATGGCAGTGCTGGGAAATGGTGTGTATAATGGCCATATTTTGAACATATAGTGCAAGCGAATTTGGTTCGTAGCCCTTTACTACTTGAGTGAGGGGCGGGGGTGACAGTACTTGCTATGGTGGTGAGCGTTGATGGTGTTTGATTGAGTGGAATCAGGTTCCGTAACTTAGGTTGAGATGGGAAGTTGTTGGTTTGGTGTCCATATTTCTCACATAGTGCACAAGGGGGTTGGACATGCGGGGGAAGTGGAGTTGTGGGCTCCTTTTTCTTTCTCCTGTCCCTAGCTGTGGCAGGGAGGGTAGTGAATGGGGGTCTAGAGGGTATGGTGGGAGTGAGTATGGGAATCATCATTATGATTCCTTCCATTTGGGGGGGAAGGGATGGTCGAGGGACCATCTCTAGTGGATGTAAATACCAAACTGGAATTGCTAACACAACAACGTACAAGCCTAACACAACTGTGGTGGGGTAGGTTGTGTTTCCTGTTGGTTATTTATCGCACCCTAGTGTGGAATGGGATTCTGCAGTACAGCTAGGGGGGGTTGTTTCACGTATTGTTGTGGGGCCTACTGAGGGGCAGGTGGTGTTGGAGGGTGTGGTAGACTTCTTGAGTCTTTCAGCCATTTGAAATCAGTGATTTGGGGTAAATGATGAGTATAATGACCAAAATCACCACAAAGGGCACAAGGGAAAGAGGTTTTGATAGTATTTTTATTTCTCCCTTGACGCCTATTTTTATTACCCCCCTGGGGTTCTGATTCCCTTGGTTCTAGCTACCCCTAGTAGGTTGGTTTTGTTGGGGTTGATTCTCGCCTTGGCCTGGGTTGTTATTGTTCCTATTTCTTCCTTTATTTTTGGCATTATTTGACGGATGGGATAGATTTTCCGTATTCATCTGTTCGAAATTTTGATATTGCTGAACGAGAGAGGGTTGAACAAAATTCACCCCAACATGAGGGTGTGGGGGGGCCATGGGCGGTGGAGGCCCAGGAAATGGAAAGTATAGATTCTATGGGATTTTTGATCTGTAAGGTATGTAGGAAGGTGTTGTGCTTTCGCTAGTACTTAAAGAATAAGCTGAGGTAGAGGGGGTAGTAGAACTTGGTTGGATAGGTGGGTGTATTGGGGGTGTCGGCGGTGGCCCACTGATGGGCGGAGGAGTAGCAATAGGGTATGGTTGTTGATAAGGGGGTGGGGGGTAATAAGAGGTTCCCCCATATGTCAACGGATATTGAGGTGTGCCATACATTGGTGGTGGTTGGGGTTGAGGACTGTGATGTGTAGTATTTCCAATCAATCCGTCTACTGAGTGAGACATCCCAGGTTTGTCTTGACCAAATGGCATGGGTTTGGGGAGGTCAATAAGTAATGTGTATAAGTAACCTGATTGTGAATAGATGAGGTTGTATTGTTGATCCTTACTGATGGCTTCTTCTTCATATTGAGGGAAGGTGGAAGCTACATCTTTACTGAGGAGAGAGACAAGTGATCTGAGAAACCAGTCAAGACATTGGTGTTTGGTGGTTTCAACTTTGCACAAACTACGTCATCTATGCCACTTGTGAATGTGATCAATAATATGTGTGGCTGAGGTTTGTTTGAAATTAGAGAGTAGTTCAAGACCATTGTCATGGCAGATTGGTAATTGGAAGAAGGTCAAAAATGATTTGGCCAAGGACTCGAAAGTCGCATGGGACCCTGATTTTTCGTTTATATACCATTTGGTTGATGGACCAGTGAGTGTGCGCTGAAATAATTGTAGTCTGATGGAATCATCCATAATGTTGTTGGAAGAGCACCATAGGTGGAAAGTCATGACATGGTTGGCAAGGTCGTCACCTTCCTTTCCTTCAAATTTGGGGATGTCTGAAGGTAGTTTGGTAGGCATTGCAGGCCATGTGGGGTCATGCAATATAGGATCATTTGTGAGTTTTCTTATATATGGTATGTTAAGAGAGGCCAAATATGGCATCTACAGTGGGGGGGAGGATTAGCTCCAGCCATGGCGTGAGTGTGTTGTGAACCTGATCCTTGAGGGGGGCTAGGTGGGTTGGTACTTCCCCCTTGAGAGGAAGTTGGTCCTCTGCTTCCGTGTAGAGGAGAGCGAGTGGACGGAGGGACTTGGGAAGTGGAACCAAGTAATGTGGAACCAAGAAAAGTTGATCCTAAGATAGTGGCACTCACACGAGTGTGTGAAGGTGGTGTCGATGCATTGGCAAGACTAGGAACTCCCCCTAAAATAGGAGGGAGGTTTAGTAGGCGTTTGGAACGACGGGGTTTTTTTGGGTCCCGTATGATGTCCGACTAGCGGAGTGGATGTGTGCAAAATGTGATGAGAGAAAATAAACAAGAGCCTTTGTTACAATTTTTGAACTTTACACAATATATATATATCTAGATAAAAATGTAATTAGAAGTGCATCATACATAAAGTGTTTTGAAAAAGAAGCATATATGTGGATAAGTGGGTTTTGTCCACATGGTGAATCAAAGAAAACAAAATTCTCATGTCCTAAAAGACGTAACGTCCTTCCTCTCAAATAGCACTAGACCTTCCAATAATACTCAACAGTGGGGTTTGAAGTCATCGGAAGAGAAACTAGTGAAGGATGAAATAATCAGTTATAATGAGGGGTAAAGGGGGCATATCTCGAAAGAGATGGCGATATTTCCCAATAGCCACACAGAATCTGATCAAGGTGAAATTGAAACCCACAATTTCCACTTGGGTAGATGTCCTAAAATTTGGTCACTAGGTACCTCGGTTAAAGTGCAACATTTAGATTTTCATCCTAAGAAATGGGTCATGGGCTGGATCTCGTCCAAGAGGTGGGTGACTCAAGGGGGGATGCACAGAACAACCATACCTTAGCCTTCAACCCTTCACAGCTATCTCCCTGCCTTATGGTGTTAGGAACACTTGACTTGGAGGATTTTTCATCTCCCTATTTGACAACTTCTATCATTTTGACAATGTGAGAACCAGATAACGGGGAGTTATTTGGATGCCTATCCCCGAAATCCTACCTAGACTAAAAAAATTCTTTTGGCACCTCTTGTGGAGGAAAACTTAGTGAGTTTTTAGAAACAATTTAGATGTAGCTGTTTTGAGAGGTTGGGGGTGTGAACCAACCTCATTGATTTTAAATGGGAGTGGATAGTTTCGTCAAGAAACAGGTGGGGTGTTTCGGAATCCCTTTTGGAGAAATATTACTTTGACCTCCACATTTTCGAGAAGAAAACTATGTGAGTGATAAGTGACTTTTGTGTGTGAATGAGTGAAAGTGTTCCAATGTTTAAATGAATTAGGTGTCACCTTGCTGCATGTGGACTTTGCTTGGTCCTTACAAGTGTTGATTACCTAATTAACTAAATGCCTTTGGTACAAACTTGCGTAATTCAAAAGTCCCTAGGAAGCTAGCATGTGGACATGTGGGTCCTTTACTATTCCTTTAACTCCCTATTGTGATTTAATCTAAGAAAATATTTGAAACTATCCTAGATTGTGATCATGTGGGCATGTATGGGCCCATTACAAAACCTTTAAACTTCCCTAGTGATTTAATCTAAGAAAGTAAATTTCAACACTATCCTATCTTTGTAGCATGTAGGCATGTATGGGCACGTTACAATCTTAAGATGTGTTTGAAAAGTAAACTAAGAGGAGTCCCCAAGAAGGGTTGTTGTCCTCTCCTAAAGGTTTTAGTCTTCTTTAAGGGAGATGAAATTGTGCCACAATATTTTTCTAATTCTCAAGGTCGCTTGGAAGCGTGAGAGAAGAGCATACTAAGCGATTGTTATCAAACTTCTAGTCCTAATGAAAGTTGTATGTGATTACAAATGATTTCCAACTTATATTTTTAGTCAAAGAAATCCATCCATGTGGCGAAAATGAAAGCAAAAGAGGAAATAATGATTTTAAACCCCCTAAGTGCCTATGTGTTTTGACTAATCTCTTTATATGAAGAGGGGACTAAGTGTGGTGCAGCTTAAAACATGCATGAAATCACCTTTAATAAGGCTAAGGGCCTTCCCCAAATCTCAGAAAACCTTACAATGTGTATTTTCTGCACAGGTGCACGGGTCTCAGTGTAGACAGAGGCGGACTAAGTGCCTGTGCGTAGACCGAAACGAGCTTATGTGCACAGGTGCGCAAAACAGAATCGTGACTTAGGCGCATGTGCGCACGATGCACATCTGTGGGCCAAAAAACCTGCTCACATATGACACACTACCTTGAATGAAAATTCCGGATGGAATTCTCTCAATTCAGCTTGGAATTGGATGTTCTGCAGGTCGGCTTGGGCTGGTTAATGCACCTGCAGGTTAAATAAACCAAAATAAGAGATAGAAAAACCCAAATGGGGTAGGAAATTGATACCATTCCCCAATGGAGTCGCCAATCTGTTTTTCCTCTTTCGTCACCTTAGTGAGAAAAACAGAGGTTCTTTCAAGCTTAGTTAGGTTTGCTAAGCAGGACAACTGTAAGGAAAAGGGTTAGAGAAAGAAATATAAAAGAACAACTAAGAATTAAACTAAGAAATAAAATAACAACTAAACTAATGAACATAGGGACATAAGGAAAAAATAAACAATAAGACCCATGTCACCAATGGTAAGGTTGATATTAGTGAAAGAAAACACCAAGAAGAAAGAGGACTATGAGTC
>ML777052.1:598245-613448 GCA_009831015.1 Picea engelmannii | reverse complement strand
GCAATGATGCTAGTATACTCTTGATGAGAATAGAGGATTCCTCAAGAGAATAGTGGCAGCATAACTTTGCTATTGAATTCCTTGAAAAATGAAGTGCACCCATGGCCTTTTTATAGCACCTCTTTGAGGTATTGTGCAACCAGATTGTAGTGTGTAAAGAGGCTAATTAGGGCATTTTTAGGCCTTTGACCATCCACCTAGTCAGATCCAGTCCAGATTTGAGTGTCAAATCAACTTGGAAGCTAAATCAGAAGTGGGTGGGAGGCTGACCACTCTCATAAATGCGTCATTCTCACATGTGCATGGATTTTTGCGATCACAGTCGCGCATTGGGTTCATGTGCGCTTTTCCTGCGTTTTTGTTTTGCACATGTGCATGCACACCCTGTGTAGTCATAGCGCACTTTAATTTTGTCACTGGTTGTATAGTTTTTGACCCTTTGGAAATTGTTTTGTGGTAATTTTGGTCCATGGGTGACCTCATAACTGTTTGGCGATGTTGAATTCTTGTAACCATTTGCAGATGAAATTTCAGTGATAAGAGTCCTATTGTGTCTTCAATTTTTACTTTTTTCATGCAGCACAGAACCTACCATGGGTTGTGACCTTGGGCCATCAGATTATGTTCTTTCACTATTGATTCCATTCATTTAGTGGGCTACTTTGGCCTTGAATGGTTGTTGCAGGTTTCCTGTAACATATGAGTTTTGTTCCCCTACATTTCCCTATGAGTCAATGTCCATCCCTACCATTGTCGGAGCCTACCCCTCCTCCTCTACCAGTGTGGCACTCACTGGTTCGAACTGTGGTGAAATAATAGTGTTGACATCGATGATTCCCTCCAGCTGTGCATGCATCTTTTCTTCCCTCGTGGGTTCCTACAACGACTGGGTACTGCTTCATGTTTTTCTTCCTGCTTGGATTGGTGCGCCAACTATTGGCATGGAATTGATCAGACCAAGGAGTGTTGGCATTTTCATCTCCTCCGAAGAGAAGAAGTCTCACCTGAAGTGCAACCAAGACAAGAAGATAGGGAAGGGAAACGACAATACTTAGGTGGGTTTCCATAATCTTCAAAGTTCACAATAATCTTGTGCAAGACAGACTAATGCCAAAACATATATGAACTTATTCATAACTAGAAATAAATACAATCAAGTTGAAAAATCATTTGTAAATAGAGACAATGCATTGATCTTATCAAACATAAATAAGTTACAGATACGATTCATAATCATAAACACATAATGACACAATAATTTCAAAATTTTAGGTCCTTCCATATATATTATCAAAATAGATTCTCAGATACAGTATCGGAGATACAATCAGTACTCTGTTACAAGCTTTTGTCTCTAGAGTCATGTCTCGGAGGTCTATCTACCCTTTTCCCCCAAAATGTATACAAGTTACAATCACAAAACCGTAATATATTTGTGGCCTCTATACCATCTATGCCAAAACGCAACAACCAACCAACTACACCCAACCCTTTTACAATCATATTCATCTCATACATATAGGCTGAGTGGAATAGTTTGGCTTTAGACTCCACATGCTTTCTTGTTCTTTCTCTGTTGGAACTACTTTTTCCTTGCTAGTGTTGCGTTGTCCCTTTCCGCAACCATTTTATGTTTATTTTCTTTCTCTGTTGTCCAACTCCTTTATGGCTTACACAACTCATGTTTGATCAAAATTGGGACTTTATTCCTCCTTGTGCAACTTCTAACCAAAATCGAAGGGCCCAACAGGCACTGACCACAATCCTTGACTTTCCCTTGAGTAAAGTACTTGGCTCTTTCGCGGATTCTAGGAGTGCTTGTTGATTTCCTTTGTCCTCTGTCTCTGCTTTGCTTTCATATTATTCCTTTTCTTTTCCCTTTTCCACCTCTTCAAATGAATGGCCAAAATCTAGGACCAACACTAAGGCTCGCTTCCTGACTTCTTGAAAACCCACAATTTTTTCTTGGCACTTCCTGGCAAGGAGTGAGGCTTCAACTATGAACTGTTGAGTCGCATATGTAATGCATCTTTTAGGTTTGGATGCAACCAGGGAGTTCCATTCATAATAATTTGTAGCATATACCTGATGCATATGCATAAACATTGTCTAAACAATAGGTCAAACTTCACACAACTCTTTCTTGGCTACTGATTGCACTTCAAACAAAGCATTCAACTCATTGTCTTGTTTCTGGATATGATCAAATTTCTCCTGTTGCTCCAGTGGATCCATGGTGACCTCAAATTATTCGTTGATCATCTGGATTCTTGCGCACACCTCCTCCAAAGTTTGGTTGCACCTTGCAATAATTCCCATCCAGTCAATGACTTCATGAAATATCCTGTCGCATTCGGCTATGCACTTGTGTAGTGATGCTCTGGCATTGTTTCCTTCCTTCACTACTTTCTCCATATTCTCTTTCATCTTTCAAGGTTTCTTCTCTGCTTCTTTCTTTTTCTCCCATAGTTGTCCTTCCAAGTTCTCTACGTGAATGGCCATATGTGACCATGCTCCCTGGAGCAGCTCTATATTATGCTTAGGCTCTCTTGCGACATTGGATTCTGGAAGTTGTGGTGCTATCTTCCTTAACTATGGATAGAATTAGGAAAAATTCTTCTGGGATCTTTCCTATTTCTGCTCTACTTAGACCTTGTCATATTCCTCCTGTGTCCTTCATGCTTGGGCAAGGAGTGTTTCCTCCCTTTCAAACTCTGCATCCCTTTCAGACTGTTGGAGTATATGCTCTAGTTGATCAGTTAAGGCTTTGATCATCTCAACCAACTATGTCATTGGCCACTGTGTGAGGTCAATAGAAGAAAGGGTGGCTTCCCTGGGTACTCAAACTTGCAATGGAAGTCCACTGGTCATTGAATTCTCCGAAGGTGTCTCCATCTACACTTCTCCTGTAGATGGTCCTGGCGCAATCCTTAACCTAAATGCCAATGGTAGGAACATTAGTACCTCTGTTCTGGATAGTAAGAGTTGCATCAAATCTGCACACTATTGTAGGTTTTGGAGTACCAACTCCATTTTTCCTTGCAATGGTGTTGCACTCTATCCGGATGTTGTATTTGGTTCCTTTGCATATTTGTGGACCTTAGCTTCTAGAGTTGTTCTCCTTTCGCTAACACTCTCAACCTTGGTCTTTGGTATAGTTTGCATATCCATTGATTATGGAGTGTCCTGAATTGGCACAATGGGTATGATCTATTGGCCCTAAGCTTCATGGTTTGGACTACAATGTTCTAGTCTTTGTTTGGGTAGGTCAGGGTTTGGACCAGTGAGTTTTGGTTTCTTCTGAAGTATCTCTAGGGTATCTAACTACATGGGTTATGGGTCTCTGTCTTGGGATGGAATGGAGATTTACCTAGGTGGCAATTGGGGTTGTTGTGGTGATGGAGGTTGTTCAGTGATGATGGTGGTGAATGGGGTGGTGTCAGGCTCAGGGTCATCCTGGATATCTATAATGTGGGCTTCTAGAGCCATTGAGAAAGTGTGAGGAATGGTGGATGATATGGATTGGGGGTTTAGAAGCTTACTTGGGGCTATCCTTATCCTAGGTTTCTTAGCCGTTGGGTCTCCGATGAAGGCAATGATGAGGATTTCATTGAAATCCTTACCTGCCAACATGGCTTTCTCTGGAAGATGTGGGAACATAGGAAATGTTCTCTTCTTGTGCTCCAGTGATTTCATCTCTTCCTTCTCCTCTAAATCTATCTGCACTATGGCCTCTTTATTCTTTACCTCTAGGCCAAAGCTTGGTCCTACCACTTCTTCCTAACTCATCTTCTTCAGTATTTCCGTAGGCAGAAGGTAGTGCATCCCCGACTTGCACAGGTTTCATTTTACTCTGGGCCATGACATAACCTCCTTGTCAAAGGCGTCCTCATCTAAGTAAAATGGAATCGTGCAAGTGTTGAATTATTCCCTCTTCGCATGCCTTGGCCATACAAATGTGTGGAGGCAGTTCATGTTGAATGCAATGTTCCACGTGTTTAGTTTGAGAAATTCCTACAGAATGTACAACCTCTGTGTTGCATATAGAAACCTGTTGTACCATTTGGAGAATGTTGTTCTATTGAAGGGAGTATTCTCTAAGTCCATCCTTGAGTGCCATGGCTCAAACATATTTTCCAACCTCCCCTTATCTGTTGGCGATAACAGTCTTCCTACGGGTGGAGTCCACTTCAACATAGTGAACGTAACTAATAAGTACCCGTAAGTGAAGGTTCTTCCCTTTTCTCGAGCTTCATCACAAGCCACTAGGATTTCTTCCAGTAAATAATTGTACCATTTGAATACAACGTGATTGGCACAAAAATATTCCACTGATAGGGAATCCAATATACACTCTCCTTTGTAATATGACTGCATGACCTTTCTATCAATTACATAGCAAGCAGTCCTGACTGTCTCGGGTAGAATGGGGTTGATATTTTTTGTGTGCCCCCCACCCCCCCCTCTGTGTATGAAATATATCATATAAACTGGGTTCCCCCTTCTTCTTCCCATGCTTCTTGGGACCCTGAAAATCATTGGATACATCCTCGCCTTCAATGTATAATCCAGTCAGTTGATAAATGTCCTCTCCATGAATTGGATATCTTCTATCCAACCAAAGACTTTTGCTGTGTACCCTACTAATGAGAAACTTGGTACATCTCAAAACTTCTTCAGTGGTGCCGAAAACTAGCAAATCCATGAGGTTCATAATAGTAGAGTTAAACAGATTAATGAACTTCAGCTTTGGCATGAACTGCATTCCTCCCAACCCATCTAGAGAAACACTCTAGAAGACATCAATTTTCATCTATGGGAACAAAACTTGGTATGTTAGGTCAAGTTCAAGGAGCTTGACTTGCTCGATCTTCCCTTTGAGATCGCCCACAATCTTGACCCCAGGGTCATAGGGTTTGTTCGGCACCGCATCCTTAGAAACAACACTTTTGATCCCTGTAGCTCTTAGCATGGGGATTCTAAAATGTCACACACTTCAATAGGATAAAATGGATTGGAGATCATGACAGAGGGTCTAGGGATTTCACATGATTGAGCACAATTCATAATTTGCAAATTGCTAAGTTCTCTCTGGGAAACAACGCGTCCTACACCAAGTTCACAGAACCTTATATTCAGGATTAGATGGAAAGTCCTGTAATAACTGCTAAGTCTATTCATCATTAACCCTATAGGAGAAACTTGGATCTAAGTTGTATTATAAGATTGGTTAATGGGGTAAATCTATCGGGTGATCTTGGAATTTACTTAGAAAGTTGGTTAGGGATGTGGCCAATTCCAGGCCTTATCGTTTAATGGATAAGAATCCTAGCATGAATACCAATGGCATCTTCATGTATCATGGATTAATGGTTTAATATAATTCAGATAGGTTACTGTAGTGGTAATAAAGGTATGACTGGACTGGGTTCGTGTGGCACATGGACTAGGATTGCGTCCGGATTCTCTCTCCCTCCAAACACAAAGGGGTGCCCATCACATCTAATGTCTGTCATTAATATATTCATGGCTCTTCTGATCATAAATTGTTTAGTAAGAAGTTTTTCATCAAACAACACTTTAGACGAAAAAAAATGAAATACATGTCACGGAAAAACAATGCACTCTTCGACTTTATTAACTAAATTCATAGAATCGAAAAAAAATCAAATCTAACTACTATACATGCTCCTTTGGACTAGAGAAATAGTCCTTTAGCTCAGTTCTGAGACATATAGGTTTTCAAGTGACTGCCATTCACCCATCCTAGCCGAAGTATACCATCTGGTTATGCGAGTCTGACTACTCCAGAATGTCAGATATCTGCAACTATAAATGGTCCCAACCAATGCATGTGCAACTTGCCTGGATATTTCTGGTATCAACTGTCATAAAGTAGGACCTTATCTCCTTGCACAAATGATTTAGTATTAATGTGTATGTCATGCCAAGATTTATGCCTCACTTTCTCAACTGACTGATGAAAGTCTGCTAAAAACCTTGTCTCTTCAAGTTCCTATAATTCCATAAGCCTCAGTGCAACTGATTCATCCTCTGACATGTGTGTACTCTATACAATGTATAGACTCAAAGTAATGAATTATGTAGGTACCACAACCTATTTCCCATAGAATAGTTGAAATGGAGTATACCTCTGGATTTTCTTTGTGGTTGTCTTGTAAGCCCATAAAATTGTTGGGACTTTGTCATCCCAATCCTCAATGTTTGCTTAACAAACCTTCGTTAATCCTCTCTCTAGAATATTTTTAAACACCTATACTATTCCATTGGCTTGCAGATGGTAGGGGATACTTTTATGATGTTGGATCAGGAAATATGTTCTAAGATTTTCTATTGTACTATTGATAAAATGACCACCTTGATCACTAGTCAGAATCTTGGGGCATCTAAACCGAGTGATAATATTTTCAAAAATGAACCTAGAATCAATATCGGTTAAGAAATACTTGACAACTGTTTCCTCATCCCAACGTTTAAGGTAATCAGTTGTGGTAATAATATACATGGCCTTTGAATGATTAGTTGTGGGGTTGATCAGCCCAATGAAGCCAACCTCCTATTTCTCAAATGGTTGTAGATCTCGAACTGACTGAAGAGGTAATTAATCTCGACATTATGGATTACCAACTCTTTGAAAGATGTTGCAAGATCTAGCATATTCCTTTTCATATTTGAAGAGTGTGGCCCACCATAATCCATCTTGGAGGACATTCTGCACAATGAACTTTCCTCCAACATGGCCTCCCACAACTCCACTATGGCACTCCCACAGTATGTCTTGTCTTTCATGATCTAAGACACATCTCCTAACGATACTATCTAGTCCCAACTTATACAATTTCCCAGAAATCAATTGATATTCCACTGCTCTAACTTCCATATGACATTTCTCAGTTGCAGATTACATTTCTGGGTAGGCCCCTATACTTAAGAATACGGTTATGTCTTCCATATATTCTGGTATAGCCTCAACCTGGAATAGGTATGCATTTGGGAGTTGATCATCGATTGCTTTGTCACTTTCTCATAACTCTAATATAGACATGTGATTAGGACCTACATTTCATATTCCAGGTTTAATGATCACCTCAAATGAAAATTCCTGAAACATTAACAACCATCAACAAATTCGTCCTTCCAGAATAGGCTTGTTAACTATATATTTTAACGCAGAATGATCAGTAAAGAACTTAAAATGAGAGCGTAACAAGTAATGTCTAAACTTTTGCAGAGTGTAAATCATATCTAAACCCTCCCTTTATGTGGTTGTATAGTTGTTCTCAACTTGCAACAACTTCCTGCTATAAAAATAGATAGGATGATCCATAGCTCCATCTCCTCGTTGTGCTAAGATGGCTCCCAGGGAAATACCTAATGCATATATGTGCACATGAATTTTTTTTACCCAGTTTGGAAATATCATAATAGGTGTTGTGTTGAGATTTTCTTTCAGGACGTTGAATGCTTTATCACACTCTGGGGTCCGCTGAAACACTTCTGACTTATTTAGTAGATTTTCGTGAGGTGCAGTAATGTTGGAATACCTTTAGATAAACCTATGATAGTCCCCTCTTTTCCCCAACGTGGAGCGCCACTGCTTAGCGCTCGTAGGTGGAGGAATGTTCAAAATAACCACAACTTTGTATGGGTCTACCAATAATCCTTCTCGACATACTATGTGGCCTAACAAATTTCCATGTGGCACAGAGAATACACTTTCTGAGGTTCAACGATATATGCAATTCTCTACATCTATCAAACATCAGACATAGTAATGTTACATGTTCCTTGAGAAGACTGTATACCATCCAATCATCCATATAAACTTCTATAAAATTGTGAATAAATTCTCGGAAAGCTGCTATTACAATCTGGGAAAAAACTACAGGGGAATTCTTTAGGCTGAATGACATCACATTATATACAAATGACCCCCATTCTTTTATAAATGTGGTCTTCTTTTTTTCTTCTTCAACAATTTTTACTTGGCGATACCCCGAAAATCCATCTGTAAATGAGTAATATTCTTTCCCTGCAACTTGTTCTAGAACCTCATCAGTAAAAGGTGTTGGGAAATGGTCATGCACATAAGAAGAATTAAGGCTTTTGTAATCTACAGAGACCCTAATGTCCTTTGTTCCTTTCCTTCTCTAGATGACTATTTAGCTATCCCATTCTGCTTCTTCCACTATAAAAATGAGTCCAGCCTCCAACATCTTTTATAATTCCCTCTTAACCTTCTCTTTCACTATGGCGTTAAGGCTATATGGTCTATGACTTATAGGATTTGATCCTGGTTTTAGTTCAATTTTCATCTCTCCCATAGCTCCTTTACTCCCTTTTAGCTCTGAAAATATCATTGGGAACAAGTCTTCATAGTCCCACAACAGGCTATTTATTTCTTGGCTAGTTTACTCATTCCAGTAATATCCTACCATAGTTATCTTAGGTTGCTCTGTAGTTCCTATATTGACTTTACACAATTTCAATGGATAATTATAAGAGCCATCAGTCTGGTTGGTTATAATTTTTTGGATTTCTCTACTTCCTTATTTTTCCTTAATGTCTAAGTTTCTCAATTCTTATAAATCATGTGGGTTTTCCAAATCCTTCTCAATCTTATAACATTCTATAGGTCTCTTGTTCGAGTCTAGGTGAGGTTTAGACTGAATCTCTTGGATATGATTTTCACATACCACTAGGTCTATTTTCCATTCACCAACATTGGTAAAAAGAAATTATTTAATTCTTTGAAGGACTACTTTAAGCTCAGGTGTAATGATCCCAAGCCATTATGCAAGGATCATCACTTGTTTTGGTGTCTTTTAAAAAAAATTTTGGTTGTGGTATTTCGTCAAACAGTTTGTTGATCTATTTGTTTAGATGTGTTTATATGTGTGTATGCAACAAATAACAGAAAGAGATAACCATGGAGCATACCTCAACCATATGCAATAAGATAGACAAGCCAAAACATCTCAAATCTTCTTTATTCATAAAATAGAGAAACCTGCTACAATGAAGATGCTGATCTAGAATGCTCAACAGATGGTCAAGAAGATAGACAATAGATAAGAGCTGCTACAAAATGCTCATGCTAATACAAAATATGTCTCCAAAGGCTGAATAAGAAATGAAGATCAATACAAGAAGATCTGAATGCCAAACTCTCCAGCTGAAGAATGCCACGCTCCAATAGAAAGCTGAAACCCTCAATAACTCGGCCTTGTTGCCAAAAGTGTCCAATCACCCTAAGAAACATGCCAGCTGATAGATCAGGTGATGGTAAGAACAACCCAGGTGCCCGAATCTCAAAGATCCCTCTCAATCTCTGTAGATCTGAAATTCCCCACTGAATGGTGCGCCCCATTGGATGACTGAAGCCCTAGATAATTCGGCCCTGCTGAAGGAGGCCTCCAAATGCTATGAAACTCTCTAGAAATATAGACTGGGACACTGCAAGTCACTAGGTGAAGTCTCAGGGTCAGATCTAAAGTGTAACCCCTCCAAACAGACTAGATCTGGATCTCGAAAACGTCCTCCTTCTCTTCAATTCGCCCCACTTCTCAAGAAATAATCTGAGACATAAAACTATCTCAGAAAGAACTAGATCTGATGTCCAAGGCCCTGTAATGAAAACCCAAGTGATAGAATCCTCAACGGCCCTGCCAATCTTTTACATCGAATCTCTCTCCAAAGATGGTGCGCCCCCCTTGCTGGAAACCCCCAATGATGCACCCTCCTCCTCTTCCTGTGCATGTGGCTGTGTATAACCTCTTACACTGATGTAGATATGACTAGAATGGTGTGGGAGAGTATTGCATCTCTGAGACCAAGCTT
The DNA here is from genome assembly GCA_009831015.1 of Picea engelmannii. NCBI lineage: Eukaryota > Viridiplantae > Streptophyta > Pinopsida > Pinales > Pinaceae > Picea > Picea engelmannii. Next base: position 603,587 of record ML777052.1, on the reverse strand, counting down.
GGGACAAGTTAAGTGGAATCTTTCACCACCGAATCGTCCTCTAGGGTTTGTTAAGTCAAAACCCTCAAAACCCCCAAGAGATGGGCTCACTAGCTAAAGCTAGATATCAAACTGATAAACATACATAAATGAATGAGAAGAGGCCCTTTCCTTTCCTTTATACTTTTGGCTCACCTTGTCCCTCCAAAGTGACTTTCATTTTATTAATATTTAATTAATTAATTAAATCACTTTAATTAATTAATTAACCTTTTTACCTTTGAAAAGACCCTTATCTCTCCTTGTGGCTTCCTTGGCCACTGAAAGTCACTTCTAGCCATCCCATCCTGTAGTGTTTCTCCTCCCGATTCCAATGAGATATTACACTTAGAGGTTCCTCCAAGTAATGTGCCCAAAATGACCTTTCAGTGAATTCCATTGACTTATAGCTCAAAATAGTCAAAATCATGGAAATCGTCAGAATGCAATGAAACCAAAGCCAACCTATGTGGAATGGCTCATAATGATAGAATATGATCATCAATGCAATATGGACCCCACAATGCCTCTCAAATACCCCTTTACTCACTCTAGCATCCATCTGGCTACTCTGGTCATGATAAATCTCTGCCCTGTGATGATGTCCCAAAGTGGGGACATTACAGTCCTCCCTGCTAGAAAATTGCTTGTCCTCAAGCAATACCCAAATCCCCCGAAGTAAAATACTAGGATCCCATGTCCACATGTGGGATACATAGTAGAACCCATCCAACGATGAATAATAGCACACTCCACCCCCTGGATCCCATATCAGGAAGTGAACTACACAATACTCTGTAAAGAATAGTTCTGGAAGATATCAACCCCGTGGACCTCTTGCACCTGACCCATGGCCTTATCTCAGAATGAGTCCATCCTCCAAATCTCTACCAAGATCCACATGGTCTCCATCAACTGCACATGATGATGCCAGAATGAGGTACTGCACGATCTCCCTGAGGCACCCTCAAGCATTGTGCTAAATGGAAAGTTAGAATAACTTTCCTCTGTAATGGTCCACTCTCCTCTATCGGTCAATGAAATGATCAATCTTGCAATCCCTAGGTCCCATGCTAACCTCTGTTGACAATCCTCTTGCTGACACTGCACTACTCTGTCCAGGACTGTCTATCCCCTGCATACATACAGGATCCTCCTTGCTGGGATCCTCAAGCTAAAATACCTGTGACCACTGTACCTGTTGCCCAGAAACTGTATCAGCATAGACACCTCTGTAGAAGAAGTACCTGTCCAAACATCTCCATGCCCTATCATGATGATCAAGAGGAGGAAAAGGCCTCACCCCATAGGACAAGTACCTGCCGGCCCACTCCAAACCAACCCAAGGTGGAGTGTGTGGCTCTCTGGTGCCACCTGGGTCGTCATGTAGTGAAACATCCTGCTAACCAAGTGAACTCCCAGATCCCATGGAAAACTTGGAAGTTTGTCACTTCCAGTCTCTGCTAGCTGCTCCTATGCTGGGCTGATCACTGTCGGAAGCCCACTGCGCTCATATGTCATCACCAGGTCTATGATGCTCACCATCACACACCAAGTCTCAACTGTCTATCTAACACGGTCCACCTCTGACCTGTTGTATGCCATAAAATTACTCTTGTCATATAGTCTCAGCCTACTCACTCTCCATGCCCCCAGCCGTGGCCTATCCCTCCTCATGTTGTTGTCTATGATAAAAGTGTCAGGATAGGCTAATATAAACATTTGCAGCTGACTGTAGGACTGGGAGGTGTCACATGCTTTGGTCAATCCCAATGATTCGACCAGAAGCTCGTCCATTGGTATCCATAAAAGATGCTCTCCTGTGGTCATCATCGAGTCCCAACCATCCAGTACAACCAGAAGTAACCCCTCCAACTGTTGGTCAACCAACCTCCATCTCTCATCTACCATGCAACTACTGAAATGGTGAAGGTGATCTCCCACAACTATGTGTTGTTGCAGAGGAGTGAAATCTACATACTCCCCTGAGTGTGTCTCCTCCCTACAAGGCACTATACCCCTCTGAATGCCACCATACACCTCAACATCTCTCTATGAGCTATCACTCATCACAGTATGCTCCAACATACTCATGTCATCTCCCGCAAACTCATGCTACATCACAGATCCTGGGCGTATGACTGGATCAATCTCTATATGGAGATCAACCACTCCCAAGACACAAATGGAAGTGTCCCCTATCGACTGGTGCTCCTCTGCTAGATCATCAACATCCTCTGTCAATGTGACTGACTGATACATTTGACTGTCCACTAAGACAGATGAAGCGGATCTCTGACGAATCTCCTCAAGAGACCCATCTGATATAGACTTTGATTCTTGAAGGGCGATCTCTATGCCTCTCAAGAATCCTCAAGTGCTCTCCAACTCGCGAGTGATTGGGTCTACCTCCAACTCCTGCCCCCTTAGGGCCCTATGATACAACTCGCCAATACCCAGTAGGTAGTCTCTGTCTGTCAACAACTACTGATAGTCAGTCCTCATCATAGACACTCTCTCCCAGAGAGTGTGAAAATTATCCATGGAAAATCCTCCATCTGAGCTACCCTGTGCCACTGATACTCTCCAACCGTAATCTGCCATCACTACATGCATGTCATCAATATGTCTAGTGGTTGCCCTGATCATAGCCTCACTAACTCCCAACTGTGTTGCTAAGTGGTGTGACTCCTGATCATAGTCATGCTAGGGTACCCCCTCATGCCTCTGACTGCTAGTGCCATCACTAACAACACTCTCTGTAGAAGATAAAGTGATGAATTGCCTGGTATCTATTGTGCCACTAGGTACACCTGTATGCCATTGCATCCCATCACTAGATTCCATCTCCCCCTGACTCACACTATATCCTGTATGAGCAGTTGTATCCTCCTATGCACTCAGCCTGCTACTATCATCTGCACCTAGATCCCATATAGTTGTATCTAGACACGTGCTATCATCATCCTCACTGCCAAAGAGTGCATCCTCATCCATGCAATCTGATCCTGGAAGTAAGTGCTCCATCCACTTGTCAGCCTCTGCCATCTTCTCAACCACTAGAGTCTCCAATAGTTGTGACTCCATCTCCTCTGACTAACCTGTATGTGTGGGGTCAACTGCATGTATGTCTTGTACCTCCTCCTGGATATGTGGGTCTACCTATCCATGGTGTGCATCCCTCACACTAGGATCATCCATCATACCTAATGTGCCACTGATCTCCTCATCTGATGTGGCTATCATGGGTGTCTGAACAAGTGTCAGATGTGTCATGGCCCCCATAGGAAGCTCATCATCTCTAGGTGATAACACGTGTGACTCCTCACTAGTGTCACCACTCTGCTGAGGCATAAGGTCATCAATGGTATGTGATGTGTCTACTGAGACACTGGGGTTATCATCCTGTCCATCCATCTACCTATCCACTACACAAGGGTCATCCTCCTCCTCAAGCGTGCAAGCATCACTAGCCTCTGTGCAAGAGTCATCATCACTATCCTCTGAGGTAGAGTTACTATCACTAGCCTCTTTGAAAGAGTCGTTGTCATCATCTGACTTCTCTGAATCCACATCTATCACTCCATCCTCACACACCTCACCCTCACTGTCATGACATGCCTCAATAATGTGCTCCTTATCTTTACCCCTGCACCTATGATCTAGTTCCCACACCCCCTTTCAACTGTGGCAAGGTTGCATGCTCCTACTGGGCGTGGAGTTTCTTTGTTCTTCCCACCATATAGCTGCTTCTTTTTTCTTTTCACCTTCTATGATCATCCCTTGTAAAATATCCCATTTGCTCCAATGGGGATTTCTAAAGGCTGCATATTGTAGGAAGGTTATTGTGTCCATAGTTTCCTTGCTAAGGCTTTCATACATGATCTCCAACCATGGTATCTCAAAGGCTATTTTATCCATTTCTTTCCAACTATCCATTTATCCCTATGGAAGACCCCCTAGGTTTTCAAGATTTAAGCTCTGATACCATTGTAATGATCCCAAGCCATTATGAAAGGATCATCACTTGTTTTGGTGTCTTTTAAACTTTTTTCTGGTTGTGGTATTTCGTCAAACACTTTGTTGATCTATTTGTTTAGATGTGTTTATATGTGTCTATGCAGCAAATAATAGAAAGAGATAACCATGGAACATACCTCAACCATATGCAATAAGATAGACAAGCCAAAACATTTCAAATCTTCTTTATTCATAAAATAGAGAAACCTGCTACAATGAAGATGTCGATCTAGAATGCTCAACAGATGGCCAAGAAGATAGACAATATATAAGAGATGCTACAAAATGCTCCTGCTAATACAAAAGATGCCTCCAAAGGCTAAATAAGAAATGAAGATCAATACAAGAAGATCTGAATGCCAAACTCTCCAGCTGAAGAATCCCACGCTCCAATAGAAGGCTGAAACCCTCAATAACTCATCCCTGCTGCCAAAAGTGTCTAATCACCCTAAGAAATATGCCAAATGATAGATCGGGTGATGGTAAGAACAACCCAGGTGCTCGAATCTCAAAGATCCCTCTCAATCTCTGTAGATCTGAAATTCCCCACTGAATGGTGTGCCCCACTAGATGATTGAAGCCCTAGATAATTTGGCCCTACTGAAGGAGGCCTCCAAATGCTCTGAAACTCTCTAGAAATATAGATCGGGACATTGTAAGTCACTAGGTGAAGTCTCAGGGTTAGATCTGAAGTGTAACCCCTCCAAACGGACTAGATATGGATCTAAAAAACGCCCTCCTTCTCTTCAATTCGCCCCACTTCTCAAGAAATAATCTGAGCCATAAAACTATCTTAGAAAGCACTAGATCTGATGTCCAAGGCCCTGTAATGAAAACCCAAGTGATAGAATCCTCAATGGCCCTACCAATCTCCTACAACGAATCTCTCTCCAAAGATGGTGCGCCCCCCTTGCTGGAAACCCCCAATGATGCACCCTCCTCCTCTTCCTATGCCTGTGGCTATGTAGAACCTCCTGCACTGATGTATATCTGATTAGAATGGTGTGGGAGAGTATTACATCTCCAAGACCAAGCTTGGGACAAGTTAGGTGGAATCTTTCACCATTGAATCGTCTTCTAGGGTTTGTTAAGTCAAAACCCTCAAAACCCCCAAGAGATGGGCTCACTAGCTAAAGCTAGATATCAAACTGATAAACATACATGAATGAATGAGAAGAGGCCCTTGCCTTTCCTTTATACTTTTGGCTCACCTTGTCCCTCCAAAGTGACCTTCATTTTATTAATATTTAATTAATTAATTAAATCACTTTAATTAATTAATTAACCTTTTTACCTTTGAAAAG
>ML777052.1:581006-598195 GCA_009831015.1 Picea engelmannii | reverse complement strand
AATGATGGAATATGATCATCAATGCAAGCTGGACCCCACAATGCCTCTCAAATACCCCTGTACTCACTCTAGCATCCATCTGGCTACTCTGGTCATCATAAATCTCTGCCCTGTGATGATGTCCCAAAGTGGGGACATTACATCAGGGTACTTACTTGTAAACTGGAAGTCCTTGCAAAATTGATCTGCCAACAGTTTCCATTCACTGGTTTGTCTTATATTTTCCTCATGTATGTACCAAGCTTTAGCAATCAAGCCTAGCGAATGGGAAAATACTTGAACCCACAAGCGAGATGGTATTTCCAAAACTTGCCACTGTCTCATGCACTGTTCAATATGTCCTTTAGGATCAGATTTTCCATTGAACAATTGAGCAACTTAGAAATCCATTCACATCTCTTATTCCACCTATTCCTTATCTTGAAATCTATATGGGATAGCTTGCTTTTCATCGTCCCAGTTCTTAATTAAGGCTTTGTGACTAGTCCACCATCTAGCAGGGGTTTACTGGAGGGCTAATTCCAACACTGAGATCCTTTGATCCTCCACTATCTTTTCGTCCATGTTGACCAGAAAAATATCAAGTTATGAGGTGCCATTGTATAATGGGTGTTCTCTAACCTGATTTCCAACCCATCTAGTTGCTCTGACAGTTGTGCATATTCTTGAAAATATTTCATATGAACCTTGTTGCCAACTGTCAAATGCCATTTTGGAATCTTTTTCTATCGATTGTATGCTCCTCCAACTTACTAATCCATCAACACTAAGATTTATGTAATCTTCTCTCATTCCTTTTGTTATAGTATACAACTGATCCAAGTATTCTCTCTCCATATTGTTGTTTGTTGGCTCCGCGTATTGAGGGCCTACATACGGATCCAACGGTTGAACTACTTTTATTCTATCTACCTCAAACACCATAGTTCATTTCTTTAGGTCAATCACTGCATAGTTATCATAAGCCCAATCAATACCAAGTAGTGCAGGGTAAGGGTCTTTGTCCCCCATGATTTCAATCACCTCAAAATCAACTACAGTCTTCATTACTACAACATCTATTTCCACATTCTTTAGTCTTCCTATTGGAAAAATACAATATTTGTTGTCCATTCTTAACTGGATTGGGGAATATGTCAACTGGGGTTTTCCTAAATCTTCCGAAGTATTTTTAGGTAGTATATTAACATCAGAACCTAGATCTAACATAACATCCTTAATCTCAAACTCATCCAACTGAGTTGTTAATCTAAACTCCTTTCTGGTTCATATTTTCCTTCTCTGCACTCTCAGAGTATTCTTCTTAGGAAGATTAGTCCTTATTTTAGGTTTTGGAGATTCCTTAGTTCCTAGGACTAGGTATAGGGCATTGTGCAACTTTTTTTTCAATTAGTCATTCCAAAGAATATCATAAAATAACTAAAACCAAAGGTCAACTGCATTTTGAGGTTGCTCAGGTTGTCTCATCAAAATTATACGGTTTCAGGGTGCAAGGGGTGAAGAAGGGACTTACGCAATCTTAGGATAACCAATAGGCCGAGGGGTTTTTTATTGCATCTCAGGGCCAGGGATATTTTGGAATAATTATATTTCATTTTTAAAGAATAACTTATGTTTCAAAGGATCATACATGTCCTCCCTAGGCATTGCTTTCTAGATCTAAGGTAAATCATCATCATCTACACCGGTCTTTTCCCTTCCTCAAGTAACGATATTAAGTTTGGGTAGTTGTCCTTTAATAAATATCTTTATCTCTGAACTGATATGATTAGTTCCTCTTTGACGTACCCAATATTCCCATTTTTCAATTAGCTCTGGAAAGTCTTCAGTTGCATGCCCATTGGTTTTGTAGTGAGAGAACCATGGTCGCCTTGGGTGTTACAAATTATTTTGGTCACCCCAGTGATCCTTTTACAACATGTGTTCATGTTCCCAAAATATCTTTCCTTCATGAGAAAAGTGATTGGCTTTCTCTTCTCAAAAAACCCTATTAAATAAGATCGTTGCAGAATGCACTATACACAGGGTGCAGCAATGCCTGATCATTTCCCTCTTCTCTAAAACTAGTTTGCGATGTCATTGTAGGCTATCATATAGCTAGGGTGTGACAATGCTAAAAGACTAAGAAAAGGTCAAGCTTAACGAAAGTTATAGAAAAGAATCTTCTAGATGATGAGGTGGCTTCCGAATAGATGGGATCTTACTCGCTTCTCTGATTTGGTGGGATCATCATAATCTCTTTAACCATATCTCTTTCCCCTATGTAAATAGGGATTTCTCATGGAAAAGGATAAGGTTAATGAAGGTTGAATAGACTAAGAATTGTGTGAGGAATTCTACTTCAGTTCATTCTTGAGGGCTTCATCTTGGTTCTTCAAGTCATTGTGGATCTTCTTCATGCAAGTTTGGAGCAAGTGTGTGTTGGAGCAAAGTGTTGCTGAAAGGGGGACCTTGCAACATCAAGGCTTATGGTTGTATATTCGACTTTTACTTAATATAGTGCATTGACATGTGTTGGATTACTAAGAGGGGGGGTGAATCAGTAATAGAGCAATTTAATCATTTTTAACCATATAATTCAAGTGTTATATCAATGTATCATTATCATCCAATAACTGTCGAGTAAATAATAATGAACAAATGAACAATCATACACATACATAGTACACCAATGTTTTACGTGGAAACCCAAAGCGGGAAAAAACCACTGAACGAATTTTCTTATGTGTCTTGAAAAATTACATTCATTGGAAGAACCAACTTACTTTGTTTTCTAGTTGCAACTAGAAGGAGGCTACAACCTAAGGGAATCTCCAACTCCCCAATTCTCTTGCTACAACTAGAAGGAGGCTACAACCCCTTATTTTCTTCAACTACAACTGGAAGGTGGATACAACCACATGTGCTCTCCCTGTATAACTTCCCTGAAGTAGAAGTAGAATGATGGAACTACTATCACACTATCACTGTGAGATATACTGTTGTAAACCTATACCAATCAACCTGCACCAAATAACCTAAACTGTGCATCAACCATGCATCAACCTGTACCTCAACCTGTACCATAAACAAGTGCATCAACCATGTGCCAACCTGTACCTCAACTTGTAATCAACCTCTACCATAAACAAGTGCATCAACCATGCACCAACCTATACCAAACAACCTGTAATCAACCTGTACCATAAACAAGTGCATCAACCATGCACCAACATGTACCTCAACCTATACCATGAACAAGTTCATCAACCATGCACCAAACCTGTACAAATAACCTGTCACAACAACCTATCACAAAAAATTGTCCAAACAACCTATCACAACAACCCGTCTCATCAATCTTATCAACCAAATCAGATCTACTCACCAATATCAATCACCAAGAAAACTCTCAAATTTGTGCATCAACCAAGCATAATAGAACAACTCATAATCATCACCAAGATCAATATGCGCTTCTAATAATACACGTATGCTTCATAATCCATAAATCATGTGTCAACAATACTACTAACAAGTTCCTTCAACCATGTACCAAGTATGTTCCAATCATGTATCAACTACGCATCAACTATGACTCATCAATATGTACCAACATCATCAACTATACACCTCATGTATGTGCCAACTCATCAAATACTTCTCTCAACCATGTACCTCAACCAAATGCCCTCATCAATTTCATCATCCAAATATGATTTGTAACTATGTAATATACCTTTTGTATATGATCACATACCTACAAACCTTCCTTAACTTTAACAACGAGAGACTAGAATTTTCATCAAACTTTTATTTAGTCTCACATGACTAGTTTTGGATTAGTCAACAACCCTAACTTGAAATAATCATAACTTTGTACCTATAATGAATAAATATATGAAACTGATACACAATCTTCTTCAATGTGATTTATGAAATTCCTCCAGGTGTCACTACTTGGAACCTCTCATAAAAGGAGTTATAGAAAAAATGGCATAACTTGATTAATTCTGGCTTATTCTAGAGAGAGACCTTGCAGAGCATGCCCCAAACGTAATATTTGTTGAATATATATGAAAAATTTACAAAACATAATAAATAATGTAGTGTAACCATCAAATGTTGTCTTACTAAATTTGGATCTGTTATGAAGAAGTTATGACATTTTTACCCAAAACACCTGTTTTAGACTAGTTTCAGGACTAGCCACAAACCCTATTTTCCATGAAGTGTAACTCCAAAAATAAAACAACCCACAAGATGAATTTTTTACCAAATATACTTGGATATGTTTCCTCAATGGAATGGAAATTTCATGTTCTGAATAATTCTATAAAACAAGTTATTGTAAAAATGATGAGATGACCTATAAATAACATACCTTAGAAAATATCTTCAAAATAATTTATCCTTCCTTGAATTACAACCTTCTTTTCTTCAACTTCCCTCAGAAATTCAGATTATATATCATTTGGTTACCTCAGACACCTATATATATTCAATATTCTCAAGTGTTATCTAAAATGAGAGAGCCTTTCCTCTTATTTATACTCTCCAAGTAGCTTCCTTAAAAACATCTTCTAGGTCACTTTGCCCACTTTCCTTATTTTAGGGTTAACCCACTTCTAGTTTCTCCATTAAATTTATTATTTAAATAATTCATTTGTATTCACTTTGAATTATAGTACACTCATCACTTCACTTTATTATTTACCTTCTAAAATATCTTAAACCACTTTGACTACTGTGACCTTTTGGGGATTCTAGATGACATATGAGGGTCCTCCAACTTCGTAAGGTCGTAGCTCTCAAAACGTGAGGAGTTATGTGACGTTCCACATACCACTAGAAACGGAATGACTTGTATTATCCACATAGAATAGTATTACTTGAAAATATATCAAAACTCATACCATTATCCATCAAACAAACTTGGGTCCATTACCCAAACCTGGTTTCTCCAACTTCTCATGGCCATAACTCTCTAACCATGAGAATTTATGTGAATTTACACATACCACTAGAAATGACATGAAAAGAACTATCCATATAGGATAGTTTCACTAACAAATTCATTGATATTCATCTCATTATTCCATAAATAATTATGGTTTCTCTAACCATACTTCTAGGATAACTTAATCCGCAAAGCATCTTCCCTTGAGGGATTTCACTATAAGGGGACCACTTTGGAGTTCATCCATTTCTAATTATTATAAACCATGAAAAGACAATAATGAGTCATATTATATAAAACAAACTTGGGTCCAATACCCAAACCTTTGTGCTACCAGAATTCACTACCGAACTTTCTCCAAGGGTTGACATCAATCACTAAGGGTTGAAATTAATATACAATATCACTCTCCAGTGGTTGACACAATGACAACCAACAATCCATACCAAATATCCATCAACCTAAGCCAATTGTCTGACAATTTCCCCCTTTGGCATTGATGGAAACACCAACATTGATGGCAACACTTAGCCATGATAACATTCATGCTTATACTCTTCACCAATGTTTCTATCTCTCCCCCTTTGACATCAATGGAAAAGGGTATCTCCCTTTCAAGCTTCTCCCCCTGACTGAACTTTCCTTAGGGATGCTCCCCCTGTCTACGTGCCTTTGATTTTTTCTTTTTGTTTATAAGCCTCTGATTACTCTCTTTCCCTTCATATGAATAATATATCCCCCTTTGACAAAGGGTATCACTCTGAAGTCATATCGCTCATTCTTCCCTTGTGATAATCGCTCCCCTTGGAAACATGCCTCCGTGCTCTCTCTCCAAGAATTTATCTTTTCATCTGATAAATATCTCCCTCTTTTTCCTATTTATGGTGCTTCCTCGTGTACATCTAAGACATATGAGATAAGCATTCAAAATAATTAATTTTGGAGTAGAAATTACTCCTATTCTTTGGCGAAGATACTCAAGGGATTCCCATGGAAGCGGTTTTGTAAAGATCTATACCACTTGTTCTTTTGTTCCCACATATTCAACTCTGATGTTCTTCTCTACAACCTATTCCCATAGAAAGTCATACTTGATTGGAATGTGCTTCATCTTGGAGTGCATCACTGGGTTTTTTTAGATACTGATGGCGCTTGTATTATCACAATAGATTGGAATGGTCTCATCATACTCAACCTATATATCTATCAAAGTTTTTTTCATCCATAGAACATGTGTACAACATGATGATGCTGCAATGCACTCTACCTCAGCTATAGATATGGATATTGATGATTGTTTCTTGCTTATTCAATATACTAAACCCTCACCCAAGTAGAACGTTGCTCCATCGGTGCTTCATTGATCATTAATGTAACTTGCATAATCTACATCTATGTAGGCAATAAGTGATAGATCCTTTCCTTTTGGATACCATAATCCAAACTCTTATGTTCCTTTGAGATATCTGAAAATCCTCTTCACTACTAATACATGTGATTCCTTTGATGTTGTATGAAATTGTGCCACCTGTCCAACTGCCTGCATTACATCTAGTCTAGATGTTGTCACATATAGTAAGCTACCAATCATTGACCTCTATTTCCTATGGTCTGTAGACTTTGAATCATCATATTTGATCAACTTGCAACTGGTTTTCATAGGAGTGGTAATTGGTTTGCAATCTTCCATTCTGAACCTATTTAGCATTTATATGATATACTTAGTTTGAGAAATAAAAACTCCTTGGTTTCTTTGACATATATGAAGACCCAAAATAAAGGATAGTTCTCCAAGTAATGACATTTCAAATTAATTCTTCATATCCTTTTCAAATTTCTAGCTTAACCTATCATTAGTACTTCCAAAACAATATCATCAACATAAATTTCAATTAATAAAATATTACCTTGAGTTACCTTGGTGTAGAGGTTGTTGTCTGTGCTTCCTTTCCATAGTTCATAGGGAGTTTTGTCATTGTTGTTTCTGATCATTACTCTTTTTTGAATGTGAACTTATGTATGCACTGCATATGTCCAAAAAATATTTGTCAATTTGGAATCCATTAGCATTTTCGAGCTATTTCCTATGTAATTATCATCCATTATGATAATGTTCCTTTGTCTTTGAACCACCCTCTGAACCAATCTTTAAATCCATGCTCTCGTCCACTATCATATATATGTCCAAACCTGCTAAGTGTTCTTACCAATCCAACTATGTTCATAATATCCAAGACTCTACTTGTGCAACTGTGCATAAGGTTGACCCATTTATCACTATACTATCATGAAGTCTTGATTAATCTATCAAACTATACTTCTGCTAACTGATTTCTCTGAATCTGTCTTCTCAAACTCTGCAAGTTGCTCAAAGGATGGTTCTTTGATCTATCACAACTATCGCATAGACCCCCCCTATCTAATATTCATATTACTTGGGAGTCTCTAAGACAGATGGCTTAGAAAAATTCCTCCTCTGATGTGTATTCATCATCATCTTCATTGGTAGATTCATTATCTCTCTGAGATCTGAATTCTTTCTTTCTGTCTGTGGATTCATCTTTCACTACAATGCCTAAAAGTGCAATCTCTTGAACCTATTCCTTATTTACCTGTCCTTCCTTTCTTTCATTTATTTTAAAAACCTTTATGTATCTGAGATCTTTCCTTTTCTCTCTAGAATCTCATTTTATTGTGAATCTTGGGATCTCTGGTACCTGGTATTTGTTCACATATTCTTCCTATTTTCTTATCCATACTTTATTATATCTGATATCAATATTCTCTTTCATGGAAGTATCGATCATGCTTCTATAATCACTGGCCATGTGTGCATAGTTATGAGATTTGTAATACTCAATGTTATGTGTGACCACATAGGAACTTCTTTCTTGGACATTTAATTTATAATCCTTGCAATCTACAACCTTATGTCCAAAGTTAGTACAATAAAAACAATTACCATAAAATAAATTTGCATACCTGGGAGTGAATGATCTTCTTTGTGGCATACTCCTTTTGAATTTTTTCCTTGACTGATCATGCTCTGTTAGGGACCTAACCCCTCACAAAGCTAGAACAATGTATTCCAATGTAATAAAGGTCAATATTAATAAGGCCTTGCAATAAAGTAGAATAAGTCGCATGTAAGAAGACCTAATAGAAACTTCCACTTCTAGAAGGATTTTCCTCTAGGTGGTTGTATTGATAAACATATTTAGTATAAATAGGAGTTGAGGGTATGAGAACCCTATCTTGGATATTATTGTAATAGATATTTTCTCTACTGGAGGTTTCCCCCCTCGAAGATTCCTGTGAACATTGCTCTCAGTAATCGAAGTGCTCTTTCTGATGTTATTATGTTATCATTTCAATATTATTGTGTTGTTATTTTGGTTATATTGTTGTTTATCTACCACTTCTAGCATTTTATTTTTGTTCTGCATACATTTTATATCTAGAATATTACAAGTGGTATCAGATCACTTTCCTCAGTAGAAATTGTGGGTGTTATCACTCGAATCTTGTATGTAAATGATTACAGGAATCCAACATCTTCAAACACCCATTAGTTCATCCATGGCCCAAAAAATTCATTTTCAAAGGGCACAAAACTATACAAATGGTTATAAAATCAACATCTGCTAACGATACAAAGGTAGTGTGCACACTTGCGATAGTCGAACAATGCCGAAAAATCACACATGCGCCCAATGCGTGACTGTGGATGCAAAAAGCCGTGCATACCTCATAACAATGCATTTATGATTTTGGTCAGCCTTCCACCAACTTTTGGTTCATCTCCCAAGTTGATTTGACACCCAAATCCGAGCTAAATTTGAGTGGGGGGTTGGTCAAAGACCTAAGGGTGCCCTAAAGAGCCCCTTGTTCACACTAAAAATTGGTTGAATAATGCCTCAAATCTTTTCTATAAAAAGAGGCCATGGGTGCACTATATTTTTCAGGGGATTCATTCGTATTCTTGTTCTTCCTATATTCTCTTAGAGGAACCTCTTCCCTCATTAGAACATACAAGCACCATCTGATTTAGCCATTCATATCAGCTCTTGCGTGAATGAGCTTTCGATTTCTTCACCATTTCCTTCAAGTTTGCTATTTGTAAGAAGAGATCAATCATTGGGGGTTCAAGAGCCCTCCTTTGGAGGAAGAGGGGATCCATAAGTCCCCCTTTCTCTTTGGTGTTTTCCCACTAATACAACTTATCCATTGGTGGCATGAGTGTTGTTTTCTTTTTATTCTATTTCCCTTATGAACTCTAGTTTAGTTTCTTTTATTGTTATTAGCTTAGTTGTTTGTTTATTACTTATGCTTGATGTTTCTAACTCTTTCATTCATTGTTGTCCTATCTAGCTAACCCAATTAGATTTGTAAGTGTCCTTATTTTTCTCATTTAGGTGACGAAAGGGATGTAACAGATTGGTGACTCCACTAGGGATAGGTATCAATTTCCTCCCCATTTGGGTTGTTTGACCCCTTCATTTTGTTTTTTTTAACTTGTAGGAACCATAACTACCCCATGCCTGCTTGCAAAAAGATAAATTTATATTTGAGATCAGAAAATTTCATCCGAAATTTTCTTCCCAACCGTGTAACAGAAAATGCACAGGTTTTTTAACCCACAGGCGCGTCTTCCGAGCACGTGCACCAAACCCACTGTGTTGCTCAGCACATTCTGTGCACCTGCACCAAAAATTCATTTTTAATTTGTGCATTGGTGCCCAATGAGCCTCTGTATACTCTGCGACCCGCACATCTATCCATAAAATCATACATTGAAAGGGTTTTTGTGATCTGTTGAAGGGTTAGTCAAAACATAGCCTTCTTAATTTTGATTCTATGCATATTGTAATATGCACCAAACTTAGATTCCCTCTCCACATGAAGGGTTAGTCAAAACATAGGCGCTTAGGGGGGTTAAAATCCATATTTATCCTCTTTTTGCTTTTATTTTTCCACATGGATGGCTTTCTTTGATTAAAAGATAAGTTGGAATCATTCTATATCACAAATATAAGTACTTGCATTGGGACCAGAAATTGAACGTCAATATTCGAGTATGCTCTTCTCTTGCACCATAAAGCGATTTTGAGAATCAAAAAAATGATTGAGGGAAAATTTCATCTCCCTTAAAAGACAAAATCTTTAGGAGAGGACAAAAACCCCCTTGGGACTCCTCTTAGTTTATTTTTTCAAACACGTCTTAAATTTGTAAGGGCCCATACATGCCCACATGCTACAAAGATAGGATAGGTTTGAATTTACTTTCTTAGATTAAGTCACTAGGGAAGTTTAAAGGTTTTGTAACAGGCCCATACATGCCCACATGTTCACAATCTAGGATAGTTGTTGAATCTTTCTTAGATTAAATCACACTAGGGAGTTAAAGGATTGGTAAGGACCCATATGTCCACATGCTAGTTCTCTAGGGACTTTAAAATTTCGCAAGGTTGCACCAATGAAATTTAGTAAATTAGGTAATCAAGAATTGTAAGGACCACATGAAGTCCACATGAAACAAGGCGACACCTAACTTATTAAAAATTTGGCACACTTTCACTTGTTCACACACAAAGTCACTACTCACTCACATAGATTCATCTAGAAAATCGTGGAGGTTGACATAAGTTTCCTCCAAAGGGATTCTGAAACACCCCACCCCTTTTCTTGAAGAGACTATCCACTCCCACTTAATTTCAACGAGATTGGTTCACACCCCTAATATCTCAAACAACCACATCTAAATTTTTTCTAAAAAACTCACTAAGTTTTTCTCCACAGGAGGTGCAAAAAATTTTTTTTTAGTCTAGGTAGGATCTCGGGGATAGGAATCCAAATAAATCCCTGTTATTTAGTTCTCACATATTCAAAACAATAGAAGTTGTCAAATAGGGAACTTTAAATCCTCCAAGTCAAGTGTTCCTAACACCATAAGGGAGGGAGGTACCCGTGAAGGGTTGAAGGCCAAGGTCCAATTGTTCTGTGCATCCCCCCTTGAGGCACCCACCTTTTGGATGAGATATAGCCTATGACCCATTTCTTAGACTGAAAATCTAAATGTCGCACTTTGACCGAGGTACCTAGTGACCAAATTTCAGGACATCTACCCAGGTGGAAATTGTGGGCTTCAATTGCACCTTTATTAGATTTTGTGTGGCTATTGGGAAATATCGCCAACTCTTTCGGGATATGCACCCTCCACCCCTCATTATAACTGATTACTTCATCCTTCACTAGTTTCTCTTCTGTTGGCTTCAGACCCCACTGTCAAGTGCTGTTAGAAGGTCCAGTGCTATTTGAGAGGAAGGATGTTATGTATTTTAGGACACAAACATTTTTTTTCTTTGTTCTCCCACGTGGAAAAAACCTTTGTACCAACATGTATGCTTCTTTATCAATTGATTTATGTATTATTCTCTTGTGATTACATGTGATTGTGACATATATTGTGAAGGGACAAAAAATCATAAAAAATAGTCTTGTTCATTTATTTCTCTCATCAACATTTGCACTGTTACACATTATTTTCGTCATCCCTATGATCGTTAATGATGTAAACCTATCTGTTTCCTTCAGAGGGGTCACAGTGGCCTGAGTTCCTAAAGAGAAAAGGGAGAAGAACTTTTCCTGAGAAAAGAAGTTGCATTTTCCTATGTAAAAACCTTATAAAAATGGATGTTCGTAGGTTGCTATATAGGCAGGGTGCGAGAATGACCAATTCTCGCAGGTTGCACTATAGCTAGGGTGCGAACAGTTCGCAGGTTGCACTATAGCTAGGGTGCGAGAATGACAGCACGTGGGAAAAACGAGCATTTTCTCGAATCTTCTAGAAGGAGAAGCTTCTATGGTGAGGTGGCATCTGAATGGTTTGGATCTTACTCGCTTTCATGATTTAGTGGGATCATCCTAACCTCCTCACCTTATCTTCTTCAATTTATAAAAGGAGAAGAGTTCTCATGGAGAAAGTTAGCTTTTGTGAGCTTGAGCTTGTGGGTTCTTTGGCTTGGAATTATTAGCTTGATTAGAGTGGCTTTGAGATTTGCTTTGTCAAGATAGATTGTGAGTAGCTATCAGATCTATGGTTTCAGAATCCTTGGAGCAAGAAGTGTGTGGGGAACGAAGGACAGCAGGAAGGGACCTTACGACATCAAGGATCTGGTTGTAAGTTTCTCTTTCAATTAATATGATACAGTGATATATTTCTTTCCCATAAAGTGAGATCTACTTTATTACATAATTCCTTGATCATATGTATAGATTAGCTATTGGATATATTATTTTCTTTCACTTTGGTTGGTTTGTTCAGTTTTGATCTTGACCGCACAAGAGCACTGGAGCGAAGCAAGGAACAACAGAGTCCAAGGAAGAGATTACAAGGTACATATCTTCTCCTCACTTCCAATTTAATTCAATAGTTAGATCTAGGTAAAGCGGTATATTCTGTCTTGTTTTGTTCTAGATCCAAGTGGATCTAGGGAGATCGGTTTGTGTCCGCACTTACAGATTTATCTGATAACAAAATTGGCGACTCCATTGGGGAATGGATTGTTTCCTAGTTAGTCTAGTTTCCCTTGCTTTTATTTCTTTTTTTTGGTCTCTGATTCTGTGGGAAATCCATCAAGACTCTCTGGATTTGAAAGTTCACTCAAAATTTTGGTCCTTTTTCCAAATTTTGTGTTTACAGACATTCTCGCACTGTACCCTTTAGTGGCCTGCGAGAATCATTGATGTTCACACCCTACTATTCAGTTAGGTGCAAACTTCTCGCACCCTACCTATGTCTAGAATGTGAGAATACCTAATTCTCGCACTGCACTCTATTGCTAGGCTGCGAACTTGTTTGTGAAATTTTTTGGATTGGGTATTGTCATTTTTTTTTATGCCCAGTTTTTCTTTGAACAACTGGATTGAACTTTTAGAGCCTATATTGATCTGTTTACAGTCTTCTTGACATTCTTTGAGTTTCTTTTAGCCACTTTTTCTTTGATTGGTTTTGAAGGATTAGTCTCTTGATTTGAGTGTATTTCAATTACAAAGCATGTGTTTTCTTTAGAATTGTTTAGGGAAAGATCAGATTTCTTCTGAATAGTTCGCTTTAAAAGAAAACTTTTAGTTTGGGTTTCTTTTTTTTGAGAAGTTCATTATTGATTTTAGTGAAAATTTTGAAACTAAAAGATTTAATTTCTTGCTTTATACTAGATTGGGGGCATCCTTTCATTTGAAGTAGTGAAATTGCATGATTGATATTGATGAGTTTAATATATTTTGGGACATTGTGCATATGGGAATGATAAATGTTTTCTCCTTCTCGTAGCATAGATTTCATCGAAATGAAAACATTACATCTTCATATCTTTGCATAATTTTTGAGTCGGTCAAAACACCATATTGTCCACGCCATCTTCCTTTTGAGTAACAACAGCCATAAAATAAAACGCTTATAAAAATTGATTAGACATTTTTATATTTTCTGATAGAAAACCTACATTAGATTAGTTGTAGGTCTTTGGAATAGGTGTGAAAGATAACTTTCCAAAGCTGCAAACAAACATAGAATCTTGAGTTAGGGAGCGGTTAAACCCACTTATTACATTTTGTCCTGGGAATCCCTTCTCACACAAGGGTCAAGCACTAGGTCGCATTGAGACTGGCAGAGTTACTCACCCTGCTTTGTCGGTCTTAGTGTAGAGATTGCGCGTATTATGGGGGTCGCTTGAGAGGTATACCCACAATGATGAGTGGAAGCCTTTCAAGTTGATTTCGGGCTAGATACCCTGCCTTTGTGCGTGGATCAGACTGTCGACTATTTCCCCAGGCATCACTGTAGTGGTTGGTAACCTTAGTGGCCTATCTCTCTAGGTTCTTTACACGAGGTGACTATGGAGGGGCAAGTCTTCATGGTACCTGGAATCGACGTTGGCCAAACTCACTCGGGATCCTTGGAGGGTATACCCACGATAATGTGTGGGAGCTTGCACCAGGGTGTAATTCCATTAAGCAGGTTGTCAACATAACTTTTCCACCCGCTCTATCTTAGCCCCTTCTTACTTTGTTCCTGTGACATTGGATTTCATCTCCAACTAGTGTGCTCATTGTGAGAAGGTTTTGTTTGTTTGCTTGCTTACTAGATTTTTAGCGTGTGTTGTTTGTTTTCCCTAGTGGACTCTAGATTGGAGTTTTATTTAATGGCATCAATTCCCGAAATGACCAATGAAGGAACCTCTCCTCCAGGGGAACCTTTTGTTTTTCCTTCTTATGGAAACATTGGTCCGCCTCACATCGCTACTTTGAGCCTTCCAGGTCTCACTATTGGATTACCGGTATGGTTGTTTTCCACTCAGGTAATCCCGAATGTAGTTAGTGCTTCAGTCACAAGCATTTCCCCCCAAGAGCATCAACCTCATGTTGATCCTTCACCTTCTTCACTAGTAAGGTCTTCTTCGTCTTCTTTGCTTGCAATGTCGCCTTCTGTTTCATCTTCTTCATCAGGTGAAAGTTCTGAAGCTAGTCATCCGATGAATAAGAAGAAGAAGAAAAGAAAGAATAAGAAGAAGAAAAATAAGCAAGGATCCAAACTTCCAACCATTGTCAAACATGTTGGAAAACAACCAGTTACTGTTAATCGTGTTGGGAGTGTTGATGATGTCAAGATCACCCAAACACCTCGTAAGCCTAAGTACCCTTGCAGGCTTTGTAAGGGTAGCCATCTTATTAAGGAATGCCCTGGTCTGTCCAAGGTTATTGAAGCATGGTCTACACATCCTCACCAACCCATGTCGTCAGCCTCTAAACAACATGTTGATGACCTCCCGTCAACTAGTCACGATACCGTTGGGAAGAATAAAAGTAGAGTCAAGTTCCTGTGTATGTTATGCAAAGAGAGTCATCTCACTCTCCTTTGTCCTCATATGGAAGAAGCCTCGAAATTACTGGAAGACATGAATGTTTCATAGCCTCAACTCCTAGCTGCTTATCGCAAGCTTTCTCTCGACCCACTTATAGTTGATGGAATGATCAATCCGGTCCCTTCACCGGTCAATCCGGTTGATCATGTCGTCAATCTGGTCACGTCCTTAGTTGAACCAGTTGACAAAGTGGTTGATCCGATCCCATCCTCAGTCAACCCCACTCTCCCATTAGAGAGTGTCACTGAAGTGGTCGATCCGTTTACACCTGTCGACCCCATTCTCTCTTTGGAGAATGAAACCCAAGTGGTCGATCTGATCTCATCATCGATCGATCCTACTCTCCCTCTAGAGAGTAAACCTGATACTGACCATGTTTTTCTCGTTGATACAGATTATGTCGTGTTGAGGGGTATTTCTCCTTCTCCCGTGGGACCCCCTCCAAGTAATGAAGCCATCCATTTTGATTGGGGTGTACTAACTGGACCTCGTCTTCCCTCTTACATTCCCTTCCAGATTACAGTACAGGTTTGTGGTCGGGACGTTACCAAAACATTGATAGATGAAGGTTCGTATGTTAGTATTTTGTCCTCTATTGCTTGGAAAGCTTTGGGTTGTCCTTCACTTGCACTGGTTACGCAGAATCTGTTAGCTTTTAACAGAAGAACTAGTCAACCTTTAGGGACGCTTCCTCAGTTTCCTATAACTTTGGGAAGGAAAACTGTCTTTATTAATGTCATGGTCGTCCAAGACCCCTTGGATTTTTCTTTACTCCTTGGGCGAGATTACGTCTATGCCATGAAAGCTATTGTGTCTACTCTTTTTCATGTGATATCTTTCCCTCACGATGGACAAGTTGTGACTGTTGATCAACTTTCATTCATTGACCCCGCCTGGATTGCCTCCCTAAATGGTTCTTGTATGCAGATAGTATCGCCCCTACCACAGGTCAATTATGTGGTGTTGTCGCCCATGACTTCAACTTATGATGACTTAGATCCAGTAGTTGACATGGTGATCTCTTCGATAGGGTTGTTAGAGCCTGATCTCTTTACTCCTGTCACGACCCTCGACATGGTGTCCTTCCAGAGTGTGTTTCTTCCGTCAAATGAAGACCTCTTGGAAGCCATGACCGAGTTTTGTCCCTTGACATGGTGTCATTCCAGAGCATTTTCCTCTTGGAATCCATGATCAAGAAGAGGTTCCGAGGATATTTTTTGTGTTTATGCGGCAACCTCATTAAAAAATGAAACAGAGGTTTCCGAGGATAGTTGTTGCGTCTCTGCGGCAACCTCGTTAAAAAATGAAATAGAGGTTACGAGGATAGTTATTTCATCTCTGTGGCAACCTCGTTAAAAAATGAAACAGAGGTTATGAGCATAGTTCTTGTTTCTCTGTCAAGCTCATTAAAAAATGAAATAGTTTTCCCCCTCTCTATTTGAGTCAAGTCCTTCATCTAGTCTTTGAAGCTTCATTTCATTCTCCTTTGCAGTTGGATGAAATGAAGCTTGGGGGGCATTTGCCTCAGCCTCTGGACTTCATGCTGAAGTTGAGCCGCTAGCTTCTTAAGCTGGGGGCTAAGTACCAACCATGCGTTGGGAAGTTACAAGCATAGTTTTCTATGGTTCAAGCTTGTGTAAAAATGAAACCACCTACCTCAAGCATAGTTTCCTCTGGTTCAAGCTTGTGTAAAAATAAAACCAGGTCCAAGCACAATTTTGTTTAGTTTTTAAGCTTGTGTAAAAATAAAATCTATCCCAAGCATAGTTTTGTTTTGTTTTCAAAGCTTGAGTAAAAATGAAAACAATCCCGAGCTTAGTCTTTGTTCTTTCTCATGCTCGTAAATACATGAGAATAAGTTACCGAGCTTAGTCTTTGTTCTTTATCGTGCTCGTAAATAAATGAGAATGTAACCGAGTATACTTTTATCACTTTTTTGGACTCGTAAAGGTTATACGAAAAAGGAACCCCTTTGGAGTTCTCTTTAAGCTCTTTTCAGACTCTCTAAACATGAAAAGATTGCCGAGCGATCTTTCTATTTTCACGCTCGCTAAAGTATTTGAAGTGTGCGTCCTTCGAGCGATAGTTTAACCCTTTTTTGGTCTCGTTGGACTATTGTATGAAAAAGGAACTAAGAGAGTTCTATTTTAAGTGTTTTTCCAAAATCTATAATCTTGAAAAACGTTTGAGTTTTCTTTCTTTGGACTCATAAAACAAACATTGAAAGGCCCATATGGGACATGAGTTCTCTTTAAGTGTTTTTCAGACTCTCAAAACATGAAAAACCCTTGAGTTTTCTATCTCTGGACTCGTTAAACAAACATTGA
>ML777052.1:529867-579612 GCA_009831015.1 Picea engelmannii | reverse complement strand
AAGGAGAAGCTTCTATGGTGAGGTGGCATCCGAATGGTTTGGATCTTACTCGCTTTCATGATTTAGTGGGATCATCCTAACCTCCTCACCTTATCTTCTTCAACTTATAAAAGGAGAAGAGTTCTCATGGAGAAAGTTAGCTTTTGTGAGCTTGAGCTTGTGGGTTCTTTGGCTTGGAATTATTAGCTTGATTAGAGTGGCTTTGAGATTTGCTTTGTCAAGATAGATTGTGAGTATCTATCAGATCTATGGTTTCAGAATCCTTGGAGCAAGAAGTGTGTGGGGAATGAAGGATAGTAGGAAGAGACCTTACGACATCAAGGCTCTGGTTGTAAGTTTCTCTTTCAATTAATATGATACAGTGATATATTTCTTTCCCATAAAGTGAGATCTACTTTATTACATAATTCCTTGATCATATGTATATATTAGCTATTGGATATATTATTTGCTTTCACTTTGGTTGGTTTGTGTTGTTTTGATCTTGACCACACAAGAGCGCTGGAGCGAAGCAAGGAACAACAGAGTCCAAGGAAGCGATTACAAGGTACATATCTTCTCCTCACTTCCAATTTAATTCAATAGTTAGATCTAGGGAAAGCGGTATATTCTGTCTTGTTTTGTTCTAGATCTAGGTGGATCTAGGGAGATCGGTTTGTGTCCGCACTTATGGATTTATCCTATAACATGCACACATCCACTTTTCTAGTCGGACATCATAGGGGACCCAAAAAATCCCTGTTGTTCTAGACACTTGCTAAATATACCTCCCATTCTAGGGGGATTTCCTAGTCTTGCCAACTCATCGGCTCTACCTTCTCACACCCCTGTGAGTGCTACCATCTTGGGATCCTCTTTTCTTGGTTCCACTTTACTTGGGTCCACTTCCTAAGGTAAACCATCCACTCTCTTGCCTTTAGAAGGAGGTGGGGGGAACACTTCTTCCCCAGGAGGAAGTACAAGCCCACTTAGTCCCCCTCAAGGGTCAAGTACCCAAACCACTCACACGAAGGTTGGAGATAATCCTTCACCACCACCTCAGATGCCATACTTGGATTCCCTCAACATACCGGATACGACTAAGATCAACAATGATCTTATACTACATGACCCCACATGTCCTACAATGCCTACCAAACTACCTTCAGACATTCCCAAATTTGAAGGAAAAGAGGGAGATGACCCGACCAACCATATCATAACCTTCAACTTATGGTTCTCTTCGAACAAAATCATGAATGAATCTATCTGATTGAGGTTATTCCAATGCACGCTCACTGGCCCAACAGTCAAGTGATATGTAGAAGAAAAATATGGGTCCCATGTGACCTTTGAATCTTTGGCCAAAGGATTTTTTACCTTATTTCAACTACCAATCCCTCATGACAATGGTATTGAACTAATCACAGAGTTTAAACAAACCTCTGCTACACACATCCCTGACCACATTCACAAATGGTGTTAGCGACGTAGTCTATGCAAAGCAGAAGCCACCAAGCAACAATGCCTCAATTGGTTTCTCAAATCACTTGTTTCCCTCCTTGCCAAGGATGTGCCACCACCTTCCCCCAATCTGAAGAATAAGCCATCGACAAGGCTCAATAGTTCGAAATCATTTATTCACAATTTGGATACTTATATATAGTACTTCCTGATGCCCTGAGACCCATGCCATTCAACCAGGAAAAACCTGGGATGTCTCACTCAATGGATGGATTGATTGGTACCATTACACACCACAATTCACACCTCCAACAAACACCTATGTATGGAACACCTCAATATACATTGGCATATGGTGGACCTCCTTATTATCCTTGTCCCCCTTATCAACAACCATACCCTATTTCCCATCCTCCACCCATAATTGGACCACTGCCAGCATCCACAATACACCCAGTGGTCCAACCAAGTTCTAGTACCCCCTCTACCGCATCTTACACCCTAAGCACTAGTGAAAGTGCTATGCCTTCCTATATACCCTATGGACCATTTCCACCAAATAATCTGTAATATCCATTTCCTAGCCCTCCACAGCCCATGGAACCACCACAAGGACACCCACATGCTTGGGTTAACTTTGTTCAACCCTCTCCCATTTAGCAATATCAAAAATTTGAATAGTTGAATACGGAAAATCTGACCCATCAGTCGAATAATTCCAAAACGAAAGGAAAAAAATGAAACAATAATAATCTAGGACCAGGAGGGAACTAGAACCACCCCCAACATAACCAACCTACCAGGAGAAACTAGAATCAAGGGAACCAAAACACCCAAGGGGGAAATAACAACAAACGCCAATGGAAGAACAACAACAATCTCCGGACAAACTTCCCTTGTGCCCTTTGCAGTGAGTATGGCCATTATACTCACCATTTCCCTCAAATCCCTCACTTTAAATGGATGAAAGAATATGGAAATGGACCACGTCCCCCAGCATCGTCTGCCCCCAACAGGCCCCACAAAAATATGTACAACAACCACCCCTTGTCATACTGCAAAAACCCATTCCACACCAAGGGGTGATGAACACCTAACATGAGATGCATCCAGACCCACCTCATATGGGACAATATCCAAACCTAAGTGCTCCTATAGATCACACTATCCTCCTCACTAGTGAGGAAGAATTCCTTCTTCAAACATGTAATCATCAATACATTGCACCTCATGTCTCCACTCCCACTACCTCGAAAGTAGCCCCAGTCCCAACTGGACCACCTTTGATGATTCCTTGCCCTAATACTGAAACACCCCTTTGTATTCCTCGCATCCCATTATGACAGAATGTCAAAAACCCTCAGGCTAGGGTGGCACACAATTACAGTCTAGCCGATGACTTAGCACAATCTCATGCTGCCATGTCAGTTTTAGAAGTCCTTCAAACCTATCCTACTCAATGGAAGTTGTTACTTTCCACCCTGGGGGAAGTCGAACTTAATTATACTTGTCTCATCACCTTTGATATTGATAGTGGGAAACCCCGTCTCCCCTCTTTGGTCGCTTTCCAAATACCGGTCAAAATCTGGAACATCACAGTTCACCGTTGCATCATTGATGAGGGTGCATGCACATGCATCATGTCCAAAAAAATATGGTAGAAACTTGGCTCCCTTGAGCTCATACCATCTGCCATTACTCTAAGAGCTTATGATGGAAGGGCTCTTTCAAAATGTCCCCGTTGAACTCGGGGGCAAGACTATCCTCATTGACATTAAAGTTATCGATGCTCTTCTCAATTACAACATTTTGTTTGGGCGTAGCTACATGTATGCGATGAAGGTTGTGGCCTCTTATGTGTTTCACACAATTATTTTCCCCCACAATGGAAGATCGTCAGTATCGACCAAGTGTCACATTACGAACCCAACCCTTCCTCCAACATCTATAATATCCTACCCTTTGTTCACACTAATCTTGAGGCCTACCCATTCATCGAGATGGGTCCTGAAATTTTCAAAGACCCATCCTTGCTAGAGACTTACCATGGAGTACCTCCACTCATACATCCCTCAACACAAGTATGTGTCATATCATCCAATGGAGCAGAAACTGGAGATACCCTTCCTCCCATAGAGGCTTCATTACTATATGAAATCCCACTTGTCACAGAGATCCTTCCTCAGGAATCCCTTGAGAACCCTCTAGCTCCCCATGTTCCCAATTACACCCTCCCCCAGGTCCACATCTCGGTTTAGGAGACATTCCCCCAAGCCATTACTCAAATCCCCTCCTTTTACCCCCCATCGGGTGTAGAGTATTTCCAGGTAGCCGTAACGCTTATGCTTCCCAATATGGTGCTGGAAATTCCAGTATGGTATCTACATACACCTGTGATGGTCCTCAACCATCCCTCCCTCCCCAAACAGAGGGAATCTTGATGCAGATTCCAATACTTACTCCCACCACACCACCTTCACCCCCACTCACTAACACCATTACTACAGATGAGGGCAGACGTAAGATGAAAGATCCCACCACTCCACTTCCACCATGAGTTCAACCTCCTTGTGCACTATGCGAAAAAAATGGACACCCCACCAATAAATGCTCGTCTCTCCCCAAGTTGCGCAATTTAATTCAACTCCCTTGAACGACAACACCACTCTTCATTTCATCCAGTTCACCTAATACTACGATTACATACCCTATAGGAGGAAAAGGACTGCAGACCAAATTCACATGTGACATTTGTTCAAAATATGACCATTACACCCACCATTTCCATGTGCTACCTCACTTTCGACAGACGCTAGCAGCCATACACCAAATCTTTCAGCAAGAACCCCTCCCATCCACATCATCTCACACACATGTCACTGACATCCACTATGTCATGACCTCAGTCAATGAATGTATGCGATGTCCTTTCTCTCTATGAGAATCACTTGATCACTTCACATATCAATGTCCTATAATCATTGAATATAAGCATCGTCAATTGGCTGTTATTCCCAATCATACCATCACCCCACCTCCAATGACGCCCGTAGTCCCCCCTACTTCCTCTCTAGATATGGTTTATATATTTTCCCCCGAGCCCAAGAAACTTCCCACTCCTCCCTAGTTCATAGATAGTCTCGAGGAGGATTTTCTCCCAAATCCCCGCAATTCTCCCATTCATTTCCCCACGAAAATTTTACGTCGAACTACCATTTTCAACCCACAGTACCTTGATATTTGGTTTATGACAAGCAAACCTGTACAACCCCTTTGCATCCTTCCCCATTCCTCTTCACCAGAAAATAATCACACAGTATCGGTCACCAATTGTACTCCCTTGGATCCCTTATATTCTCGACAGTTCCACTACAACAAAGACATCCTCAAGGAATTAACTACACCTGATTTCCCATGGGATCCGCTCCATCACATAGGGCTCTTTCTTTCAAAGGAAGCCTTTACGCTTCCCAAACAAAACCCCATATACACAATCAAAACAAAATATTTTCTCTCCTCATGGCATATAGATTGGTTCAATAATCCTATCCCTACCCCCGACGCTTTTGAAGAAGGAAACATGGCAAAAATTTCCCCCGCCATCAAAATCGATATTTCCATCAAACCTGGAATCATAGAGGAAATCACCATCGGCACCTCATGCTCTCTTGAAGAACTCTTAGCTTACAAAGCTCTCTTCCAAGAATATCAGGACATTTTTTCATGGTCATACACAGAGATGCTTGGCCTTGATCCCTCTATTGTCGAATATCGTATAGACACTTGGCCTGATATCACACTTTTACGACAAAAGAAACGTCCATTACACCCATCTAAAGTGGCATCCATCAAAGATGAGATTGACAAATTACACATTGCAGGGTTCATATAACCCATTTCATATACATCATGGGTCTCCAACCCCATCCCCATTAACAAAAAATAGGGCACTATCCATGTCTATACGGACTTTCGTGATCTTAATCACACTTGTCCCAAAGATAATTTTCCAACACCCTTCATTGACCAAATTATCGATGATGGTGCCATCCATGAGGCTTTTTCCTTCATGGACGAATCCTTTGGCTACAACCAAATTTAGATTCACCCAACTGATCAATACAAAACTGCATTCACTACCCCTTGGGGTACTTTTTCATATCGTGTCATGCCTTTTTTCCTCAAGAATGATGATTCCACTTTTCAACGTGCCATGAAATACATCTTTCATGATCTAGCTCAAATCATCCTCGCCTACTTGGACAATCTCACTACTCGATCCAAGAAACGCAGTCAACATCTTGATGACTTACGCATTGTCTTTCATAGGTGTCATCAATACAATATCCACTTGAACCCTCTCAAGTGCGTATTCTATGTCACCTTTGGATGCCTCGTTGGGTTTATCATCTCCCAACACGACATCACAGTGGACCCCCTCAAGGTCCAAGCCATCATGAAAATCCCCCCCCTCGAAATTTACACCAGCTGCAAATCTTACAAGGCAAAGATAGCTTTTTACGCCGCTTTGTCCCTGATTACACCACTCGGGCACAAAGTTTTCTTCGCATATTATGTCATGATATCCCATTCTAATGGGATGAACATGCCCAAACCACTTTTGATGATCTCAACGTGGCCCTCTCCAATTCCCCATTGATTAGTCCACCCAAATATGACCGTGACTATATCCTCTACTTATCGGCCTCAACCATCTCCGTAGCAGGAATTCTCATCCAATTAGGGGATGACGACCAGGAGCATGTCATTTACTATATTAGTAAAAAAAAATTCAGGGCCACCCCTGAAATAAAATCACGAAGAGAAACTCACCCTTGTAGTTGTCCTCGCAGTCCAGAAACTACGCCATTACATCCTTCTTCGAACTACCAAGGTCGTAGAAGATTCCAACCCCATGCAATACTTTCTCAGTCACTAGAAAATTAATGGAAAATTTTCTCGATGGATCATCATCATTCAGAAGTATGACCTCAAATTTTCAACACCCAAGAGCAAGAAATCCCTCATCCTTTCTGAACTCATTTTGGCATTTCCTTTCGATACTACTAGATCTTTCATCAATACCGACTTCCATGAAGAACATCTCTTTTTCATCCCTTCGGATGATCCTTGGTATGATGATATCCTCGTCTACCTTCGAACACAGAAGTTTGAAAGCCACCATTCCAGGGATCATTGTCGACGTATTCGGCACCAATCCCCTCTCTACCTCCTTATCAGAAATATCTTATATCGATGAGGGGTCGACACCATACTTTGTCGATGTTTGACAATTGATGAAGCTGACAGAGTCTTGAATGAATTCCATAGCAGTGCCGATGGTGGACACCTCTCAGGGATGTCCACCATCGAAAAAATCATTCGAGTAGGATATTTTTGGCCCACATTGTTTCATGATTGCATCCATGCTGTGAAGCAATGTGACAAATGTCAGCTATATGCCAACAAAGAGAGAGCACCATCCACTCTTCTCCACCTAGTCATTACTGCCAACACCTTTTGCAAATGGGGCATAGACTTCATGACTTGAAACCCTCCATATAGTAATGGACACAAATACATCATCATGGCATTCGATTATTTCACCAAGTGGGTTGAATCCATGCCCACCTTCAACAACATCGCTGAAACTGCAACACATTTTTTATTTAACCACGCCATTTCATGTTTTGGAGTCCCACTACAGTTAGTCTCTCATCATGGGAAACACTTCGAGAATGATATTTTCATCAAACTCTCCTCTAGTTTAGGCTTCTCCCATGAGTTCACCTCCCCATACTACCCTCAGTTCAACAGATAGGTAGAGGCGGTCAACAAGGTCCTCAAAACCATGTTCCAGTGCAGATTTAACAAACATAATACCAATTGGCACCATATGTTGTTTTCCGCACTATGGGATTATCACACAATAGTTAAAACTGCCACTGGTTTCACACCATTTCATCTTGTTCATGGGGTCGAGGCCACTCTTCCCATTGAGTGAGAAATTCCCACCTTGTGCACCACTATTGAGCTATTACCCAACACTGCTCCAATGGAGCAGTGTTTTCTTAACTTAGAGTCATTGGATGAAGACCATCGGTCTTCATTACAAAACAATGAGGCAGCCAAAAAATGATTGTAGGACACCTTCGATCACCATGTCAACCTTCTCTCATTCAATGAAGGCGACCTCGTCCTTGCTTACGATTTCGCGCATGATACCCTCGGTCGTGGAAAATTCAATTCATTATGGCATGGACCTTACATCATCCAACATTGCCTCAAAAAAGGAACCCACATCCTAGCCTCCCTTGAAGGCCATCCTCTCAAAGAACCCGTCAACGGGTTGTACTTAAAAATTTTTTATGCATGAGCATAGCCATTCTACAATATGCTTTTTCTTTTTGTACACTTTTTGTAGAGTTTTTAATCTTATTTTTCCTCCATGCCTTGCATGTAATATATCATTTGTGTTATTGAAAAATGTCTCCTCCATCGTCCTACCACATCGGTTATGTCGACAGAGCTAGCCGTTGGACACATAATCTCGCTTTGGCCGCTTGGTCCCTCTATACCCCCTCACATGAACTGCTCCACTCCAAAGACATATGCCTGGGCTCAACAACCAACAACCAAGCATAATAAACAGTCGCCATTGGCCTCCTTGCAAAGGCCAATAGCCACCATATTTGTCACCTTAGCGTCTTATTAGATTCCCAACTCATTTTCCTCCAGCTCAACAATGTGTACCATGTCCACAATCCTTGCCTCTTATGCAAATACCTGCAAGTTAGACTTTTATCTTGACATTTTGATTCAATCACATTTACACATATTCCAAGACAATTTAATCAAATAACAGATAACATGGATAACCTAGTGTTAGATTGACATTTATCCCATCAAGTTACCATTACACATACATAACCCATCAAAAGTCTGTCACAGTATATAAATTAGACATCATAAACAAAAAACATCAACACATGTGAACATCACAAAGATCCCAAAATGTATATCCACACACACACACACACACACACATATATAGATATATATATATATATATATATATATATATATATATATANGTCAATGTCCCATCAATGTTTACAAAAAATAGTACATGTACAACATCTGTAGGTAGGTGAACCACCTCACCCCTATAAATACAAAATCGGTGTCCCAACACCATATACAAAATGGGCTCGCAAGCCTCTATAAATACAAAAATACATATACATAGGCACTCATGGAACCTCTAGAGCTCCATTACCTTGTCCTCTCTCTAGAGGAGGTTCCCCACCATTTAGGGGTCCCTCAGGTCTTGGGTGCAGTTGCCTAGTCATATCCACCCTCGCTACAACTTCTCTACAGATCAAGGTCCGTGACTCCACTGGAAGGCCCACACACTACCCCAAGACTCCCTCGTCCTGGATACACACTGTCATCGGGTTAATTGTTAAGTGTGGACACAAATAAATCCTTCTATATCCATTTGGATATAGAACAAAACACAACAGGACATGGTGCTTTCCCTAGGCTCTAATCATCGAATTTACTACCAAACAAAAGACAAGATACATACCTTTAAGCATCGCTTCCTTACGTCTTTGTTGTTCCTATTTCTCTCCAGTGCTCTTTTGATATTGATCCTGCAGTGAGACACAAACCAACCAAAGTGAAAGCAGTAGAATTATATTCAATGAAAACCTATGCATATGATCAAGGAATTATGCAATAAAATAAAGATAAGTCTATGGGAAAGAAGCACACCACTATATTATATTAAATAATAGGAAGAGAGATTACAACCGGATGCCTTGATGTCGTAAGGTTACTTTCAACAATTCCTTTCTTCCCACACACTTCTTTCTCCAAGGATTCTGAGACCATGGATCTGATAGTTACTCACAATCTATCTTGACAAAACAAAGCTCATAGCCAATCTAACCAAGCTAACAATCTCAAAGAATTTCCAACCCAATCAAAATAAACTTCTCCATGAGAGTTCCTCTCCTTTTATAAGGTGAGGAGGTTAGGATGATCCCAGTAAATCATGAAAGTGAGTAAGATCCAAACCATTCGGAGGCCACCTCACCATAAAATCTTCTCCTTCTAGAAGCATCGAGAAAATGCTCATTTTTCCCATGTACCAAGGTCTTCGTTACCTGGCTATAGTGCAACCTACAGAAATGTCGCACCCTAGATATAATGCAGCCTATGGAAATTAGGCATCTTCGCACCCTAACTATGGTGCAGCCTGCAGAAATCCTCCAAAATAGGGTTTTTACAGAGGAAAAAACAACTTCTTCTCTCAAGAAAAGTTCTTCTCCCTTATTTCTTTAGGAATTCAAGCCACTGAACCTTCCAAAGGAAAAATATAGGTTTACATCATTAACGATCATAGGGATGATGAAAATAATGTGTAACATGAATTGCCATACCCTCAAGCACTCCCTGTAGTACCACCTCCAATCGGCGGTGAAAATCCTCAAAATATCCCCCGACCCCCGCCGGAGGAGCATGAGATGGACCTGCACCCAGATTGTCGAAATGACATCTCCTTCCTACTCTCTCATCATTAGCTGGCCTTGCACCCTCTTCATCCTGCCACCATCTCTCCCCTCCCTATGGCTCTCCCCGCGGTGGTCTCACCAACCCCTACTGCGTTGGCACTCTGACCAACTCAACCTCGCATCTGTGAGGCCCCACATCTGCACACACAAAAATCAAGTTCTATAATCAAAATCCATCTATACATAAAGAACATGCTATACTATCTAAATATCAAAACATCAAATATAACACCATACCTCTATGGTCAAACACCTCTCTGAGAGGTAGCACCATATCTAGATCCTCCTGGAAGTCCACCCCATTATACGGGTATCGTAGTATGAAATGTAGCATCTGACACTACACCCCTGTATCCTCGACTGTAAAATAATGGCCACCCTCCCCACCGCCATGTCAATCCAAAATCATCACCCACAGCCTCAGTCGCACCTCTCGCACACTAGGTTCATCCAATATCACTCTAGGGTGCAACATGGGCACCCTCTCCAAAAACCATGTTATTGATATGGACCCAAAGGAAAACTCCCCTAAGTCAGCAGCTCAAAACCTATTGAGCTACCCGACCATCTTGGCATGTAGCAATCCGCCGCTTTGGTCCGCTCAGCCATCCCTAAGAAAAATGCTCACCCCCAGTGCCCTCATCATGATCCTCTGCTGACCCCCACTAATATGTTGAGTCACAAGAGACCCATAGACTCTCAAAATCATCGCTTCAATGAAAATATGCACCAGGGCATCCATCGCCCCAATCCTCACCATTGACCCCAACATGAATTCGTCTCCCGAACAATATGTCTAGGCTAGGTTAGCCAACTAACCATCTCTGGGTACCACGAGTTCGGCAGGTAAGAGAGTTCCCAGAAAAGGTAGTACCATCAAAAAATATACATCCTTTGTAGCAGACAATGCCATATGCTCACCTTGAATGATGAAACACTGTAGATCCAGACTCCACATTGAATTCAGGAACTGCAACAGGTACTCATGTACCTGCACTAGTGAGCACTCAAAAAACTTCAGCAACCCAGAAGCTGCCAAAGAACCACATACAGTCGGCTCCTCATCTCTCACCGAATCTCTTAGGTGCACCTAGTCCCTCTCCCTCCAGTGGATTGACACCATCAACTGGTCACCTGCATCCACACATACAAGATTTGATGAACCATCAAAACTCATAAAAACACCAAAATCTCCAAAAATGATAAGTTTTTGCACCCTTCAGCTTTGCCTCAAAGGCGTGGATTTTTTCCCCACAGATGCACACATATGCGCATCTGTTCATCCCATAGTTGCACCCACATGCGCAACTATTGGCAATATAGGGGCGCACTCATGCACCCTTTTCACACACATAGACATGCATCCTAGCACACATGTTTGCTACATAGTTTCACACACATGCGCAACTGTCAGGAACACATCCGTGCATGAATGTGTTGTTTTTCTTTGAACAAGCATGCATTCCATGCATGCCTATTTTCCCCATTTTCACGCCCCCATGCGTGGCTCCCAAATTACAGTCACGCATGAATGCGTTGTTGTGCTTTGAATAAGCATGCATTCCATGTGCGCTTGTTTTCCCCATTTGGGCGCCCCCGTATGCGGCTCTCCAAATTACAGTCGTGCACTTGTGT
The DNA here is from genome assembly GCA_009831015.1 of Picea engelmannii. Taxonomy (NCBI): domain Eukaryota; kingdom Viridiplantae; phylum Streptophyta; class Pinopsida; order Pinales; family Pinaceae; genus Picea; species Picea engelmannii. Next base: position 567,952 of record ML777052.1, on the reverse strand, counting down.
GTGTGAAACATTTTATCTCTCATGCACTGGGGGTCTCACCCCCACAAAACCCCCTGTACGAACATTCGTACAAGCCCTACCCAAAAAATGAAACCCTAACTACTATGCAGGAGGATGTGACCACTAGCTTGACACTCGTTGATCCTTAATCTATTGGCTTGATCTATTGGAATCCAAAGTCTCTCCTCAAACATCTAGTCAATCTACTACATAAGAAGGTACAAATGAGGTGGCAATATGGTCCCTACAACTATATATAATCACTTTTTCCAAACTTCCATACTAAATTATGGGAGCTCCAAGCGCCCATTTTCTAATCCGTCTTTAGCCACGGGACTAGGATCCCACCACCTACATAGTCACATTCCCTGGGCCACCATCCATCCCTTGTCCCTGGGGAGCATTTTTCTCACATCACGCTCAGGTACGCATGCTCATGTTCAAAATTCTCAAATAACTATTATATATTCTTTACTTTTAGATATTGTTCACAGTGGGTATTTGGTTTTTTATGTGTGCAGGTACTTGGTCATCACCCTCCAGCATATCCCTTTCAGGTATATGATCTCTACTGGCATGTAATCATTCCCTCTGAATATCAATTTCATCTCCTAGTCACACCCTCCAATTTTTTCCTCTAGGGTCCCCCCATCCAGCTCTGTAATACTCACACCTCTGCTACATTTCAATACTGTCAATCGGTAGCACTCCCTCCCACATGAGTTCTCCCCCATCATAGTCCCCTATGGAACTTTTAAACTCATGTTTTTTTCACCGCTTAAGGTTGGGAGTCCTCATAGTCTTTACATTCCCAAGAATCAATCGCATGCTCCTTCTCCACATTTTGATAGCTTCCCCATAATAGACTCCTGCATCATCTCATCACAGTTCACATTTGACTACACCCCCACAGTATCATTATCCCTCCATCTCATTCACCATAAGTTTTCCCATATGCATATTTTCCTCCATTCATTTTACCTAATACAGAAACCCACCTATGGGGCCCCCACCCTCCACCTGTTTTCCAAGAAACTTGTGCCCTCACATGCCAAGCCATATTGCACTAGGGCACCCATTTCTGTATCTATACACTTCTCCCAAATTATTCTTTATTCATTTGGTAATTGTACAAAACCTTTTTTTCTAGCCTTTACATAGTTGTTTTTCGTCACATTTGGCGACCTTCTTTTTCCTGGCAAAATCAACCCATGTCACCCTTCGTTGGGGAATTCATTATCTTCTACTCTTGTTGACATCGTCCATAAACCCTGAGTATTCCACAGTCCATGTACCCCTAATATTTGAGTTTGTCCACATTGTCATGCATATGGAACAATTTAACCCCAGTCTAGTCATCCCCCTGGCGCTAGATTCAGTTGCATGGTTGCCACCACTTCTCCTTCACAACTATCGCCAACCAGGGGCAGTATTGAGTCTCCCCGTATATTGACTACATCCATGTTCCTCATCAATTCCTTATTGTATCCCGTGGAATTCATGAAGCCCTTTGCTTCTTGGAGTCGCGTCTCCCTTTCTGTCGACATCATCATAGTTTCGAAGAGGGTGACAATATCTTGGATCTCATTACCTTTATAATGAGGAGTCTCATATGGCACAGAGAGACCCATCATTTCTCTATGTTTTCTTTGACCCCCATGAAATTTGAATTCAACACTTTATTATGTTGTGGTGGGTCCTACTTTGTGAATATTGCAGTTGTTTTTATATTTTCCGAAGACGTTGAAATTTGATAGGCTACCAATGCCTACGCATCATCGACACTTCTCACAGGTGTCATCGCCTCTTTTCAGAGTTTTTTCACCATCATAATTGTCTGCTACGATTATCAACAAACCCTCGAGGGCACTGCAGTCATTGACACCAACACACAACTTCAGTTAATGCATTATACATTTTTGAGTTACATCACACGAGCATGGGGCATGCCTACCTCGTTTGCACAAAATTTTATTTTTCCACATGTTTGCATAGGAGAAGACCTAGGGTTCAATGCTACAACAATGCACCAACAAATCTCTAACTACCGGCCCTTTTGGTATCACCTGCGAAGTAGGTGAAGTCTCACCCGAGGTAGAGGTAGGGGTGGTTGCAAGACTCAGGTGTCTGCAACCTTAGATGGGACACAGATATATGATTATAACACTTAATAAAGCACTCAACATCATGATTTTCTCAATATGCAAGAAATATCCACTTCGCTGATAAAACAGAGCTTTGCAGTACTCACACTAATCTATTGTATTCAATCACTTAGCATCAATAGATAGGTCAAATCTAGAAGATCAAGGACTAAGAACATTCATATGGATCAGATCTAATAGTCACACATATCATTAGCACTAAGCATAAGAAAATCTATCTAATCATCTTAAAGAACTTAAAAAAAGAGGACATAAACATATTAAGACAAGCACAAAGCAAGACAACACAATGTTTACATGGTTCACCCCCACCCTGGGGCTACGTCCACTAACTGTTCTTCTTTATTTTCTTCAGTCAATCGGTTACAAGCACAAAGCCTCAAAACCCTTACTATGCATAAGACATAATATCTGCGCAGCTCACTAGATCCTTCTTCCTTGCATTACAACACAAATCCTTCTACAGTCTCGCACAAGGACTTGCACTCAACTCTGCAAGTCTTACACAAAATGCAAAAATCCCTTACAATCCATACTAGCACTTAGCCATTCATTTATCACTTATCACAACAACCTACTGATTGGTTCTTTCTTACATTTCCTATACATCTATTTATACTTTACAAAATAGGCCTAAACATGGGTAAACCCATGGGATGACATCCCATTCCCATTAGATTATCCCAAAAACCTAAAAATGACCCAAAAGTAGGCCAAGATCCCATGATCTCTGCTTTGTCTTGTGCTCCTCCTTCAATAGGCTTTCAACATCCCAAAATAGGTCACTATGACCAAGAATATTCCAAAACTTGGTCAAGGGAAAACAGGCCCCCAACACTCACCTGTGACTTGTCCCAAGTCACTATGATCTTATTAGTTCTGCTTTGAAGGCCTGGAGCTTGGCTCGAGCTGCTTTGAATTTCTACATTTTTGTAGCCTCTTGCTTGATGAGCTCCTGGATCACTGTGTCATTTACTGGCCCTTCTAGGCACTTTTCTACTATGATGACAACCTATTCGAGCTCTTCTCCTCGACTTTCAACCTCTGTAAATAGCTGACATGAATTATCTTGTACCGGTTGAATCCATTGAGTAACTTCCATCGCTTTTCTTTGAATCATATAGATCTTTTGTTGGGTTGTGTGTTTCTCCTCAGACCTCTTCATTCTATCTACAACTGATAGAGCTTTCAGCTGCACTTGTAGTGTGTCTTCATGTTGTTTTTCTTTCTTGAGTTGCGACTCTAATGCCTATAAATTTGGGTTCTCGGTGAGGTTCTCATATGTTTGCGCACTCCGGTTACTCAACTGATTGCACTCCAAGGAAAGAGATTTTACTCTGTCAACTGCGCTACAGGAAGTTGCTTCCCTTAGGTATCTTACATCTTGCGAGGTCTCAGGCACAGTGCGAAGTTCCAAGTCTGCTATGCACTATTGGAGCTATTGGATTACCTCTTCAAGTTGTGCCACCTACTATGGAAATTTCTCTTCGGTTTTTACTTGGATGAAGAGGCCGATAGTCCTCTCATCGAAGATGCTTCTACACCTGTAGACACTCATCTCTCTGACATGACTCTTTCAGTCATTCAGTCAAGGAGAACTTTTTTCACTGATTCTTCAACTGTGGTGAGCTCTTCGGACATACGTGCTCAAAATTAAAATTATCGAGGTCACAATGAACTTAGATACAACACTTGAACAAACAATGATAGTGCAATGATCATTGTATATAATTCACTTAGTCTTCAAGCTCAAAATCTTATTTATAAAAGAGCGTTCTTCATGCATGGCACGAAGGGATAAGTAGGAAACTCGACAACAGTTCACTTGTAACATGTATGAATCCTCATTAACTCTTGTTTGATCTATTATGGCACGGTCTAATGGTCTGATGATGAACCTTTATTTCCTTTCTTCTTGTTTGGAGTGTCGATCGAATGGTTATAATATCGCCAAGGGCTATATTGCTTCGCCATGGTGAAGTTCCACGTGTCGATGTTCTAATATCTCAGTGAAGCTTCAATTCTGCAAATTTTCTATCTGTGAATTTCCCTCTGGAACCTTCTGCAACTTAGCTCTCTTCTTACATTGCTCTCTATCCTTCTTTCCAGTGAGCTTCAACTCGGTATGTATTTTTCCATTATGATTATTATCTTCTTTTAACATAGTCACTGTGTCCTGTTAAGATTCTCTCCTAGGATTCAGGATTAATACCTCTTCTTTATCTAGAGTAAGTACTTGAGTCTTCTATGGGTATTCTAGTGTTCTTGCAGCTTCATCATTAAGGTCTCTAGTGTCAAATAGCTTTGATCTGCTCTCCTATTTTTCAATTAATTGTGTGATCTTTCTGGTCATGAAATATTTTAATTCTTGTTTCTTCTTCTCCAAAACTTATTCTTCTTCCTTTCATATGGCTTGAGCTGTGTCAATCCAAGTTTTTCCTATTAACATGGTAAACGAGGTGTTGTCCCCAATAAATTGAATAATCTCAAAATCTTCCTCTCTTGAAGTTCCATTGACGGTCATAGGTATATGAGTGAGCCTTCCACATAGGTTTACCAGTTTTCCTCTAAATAACCCTATTACTCCTAGTGAGGGAGTCATAGTAGGCCTCCCTATATCTTTCCAAGTTCTCTTGGTCATGGCATTCACTTGTGTTTCCTCATCTAGAACACAATCAATGTCGAAGTCTCCTATCCTTGCTTCAAGGCATTCTTTTCCTTTAAAGATCTCTGATAATCGAATATGTCAGTGGTCATTCAAGGTTTCTTTCATCTATAGCAATACTTTCTCAGATTCTTTCTGAGGTTCTACTATTTTTGGATCTTCCTTAAGATTTTCTCGATTCAGATTCATTCTTTCAATATTAGAAATCATTCTAGGGCAATCTAATACTTCATGGTCCATAGATTTGCAACAAAGACAACTAGGTATTCTCCCAGGGAATTCTTTAACAAGATGTCCCGGTTTTCTACAACCATAACAGAGGGTTAATCCTCTCTTTCTTTTAAATGATCCCCAACCTCTTCTCTATTGTGCACTAGGGTCATAGGAAATAACCTACAATAAATTATTTCTGGAATCCTGCATCCATTCATTAGTCCAAACATTCTTTCTATGCATAGGTATAACATATCATTCACTATTCTTATTAGGTCTATTCATATCAATACCCTAGTTTTCATCCATTAATACCCTAGTTTTCAAACTAGGGAAGAATTTATTAAACATACCTGGATCCATACTCTAGAAACAAAAATTTCCACTTATCTTACTTATACAGAGCAAAAATCTTCCAGATCTAAGAATTTTAACTATTCTTACCTTTATTGGAGCACATAGCTTAAATATATTACCTCTTTTAATCAAGAATTATCACTTTTACCTTTATTAGAGTACAAAGCTTCCAGATATTGCTTCTTTCCTTCAGATCAGACCTCCTTTCTTCAGATTGGGTTTCCTTCTTTAAGATCTAATCTTCTTTCTTCAGATCGGGCCTCTATCTTTAGCACATAACTTTATAAGTCAAGTAGAATGTTGCACACTAGAGCATAGATCTAGACACAGATATTTCACAGTTTCAAGTCAAATTTTTTCACAAAGCTTCTTCTTCCTCAGTTCCCAACAGTCACAGTTTCAGGTCCTGACAATGGAACCATTTGTTGGCATAGGGGCAGACCCAAGGTTCAACGCTACAACAATGCACCAAAAAATCCCTAACTATCGACCCTTTTGTCAACACCTACGAAGCAGATGAAGTCTCACCTGAGGTAGAGGTAGGGGTGGTTGCAAGACTCAGGTGTCTGCAACCTTTGCTGGGACACAGATCTGTAATTCTAACAGTTAATAAAGAACTTAGCACTGTCAGTTCCTCAATATGCAAGCAATATCCACTTCAATGATAAAACAGAGCTTCGCAGTACTCACACTAATCTACTATATTCAAGGACTTAGCATTGATATATAGTTCATATCTAGCAGATTAAGCACTAAGCACATTCATACAGATCAGATCTAATAGTCACACATATCATTAGCACTAAGCATAAGAAGATCTATCTAATCATCTTAAAGAACTTAGCAAAAGAGGACATAAACATATTAAGACAAGCACAAAGCAATAAAACATAGTGTTTATGTGGTTCACCCCCACCCTGGGTCTACATCCACCAACTCTTCTTCTTTATTGTCTTCAGACAATTGGTTACAAGAACAGAGCCTCAAAACCCTTACTCTGCATAGGACAGAAGATCTACACAACTCGCCAGATCATTCTTCCTTGTATTACAACACAAAGCCTTCTACAGTATCGCACAAGGACTTGCACTCAACTCTGCAAGTTTTACAAAAAATGCACAAAGCCCTTACAATCCATACTAGCACTTAGCCATTCATTTAGCACTTAGCACACTGGCCTACTGATCAATTCTTTCTTACATTGCCTAGACATCTATTTATACTTTACAAAATAGGCCCAAACATGGGTAAACCCATGGGACGACATCCCATTCTCGTTACATTATCACAAAAACCCAAAAAGGACCCAAAAGTGGGCCGAGATACCATGATCTCTGCTTCGTTTTGTGCTACTCCTTCGACAGGCTCCCGAAGTCCCAAAATAGGTCACTATGACTAAGAATCTCCCAAAACTTGGTCAAGGTCCAACACCACACCTTGCAAGAGGTTTAGGTCCTATAGATTCCCCTCTCCCTCCAATGGGTCGCTCTTAAAACTCCCCTCAACACTCTTTCTTACACAGGTACTCTCAGTAGAAAAAACGTTGATGTATTTTGGCTATACATATGCTCCTAACCTCACACATCAGGGGGCATCTGTTATCACTGGAATTTTATCCACAAATGGTTATAGGAATCCAACATCTTCAAACACCCATTAGTTCATCCATGGCCTAGAAAATGCATTTCCAAAGGGCACAAAACTATACAACTGGTTATAAAATCAGCATGCGATAAGGATACAAAGGTAGCGCGTGCACGTACAACAGTCGAACAATTCCATAAAATCACACATGTGCCCAATGTGTGACTATGGATGTAAAAAGTCAAGCATACCTCAGAACGATGCATTTATGATTTTGGTCGGCATTCTGCCCACTTTTGGTTCATCTCCCAAGTCAATTTGACACCTAAATCCAAGATGAATCCGAGTGGGGGACTGGTCAAAGACCTAAGGGTTCCCTAAAGAGCCCCTTGTTCACACTAAAGACTAGTTGAATAATGCCTCAAAGCTTTTCTATAAAAAGAAGTCATGGGTGCACTATATATTCAAGGAATCCATTGTATTGTTATGTTGCCTATATTCTCTTAGAGGAACCTCTTTCCTCATTAGAGAATACAAGCACCATCTAATTTATCCATTCATATCACCTCTTGAGTGAATGAGATTTCAATTTCTTCATCATTTTCTTCAAGTTTACTATTTGTAAGAAGAGCTCGATGATTAGGGTTCAAGAGCCCTCCCTTGGAGGAAGAGGGGACCCATAAGTCTCCCTTTCTCTTTGGTGATTTCCCACTAATACAACTTATCCATTGGCGGCATGAGTGCTATTTTCTTTTTGTTCTATTTCCCTTATGCACTTTAGTTTAGTTTCTTTTATTGTTATTATCTTAGCTGTTTGTTTATTTCTTATGCTTGATGTTTCTAACTCTTGCATTCACTGTTGTCTTGTCTAGCTAACCCAACTAGACTTGTAAGCATCCTTATTTTTCTCATTTAGGTGACGAAAGGGATGCCACAATGGGTTAATTTTTTTTTCAGGGTAGAGATGTATTATGGCATCTTCAAGCAATAGAGATCTATTACTACGCACATAAACCCACGGTTGAGGGATTCATACACGCAAGAAATACAAGTGGTACTTAAGCGCACATATTTTGGCCAGACTTATAACCCTTGTTGGTACCCCTTCAAGTGGTAGCACACCAGATAGTACATGTGTATGGATCAGCTTAGATTTCATGAATCCCTCTTTAGATAAACTGATCGACTGCCTAACTTCTATAGTGCCACTGAGAACAACACTCAGGAAGATACTCTCTAGTACCTAGGTAGTCGGTAGTATGGCTAAGGGCATGGTCTAGTATCCTTAGTTAGTGCCCTAAGATATTGGTCCGAGTAATACTATTGGACCCTACACATATATCAGAGAGCTATAGCCCAAGGCAAACCCTTTTCTATAGAACCCTTGAATACCTAACCCTTGGGGACGAAAACAAAAAAAATAAAAAATTAAAATAGACAAGATATATTTTCATGCAATTGTGTTTGGGTTTCCAAATCACTAAACATTTCTTCATGGTTAAGCATTTGGGCATTTCATCACTGCAGTATTCTTCAGACTAGAGTATAACTCTATAGGTGTAAAAAAAATAAGAAAAATAGTCTGGATTTTTTTGCACCATTATTTGAGACCTATTCTATTAGATTTATCTCTTCACCCTTATCACATTCATACATATCATTTTTCAACAAAATTGTTGACCCCACCTGCCCCATTTTGGTTCCCTCGTCATCATGGCCCATACCCATAGCCAAGACTTGGAAGCACACTTCAATACCTTGCAATCTAATTTCACAAAGACCCAACAAGAACTGAAATAGCTCAGTGCCAATGTTGCAGCCATAAATACCACCATCCAGTCCTCCATCGCCACCTCAATCGAGGAACTCAAACAAGACATGAATAGCTGGCTTGAATATGTTGTTTCAATGATCTACACCAAGCTACATATCCCTATAGATAAGCCTTTATATGACCCACCTCTACATACCGAAGCTTAAACTTCCTCTCATTCCCATAATTTTCAGCCCCATCACTTTCAGCATGACCTATGCATTTTGCAGGTGGATTTGACCAAAATTGATGGCTCGGATCCCACTAGTTGGGTAACCCAAATGGAACATTATTTCTATTTATATGGCATTACAAATGACTTGGAAAAAATATGGTATGGTGTTCTCCATCTAGATCAAGAACGTTGGCAATGGTGGCAATGGAGAAAAACTTCCCGTCAAGGGTATATTTCTTAGACACACTTTGTGGCAAAGATTTATGAACACTTTGACACTGACACTAATCATTTAGGTTGTTTGAGAAAGTTGAAACAATCCAAAACAATGGAAGACTTTATAGTTTCTTTTGAGTGCCTGGCTTTTCAGACAAAGTGCATGTCTTATGCCTCTTTCCAAGAATTTTTTATCAGTGACCTCAAGGATAAGATTTGTGCCCATGTACTCATGGCTCAGCCTCAGAGTTGTTTATAGGCTACTAAAAGAGATAAATAAGAACAATAGGTTGTATCTTCTCAAAACCAGAAACCCTCCTTTATTCCTCGCACTAAACGAGTAAATCCCACTACTCCCTCTTCTCCACTAAAGATCCAAAATTTTACCAAGGCTGAAATGGATGAACGCCAACTCAAAGGCCTTTGTTATAATTGTGATCACAAATATTTTCCAGGCCACAAGTGTAAGGAAAAAAATATTTTTATGGCCATCTCGAAGTATATTTCGAAAGAGGATGTTGAAACTCCCCTTGTGTTTGAGTCACCTAAAACCACTGACATAACCACACCCCTCAGACCCTCTCGAAGTAGAACCAGTCATTTCCCTAAATTCTCTCATTGGCTTCTCTTCTCCCCAAACCCTCAAGCTAATTGGTTACATCAAGCATAGGAATGTCATCATTCTTGTTGATAGTGGAAGCACCCATAATTTTATTCATCATCGCATTTCCCAAGAAACTCATAGCTATAACCATGCAATTCAACCAGGAGGGCCAAAATTATAAGTTACAAGGCAACACCGTAAGTTCACTTGAGATAATTATTTCCCATTGAATGGAAAAGCTTCTAAAAAAAGGTCACTCTATCGTTATTTCCCAAATCCATGCCATACAGGCAACTGAGACACCCTCTATGCCACAAGACCTCCAATCCATCCTCTCTAAAAATCAATTGGTCTTTTCCACTCTCTAGGGACTCCCTCCTTCCCATGGTGTTCATGATCATTCCATTCCCCTTATACCAAGAAGCATTCCTACCAATATCCATCCCTATCATCACCCCTTTTCCCAAAAAAATGAAACTGAGAAAATGGTTCAAGAAATGCTTAACGCAGGCATTATCCGCCCTAGTACGAGACATTACTCTTCTCATGTGGTCATGGTCTTTAAGAAAGAAGGTTATTGGCGCATGTGTCCTGAATTTAGTTCCCTCAAAAAACTCACCATTAAAGAAAAATTTCCCATTCTTGTCATTGATGACCTTTTGGATGAATTGAGTGGCACCTAGTTATTTACTAAACATGATATTCATTTTGGCTACCATCAGATCCGTATGAAAGAGGCAGACATTCCTAATACTACCTTTAGAACTCATGAGGGGAACTATGAGTTTTTTTTCATTCCCTTTGGCTTATGTAATGCCCCGTCAACCTTCCAAAGCCTCATGAATCATGTCTTTCACCCTTTTCTCCATCATTTTGTCTTAGTTTTCTTTGATTATATCATCATCTATAGAAAAACCTAGATAAACCATGTTTCTCATGTGGATCGTGTTCTCCATCTACTCTCTTAGCACCAACTTTTCCTGAAACAATATAAATGTGATTTTGGTGCCTCAGAAGTTGATTACTTGGGTCATATTGTTGGCAAGAATGACATCTGGGTGGATCCTAAAAAGATTTAAGATATGCAATACTGGACTCACCCAAAGACTCTATAAATATTGCAAGGATTTCTAGGCTTAAGAGGTTATTATCGCAAGTTTGTTAAGAATCATGGAAAGATTACATCACCTCTCACCGCACTCCTTAAAAATAATTATTTCACTTGGACTCCAACAACTACTCAGGATTTTCAAACCTTGAAGATGGCCATGTGCACCACTCCAGTCCCATCCCTTCCTGATTTCAAAAAGACCTTTTTCTTGGAATGTGATGCTTCAGGGAAAGGTATTGGCGCTGTCCTTATGCAAGAGGGTCGGCCTTTGGAATTTACCAACAAACAACTGTCTGAATGGAATTTGGGAAAATCAATCTATGAAAAGAAAATGTTGTCTATTCTTCATGTCGTTGATTTGTGGTGCCCTTATCTATTTGGGAAAGGATACCAAATTAAGACAGATCATCAAAGCCTCAAGTATTTTCTGGAACAACGCATTGCCTCCCCAAAGAAACAAAAATGGGTGACTAAGCTCTTTGGATATGATTATGATATCATTTACAAGAAACACAAATACAATGTGGTTGTGGATGCACTTTCCCTAAAATATGAATATGAAGGCTCCCTTTTTCTCTCTCCTTCATTGTACCAGATTGGATCCAAACCGTTTGCCAAGAATGGCTACATGATCTGAAAAGTTCTCATCTGATACAACAATTGCATTCCAATTCACCAGTTTCCCCAAGGTACTCTTGGCTCCATCATGAGATTTGATACAAAGGCCATTTATATTTAAGTAAACAATCAAAGCTTAAATCCACGGTGCTTTCTATGTTTCATGTTACACCCACAGCTAGCCACTCCAGGTTTACCAAAACCTATGACAGGGTCAAACATTCTGATTTATAGGATGGTATGAAACAAGACATTCATAATTTTGTGGCCGAATTTGATGTGTGTCAATGAAACAAGTGAAAAACAGTCAAATCTCCTAGCACACTACAATCCCTTCTGATTCCACCTTCTATTTGGAGGGACATCTCTATGGATTTTATTACAGGATTACCTAAATCGGGAAATAAATCAGTCATCATGGTGGTAGTTGATCTCCTTTCCAAGTATGCTCATTTTTGTTCTCTTCAACACCCATTTATAACATCCATAGTGGCTCAACGTTTCATGGATCAGGTCTTCAAGCTTCATGGCATTCCACATTCTATTGTTTCTGATCATGACCCAACTTTCACCAGAAATTTTTGGAAAGAAATATTCAAGTTACAAGGCACCCAATTCCATCTCAACACAACTTATCATCCCCAGATGGATGATCAAACTGAATTTTTCAACAAATGTTTGGAAACATATTTGAGGTGTTTTTCATCAAAAGAGAAAAATTAGTGGGCTCAATGTTAACCCTAGTTGAATGGTGGTACCACACTTCATACCATACAACTTCCTACATGACTCCTTTTGAAGTGGTATATGGAAAAAATCCACCGTCAGTTCTTCATATTTACCAGGTGTCTCGAAGGTCCAGGTGGTTGACCAAATGCTTACAGTTCGAGAGGCTATTATTCATACCCTCAAAGAGAATTTGGTCATGTCCTAGAATAGCATGAAGGAACAAGCAGATCAAGGTTGATCTGAATGTCATTTTGTAGAAGGGGATCAAGTGTTTCTTCAACTGCAACCTTACAAGAAAACTTCTCTCGATGTCGACCATTGTCAGAAGCTGGTGCCCAATTTTTATGGTCCTTATACAGTTCTCAAATGTGTGGGACAAGTGGCCTATATGTTATATTTTCCCATTCATTCTAAGCTACATTCTATTTTTCATGTTTCGTTCTTAAATAAGGTGATTGGAACTAAGTGCCAAACTCAAACCAACCTTCCCGAGCTGGAAAAAGAAGGCTCCATTTGGCTACAACCACAAGTATTTTTGGACCAGCGTGAGAGTTGCTTGTGTTAGCAAACCATCAAGGAAGTGTTAGTCCAATCGAAAGATACAACTCCAGTAGATGTGACTTGGGAACCAACTACCATTCTGCAACAATTTCCACATCTCAAGCCTTGAGGAAAAGGTAGTTTTTAAGGGGGGGGACATGTTAGGCACCTAACCCATCACCTAGGTAGAACAATGTATTCTGATGTAATAAAGGTCAATATTAATAAGGCCTTGCAATAAAGTAGAATAAGTCGAATGTAAGAAGACCTAATAGAAGCTTCCACTTCTAGAAGGATCTTCCTCTAGATGGTTCTATTTATAGAAATATTTAGTATAAATAGGAGTCGAGGGTATGAGAACCCTAGCTTGGATATTATCGTAAGAGAGATCTTCTCGACTTGAGGTTTCCCCCTCTAAGAGGTCTTTGTGTTATAACCCTAATTTGAACCAGACAATCTTACTTGGAATCAAGCCATCTCAGATTCCTTCTTTGCCAAAGCACTGCTGAACAACTCTTCTTAAAAACACTTTTTATAAAGGCCCATGCACCCTGCTCTATTACTACACACGTGTACACGCTCGCTAACCTAAAACAACCCACGTGTACCTACAAAATCACGAAAAAAGGAAAGTTGCTGACTGAACACACAAATTTGGGTGAGTTAAATGAACCTTCCAGCCATGAATGGATGAGGGTTCATCCAAATACCTAGCTTCTTCTAGCCTATAAAAGAAGGGTTAGGGGTCCCATTTGGAGGGGGAGAATCATAGTAAAGAAACTATACCCAATTGCATATTCCCTTTGTCGCAAACCTTTAGCCTTCCTTGTGCAAAGAGAAAGATAGAGCAAAGAAGTTGGAGGACAGTAGAAGAAGATCCCAGGACCAGGTTCGTGGAGCAGCAGCTGGCTTTATCATTGTAAGTTCATTTGTTGAATTTAATAATAAAGAGATACTTTTTCCATCCCACCATATGAGGTTTTTATGATTTATTGTATACTTGTTTATTCAAATATCTAACCCATTAATCTATAGATCAAATGCATGTAGAATTTGTTGTTTGTTTTATGTGAATGCAGGTTAGCCTTGGGAGGAGAGATGCAATCAAAAAATTATCAAGCGTAAGGAGGGATCTACATCAAACGCCCATAATAAGGTATGCTCATTTAACTATGTATTTGCTTAAGAATAATGGGGATTAGGTCTGGGACGATGGTAGAAAGTAGATATCTTTAGGTCTTTTCTGCATGCATAATCTAACCCTAAGTGCTAGTTCGTAGAGGGATTTCCCACTCACAATGGAATTGGAGACCATATTGGGGAAGTATCTAGGGTTCCTTGGGATATTTTTGGGTATTTGTAAGAATTGGTTTCATTTTCCTATTTTTAAAGTTTCTACAAAAGTCTGAGCTAACAAAGATTCTGGTCTTCCATACCAGTTATCTCTATTTCTTTGATTAACTGTAATTTTTTTTCAATACGCACAAAGGTACATGTGGCCTATATAAGGTTTACACACGTGTACCCTCACCCTACATTCTCACAGCCCACATGTACATACTAGCTGAGGAAGTGACAGTCGCGTGTAGATTCCAAAAAATTTCTTTTAAAGAGGCAATCATCCTCTTCCCTGTCAGAAGTAGTCCTTCTCAGGGGTTTTCTGGAACTCTTTCTAGTCTTTGTTGCTTGCAGTCTGTAGCTTAGGTTTCACCTCAGATTGGTTTGTTCTATGAAGTTTTCCTTGATTGGTTTTCTTTTTCTATTAAAGTAAGTGTCTGAGTCTTCAAGAGATTCTGGTTTTCAGTACCGGTAATCTCTACCTGGGATGGCTTGCTTGTATTTTTGTTTTTGTCTTAGAGTCATGGATACACGTGGCCTATATAAGGCCAACACGCGTGTACATGCCCTCTAGGTTTTCACAACTCGCTTTCACACGCTTTTTGTTGAAATGTTAGTGGTGTTCTTGAGGAGAAGTTTTGTTGAAGGTGAGGCAGTCATCCTTTCCTTTGACAGGAGATATACCTCTTAGGTTGTTGGGTCTTTGTCATAGCAGTTAGTAACTTAGGTTTGATCAAAACAATAGCTTTCTCTTTCATTTTAGAAGTTTTTCCTCAAAATTTCCTTTTATAGGGTTTTTAGACAAGTGTGAGAGTCCATTTTTTTTAAAATTTGCTTCTGTGTGATTTTTTGACGTGACTCTTTGCGATCTGCACTTAGGCCAGAAAAGTTTTCTTGGTTTTGACTTGTTGGTATTTTTCCTTTTTTGCTTTGTGAGCATTCAAATAAAAAAAAAACTTTTGTCTCTTTGATTGGTTAAAAGGTGTTGTTTTGCATTAGTAACCAAGGAAAAGTATTTGCTTTCATAAGTTCTTGACAGTTTACTTAGATCATAAGTAGCTCATAGTTGAGTGAAATCCTTCTTTGAGTTTGTTGTTCAAAGATCTTAGAAAAATTTTAAAGTTTGAAAAGTTGTTTAAAGAAGAGTTTTTGTTTCCAAGCTTTATGTTTATTTTACTTTCGTCTTTCAAACATCACTAGTTTCACTTTCATAGACTTTGACGTAAGACAAGCCATAAAATTAATGCTAAATATAAAATTCATTAGACTTTTTATGTTTGTAGGATCAACCAAATAGTTTAGGGTTAGGGCCTTGAATTAGGTTGGAGAGCAAACTCTTCACGACCATTAAAATCGAACATTGGAGTCTGAGTTAGGGAGTGTCAAGGTCCAATATCATGAAAGTTATATAGGACCCCCCTCTAGCACAGGGGATAAACATGAGGTCACATGTGGAAAGGTAGCGGAGATAACCCCTCCAAAGCTGGACCAATCATAGTGGAGAACACATATAGAGGGCTTGTTTTGGGATTTCGTCGATTGCATTTGCCAAGGGGCTTCGTGGGTCTCGAATCCATTCGAGGTCCTCATTTGTCTTCTGGACCATTTTATTTTGATACCCTTGACAGGTTTCAATCTCGATACCCTGCTCATTGTGGTCTACCCAACTTTCGACTGTACCCGCCTGGTGATGGTTCACGCACTGGCAACCTAGTTGCCTATATTTTTAGGGACATACACAGGTGACTCTGGGGGTATACCACGGTACCTAGGATAGACATTGGGCCACGCTTTGCAAAGTATACCCAGAGGGTGCTTCCATGTTCAAGTTTCACTTGCATTGGTAAGTTTCTCTAGTGTTGGTTGTTGTAACTGTTCTTCCAATTAGTTTAGTGTTTGTTTGTCTTATCTTGTAGGGAATTTTTAGTGTTTGTTGTTTTTTGAATGGTTAGACTGACCTAGAGTGTCTTTGATCTTCTCACACAGTGGAGGATTATGAGCTCTTCCAGTCATGAAGGCTTCAAATCCTATTACCAGTTACACTAGAGCCACCCCCGCCATCACTAAGGTGAAAGCTAGACCAACAAGGGTCTTTTGAAGTGATCGGGTCACAAGAAATTGTGCTCGACCAACATCCGAAGGAATCGACTATTTTAGACTTTGGATCAAAAGCTCTTGGTCCACCTAAAACCTCAAACACTGATCTTTCATCACCCATCATCATACCAATTCACCCTTACGAGTGCCAGACAATGTCGCACGCAGTAATGGAAACAAATGTTGTTACTCCTTCTGGGAATTCTTCAATTCCCACTACGATCATCACCATAGGAGAGTTTCCACCTCCTAACCCACGGTCACCGGTCTAAGCCACCATGGTCTTGGCCACCTCTACCTTGCACAGTGATCTGATCCCGTCTATGGCGGCGGCCACAACCCCTTTCCCAACAAGTGCGACAGGCCCTCCATTCTCATACGGGATGCCTAGTTCAGGTACAAGTCTTGTACTTTCCTAGTCCACTTCACAGACTTTAGGTCTGGGTCAAGGAGATCTAACGCTCCTATGCAAGGTCACATGGGGGGAACTCCTGTTCCTTTTAACGCTTTCCCTTACGGGGGCGGTCATATACCTCCTTCATCCCCTTCGCTCAGTGGCATGATTCAACAATCCATCGGGCCACCTACACACCATAGTTTACTTGGAGTAGGGAGTCAAGGACCACCTTCGCATAACATGCCAGTAGGTTAGACACCATTTTCTTTGTTCAGTGCATTTGGTAAAAACACCATTTTGTCAGCTACTTTCCTGACTGGGGACAACCCTGGTTTCAGACAACCTATTCCTATGTAGGGTACTATTCCTGCATAAGGGAAAAACCCAGGAACTTCTTCTACATCAGGACCTTGGAATTCTTGGCAAGGATCTGTTCCTTCACCAGGAATGATGATCTGGGGAAATTATTGCCACAGTAAATGGAACCCTAGGCAAAGTACTATGCCCATCCCCATGAGATCAGCATGGGGAAACCCTTCCCAAAGTCCTCCAAATGTAATGCATGCCCATCCATCTACGTCCTTTTTTGAGAATCAGCCGATGATGTCTCCTCACACACAGAACCCATACGCTGGCCATGGCCATGGTTTTTTCCTAAACCCAGACCCAAATTCAAATGTTTCCTAGAAACCTGGTGCCAGTCAAACTCCAGGCCCCTTTTCCCCAGGTTATCACCAACAACCCAAACTACCTTTCCTGGCAACCTTGCATTTGCCAGAATTGATAAGGTTGTTGAATGACCCTATCTGTCATGATCCACATTGGCCTCCTATGTCGACAAAGTTTCCTTTAGACATACCAAAGTTTGAAGCCAAGCCTAACGAATATCCAGACGATAATGTGACTACCTTCCACCTTTGGTGCTCATCTAACGTGTTGAATGATGACTCCATACAGTTGTGATTGTTTCAACATACTCTCATTGGGAGTGCCACGAAATGGTACATTGAGATCGATTTCTCAAGATACTCCTCCTTTGGTGAATTGGCAATGGCCTTCCTAAACTATTTCCAGTTACATGTGAGATACGATGTTGGCACATAATTGTTGGCCAATTTCGCACAAACAAAAGAAGACCATATCTCTGATCACATCTAAGAATGGAGATGCCAGAAGAGTTTAATTAAAGTACCAGTCCCACCAACATTCCTTCTCGAGTGGTTCCTTAAGTCTTTGGTCCCGTAGTTATCCAAAGACGTTGCAACTTCAAAAGTTTTCTCCAAAGAAGACGCCATCATGAGAGCTCAACAAATTATGCTCATCTATTGTCAGTCTGGTTTATTATACGAGATCTTGCCAGATGTGCCACACTCAATACTTGATAAAACCAAACAAAGAGCTGGACCACATGCCAATGGTATTGTTGGTTCAGCACAAACAAAGCCCGCTGAGCAACTGATGAAGAAGTTGCAGCAATTGTCTATACAACACATAATGGCTAGCTAAACTATTGTTTTGGTTGCTCCCCCTACTAAAACGAAAGATGTACACACAGTGCAATCGACAAATCCAAAGGCCACCTAGCAGCTTGAAGGAAAGAAAAAATAACAAAAGAAGGGTAAGGGGGATAAGAAACCCATTGATAATGCTGGTGGGGGCAACACTGAAAAATGGAAGGCGAGGTATCCATGCAACCTGTGCACGGAAGACCACCTGACCCACCTATTTCCCTGGCTTGCAGAGGCCCAAAATTTTGTGACACAACAACAACCTGTTGCGTTAACAAATCCATTTCAATATGGACAAAACCTAACCCAAGCCTCTACAAGTGTGGAAGGGGGAAGTCAAGGACCCTCTCCGTATTTGAACAATCCCGCATCCACGAATGTATATATATGATGAAGGGTGATGCTTTCATATCCACTAGAGCACATGACTATAGTAAACCAAGCACTTCTGAGAAGGGAAAAGAATTTGAACTCCCATCTCTTCCTCTATAGATTGAGAATAATTTGGGTGAAATAATGGCACCCATCCCAAAAGGCACGTTCAAAAAAGATTTTCACAACCCAAATGCAAGGGCCACCTAGAACTATTCTGTGGTGGAAGATTTGTCTCAAACCCCTTGTGCGATGTCCACTTTGGAGGTCCTCCAAAGCTACCCTTCCCAAAGGAAAGCTTTGTTAACCTCTCTAGGATCTACCAAGACTTGTAATTTGGGTACCATCATGTTAGATAAAACTGAATTAAAACCTCGTCTGCCTTACCACGTAGCATTTCAGATAGTAGTGGCTCACCCCATGAAAAATTTTACTCGAAATATTTTCTGCATGGTGGATGATGAGGGCGCCTCGACATGCATCATGTCATTGGCATGTTGGAAGGCCATTGGCCAGCCTTTTTTGTCTCCGTTGCCTACTCTTCTCACTTCATTCGACGATTGTTCATTCCAACCACATGGTTTCATTCCCTCTTTTCCTATGCAATTGGGAGGGAAGACCATGTGCATTGAGGTATAGGTAGTCAACATGTCTCTTGACTACAATATTTTGTTAGGAAGGAGTTGGACTTATGCCATGCAAGTAGTGGTTGCTACGGTTTTTCGGGTCTTGCAGTTTCCACATGAGGATCGGATTATGACCATTGATCAATTTTCTTTCTCTAGATCTGACCCTTCATTGGGGGTGTTCATGGTCCCGATGATTGATAATTCTCAACCAGGCGTAGTCAACATAGGGGTTGGTTTGTGCCCATCTTTGATGGGTACCTTCGATTAACCCCCCCTCAAGGCGATGTCAAGTTTATATCCGACCACCATAAGGTTGATATTTTCCAAGTTTCGTTGTTTCACACGACTTACTTCACTGATCCATGGATACTTCCTTCCCCATCGGCCACGATGGAGGGGACACAACATCCAGGCATGTCCATTCCCTTGTCTGAAACTAAAGTAGCGTACTCTTTAGTCCGACAAGCTTCAGCCAACCTAGATCCAACTCTTGCACAAGAGTTTGATCCACTTCTAGAGCCTATTTTGGCTCAAGGTTCTCTCACTAACACAGATTTGTTAGACTTAGTCTTTCCCTCTAACGAAGAAGTAATTGAAGGAATGACTAGTCTGGACAAACCTTAGGATGATCTTCATCATAGATCATACTTTCTCCCAGAGTTAAGTAGAATCGAGGCTGGAGAATTCAACTTGACTATGACTGTAGATAGGACTTGTCCTATTAATCCATTAGCTATAAACGATGTCTATGCTGAGGGTAATATGGTAACCATCACTGAAACCATACCAATCAATATCTCTAGAACCCCTGGCATCATGGAGAATGTTTTCGTCAGAGCTGACTTCTCCCCTGAAGAGATCCAAATATACACAGATATATTTAAAGAATTTTGTGACATTTTTGCCTGGTCTTATGAGAAAATGCCAAGCACCAATCCAAAAATAGTTGAACATGAAATCACAACTTATCCAGATGCCAAACGGTAGAAGCTTCAACTAGTTAACCCCAGGAAGGCAGCAACCATTAAGGTTGAGGCTAAGAAACTACTAAAAGTTGGTTTTATCTATCCTATCCATTTGACCCAATGGGCATCAAACGCTGTGCCGATCAATAAAAAACAAGACACGATTCATGTATGTACAAACATTCATGATTTGAACAAGGCCTATCCCAAAGATAATTTTCCCACACTATTCATCGACCAGATAATTGATGAATGTGTGGGTTGCGAGGCCTTCTCTTTCATGGACAGTTTTTCAAGATATAAAAAAATACAAATCAAACCCGAAGACCAACACAAAACAACATTCATCTATCCATGGGGTACATTCGTGTATCATAAGATGCCTTTTGGTCTGAAAAATGTTGGACCCACCTTTCAGCAGGCCATGTCTTTTTCTTTCCATGACCTCAAGAATATAGTCGAGGCCTATTTAGATGATTTAGCATCTCTATCTTGCAAGAGAAAGAATCATCCCACACACCTCTGACTTATCTTTGAGCATTGTTGCTACTTCCGGATTCACTTGAATCCAAACAAGTGCAACTTTTTCTTAACATCAGGACATTTTTTAGGTTTCATAGTATCAACAACATGGATCATGGTTGATCCTCTCAAGGATGAGGCAATAATTCAGTTTCCCCCCCCACGCACAATCCTTCAACTTCAGAGTCTACAGGGCAAGGTGGATTTTTTAAGATACTTCATCGCTAACTATGCCAAGATCACCAAGGGATTTATGCGCTTACTTAAGAAAGGTGTTCCTTTTTATTGGTACGATGTCACTCAATTCTCTTTCGCCGCATTGAAACATGCCCTCACAACTTCCCCTCTACTCCGACTACCTAACTATAACAAGGATTTCTTATTATATATGGCTACAACAGAGTCAAGCATTGGCATGGTCTTAGTTTAGGAAGATGACTTGTTCTCAGAATATTTCATCTATTACCTGAGTCAAGGCCTCGTAGGACTGGAGCTCAATTATTCTCATATCAAAAAAATTGCGTTGGCAGCAGTCCATTATGTTCAATGGTTCCGTCATTATGTTTTGTTTCGCAAGACCATTGCCATTGTTGTCCTGAATCCATTTCAATACATGTTGACATGATGGGTAATAGGAAGAAAGATCAGTAGATGGATAGTCGTCCTCCAGGAGTTTGACTTAGATTTCATTTCAGTGAAATCCAAAAAGTCATTGTTCTTCGCAAAACTTATTTCGGAACTTCTGGTTGAGTCAGGTGATCTTGTGCTCGAAGAGTCACCTATCAGAGGATATATGTTTTTGATCACCTCTTCGGATCCTTGATATGGAGATATACTTATCTATCTCTAGACTTTAAAGTGCCCCACCTCTACTTCTCGTGATGAGCGTCGACGCATATGCCATCAGGATAAGAATTATCTCATACTTGATGATACATTGTATCAGAGAGGTGTAGACTGCATCCTGCATCGATGTCTCACTCACAAAGAAGCAATTATCATGCTTAACGATTGCCATACTAGATCCTATAGCGGTCATTTGTCTGGGTTGGCAACAACCCAAAATATTCTACGAGCAGGTTACTTCTGGCCGACACTAATCAAGGATTGTATCGAATTGGTCAAGAAGTGCCACCCATGCCAAATCTTCTCTCGGAAGATGAGGGCACATCCTGCTCCCATGTTTCCTTTCATCACAGTTGGTCCCTTCACCGAGTGGGGGATTGATTATACTACATGCAACCCTCCTTCATCCAGAGGGCACCATTACATCATCGTATCTGTAGACTAGTTCACGAAGTGGGTCGAAGCTATGCCAACATTTAAGGATGATGGAGAGACTACAACTCTCTTTTTATTCAACCAGATAATAGGAAGGTTCGATGTCCCAAGGGAGATTGTCACTGACCATGACAGTCACTTTCAAAACTAGATGATGACTGAGTTAATGTCAAAGATTGGTTTACAGCAAGACCATTCGTCACCCTACTAACCCCCAAGCAAATGGTCAGGTGGAAGATGTGAACAAAACTCTTAAGACCATTCTACAGTGAGCGATCAACTCAACCAAGCCAAATTGGCATTTGATGGTATACTCAGCATTATGGGCTTACCGAACGTCTATTAAGAATGCAACCAGTTTCTCACCTTTCCAAATTGTTTACAAGCTGAAGGCAGTCTTCCCTATCGAATTTCAGATCCTGTCTCTAAAGTTGGTAGTACAGTTGTTGCTAGACACTTCTCCACTTGAAGAGCAGTTATTATACCTAGAGCAACTCAATGAGCAGTTTCATGATGTGGCCCTGGCCAACGAGGCTCCCAAACATAAAGTCAAGTGTTAGTATGACAGGTCTGTTCGTCCTTGGATTTTCACTGAAGGCAACCTTGTCTTGGTCTATGACCAAGATAAGGACCCCCTAGGGGCAGGAAAATTCAAACCCATGTGGTTCGAACCTTTCATCATAAAGGAGGTTCTAAAAAAAGGTGCTTATCGTTTGGTTGATTTTGAAGGGAATGCTTTGGTAGAGCCTAGAAATGGACTCTACCTCAAGAAGTATTACTCATAGGAAGGTCACCATGGGTAACTTTTTGTAACATATGTATAGTCTTTGTACTATTACTTTCTATTTTTTTAGTGTTATGGACGTGTTGTTTTGATGTATCTTTCATCATTGTGGTAGATGTCAAGTGAACCCAAGGCATTCATTGGGTACACAAACAGTGCTAGCCAGCACACTTGGAGGCTTGCCTCCACAGCTTGGGTAATTTTTACACCTCGAGGCCAGTTATTATCTTCCGGAGGTATATGCTTAGGTGACACCACAAATAATGTCCCTGAGTATAGTGTAGTTATTGAGTTTCTTCGTGATGCCTTGTCATTTGGTATCTCTCATCTCTGGGTCTACCTTGATGCTTAGTTGGTTGTTTCTCAGTTAAATAGAGTCTACCATGTTCATGATCTGACGTTACACCGACGATTCCTTAGGGTACGTCCCTTAGAACAAAGCTTTGATTATATTACATATTTTCATGTTCCTAGGAGATTAAATCAAATTACATATACCCTAGCTATTCAAATTTTAGATTGGCATCTTGCACACATATGAAAGGACATACACATAAACATGTAAATACATTTTTTGCAAAAACAAATGATGATCCATAAGACACAAAAAGACATAAAAATCTATATATAACATCATAGTCACCAGAGTACATATATGGATGCAAGTGCCTAAAAAATGTGACCAATAACGAGTCACGGGGCCTATTCCTTTAAAAAATATATACAAGTAGTGCTCTCGGCATGCAAAAATCCTAACTAAAGTCAGGGCCTGTGGGCCTTGTTGTACTGATCTACAGCATTGGCTAAATGCTAAAACAATCAAACCCACATCCATGGTGCCCCCACTACATGAGGATGCATCAATGGTGGAAGGTCCTCAATCTCTCCTATAGGTACCATGCAAGTGAGGGAAGAAAAGTTCTGCTCGACTCGTCTCAACACCCTCTCAGCCTCTCTGGCTGGAAGATCTCCTGCTGCTATTGGTCCCCCTATGGCGGCAGGTGCGGTCCCTGGCCAAGGATGATGCATGTTCCGGGCATAGTCCATAGGTCGCACTGGTCCCACATATGCATGCAACAAACACAGATCCATCAAATACTCTAGTATATAAAAAAAATGATATATAACAAAAACAACATAAAAATTACATATGTTTTACAAAAACAAAAAACAATGAAGTAAACTTACCCATCTCTCCTTGCTCCTCACCAAGAGGTACTAGTATCTCATGGTATCTCGATAAATCAATCCCGACATAGGGGTAATCCTCTATAACTAGAATCTGTCGCGACAACCATGCGAAGAAGTCATCATCGAAAGACTCATTGGTCCTTCTGCCACCCTGTCGTTCTAGTAACACTGCCCATCTACACATAGCAGGAAGAGAGGCTTGATGGCCTCGTACCACTACCCTAGGACTAAACCTCATAACTCTCTCAAAGAAGAAAGAGCATAGAATGGTCACGAACCCAAAGTTCCTTTGTGTCCGCAATCGATAATCTGTCAACTACCTCTTCATACACTCTAACAATGTGGTGCTCCAATCAAATATTTGTGCATTTAAGAACTGGAATGCACAGTTCATTTGTTCCCAGGATGCCTAATGTAGATCCGCAGAACCAATAATTCACCCAATAAGAAACACTATCACCTATAGCGATAAGTCAGTAATCTTTCTTATGGGCACCTGTGAGCTCGAGTGGTCTGTGTCATCCGCACAGTAAAGGCCTATCAATTCTGCTATGTTATGCAGCCCTGAAGGAAAAGTCCAGAAGTTGACTGGTTCCCCTCTCCTGGAGAGGCCAGTCAAAAAATATATGTCCTCGGTCATGGGCACCAGTGACTGCTCCTCCAACATGAATGCCTCTGCATCTAGATGCCAATAGTCAACCAAGGAATTCAATAGCCTATGTTGTGCCCGCATAAAAGGACATAAGAAGAAATTGAGAAACCCACATTGCATCAAGGCAGCCACAACATTGGGGTCTTCCCCGAACAACTCACTTACCTCATCATGCTCTCTTTCTCTCCAGTGGACATACATCCTGCAAAACATCAAGGTTCAGGAGGGTTAATCCTTGTTTTTAAGATTTTTTCATCCAATAAAGGGGGTGCACACAGGCTGTAATGATGACAGTCACATGTACATGCATGCAGAGTTTACTTTGCCCAAATGCACACACGGCCTATCCTGAGACAACCCACGTGGACCTAGGCCCAACCTTTTTAAGGTCAACGACCCCCTAAAAAATGGAACCCAATGAAAAAGTAAAGACTTAAAATGCAAGATAAGGGAGTTTGTACTTACTTGGTCCAGATCGATGGTTGTTTCATCCACTGTAGCTCCCGGAATCACTGCTTTTATCAAAGGGGTTTTTTTGGCTCTAGAGTCAATTTCCAAATCAAGAATGGTGATAATGAGCTGTCATCTTCTATTTATAGACTTTTTGGCCTCTTTTTGTCACTTTTTTGGCCCCCCTTCTCATGTTTTTCAAACCAAAAACCATTTAGAGTGATTCAGGAGTTGCATTGGGGGGGTATGATAGAGTATCAGTCCAATTTTTTGGAGTTTTGCGTAATTTTCGATGGTCCATGGAAAATATTTTCGAGGATCAACTTGAGCATGTAGGTTAGGTTTATACCCTAACTTTTGTATCTCGTTGTCTTTTTTCCTTTTCCATAGGATTGATCCCATCAGGTTTCGACATGGAACCATCATTTTTGCTTTATAAGTGTTGCAAGTTGGTGGTAGAGCTTACCGGAACATGGATGCCCTAGGTAGATCCTAGTTGCATTAGGGTGTCCATGTTGTCTCTAATTACTTTAAGCTCAGGAGTCCTTGTTGTTTTTCCTAATTACGAGTTTGAGCCTCATTTGCATGATTATTTTTCACTCTTGACCTCACCCTCAAGATTCCCAAAAGATATATCGGGTCTTCTTTTAAGCCCTTTTCAGACCCTCTAAACATGAAAAGATTCTCCAGTGATCTTCTGGTCTTTCACGCTCGTTAAACTGAAATTTGAAGGCATGTCTGTCCGGCGATAGTTTACCCCTTTTTAGGTCTGGAAGGTCAACTGTACGAACAAAGGTATACTTTATGGAACTTTATTTCTCTAGAAGATTACACTCAGGTATCATTTTAACCCTTTTTCGAGCCTAGGGGACTAAATTTACGAAAAAGGAACCCCCATGGAGTCCATAGTTAAGCTCTTTTCAGACTCCCTAAAATTGAAAAGATCGTCGAGTGACCTTATTCTCTCACACTCATTAAACTAGTCCAGAAGAACATTCCTAACAGAGTCCATAGTTAATATTTTTTTAGACTCCTTAAAAACAAAAAAATGGCTGAGTGATCTTGTCTTTCTCACACTCATTAAAATGGTTTTGAATAGACATCTTGTTGGTGCTAGTTTACCCATTTTTCGAATCGCCTAGACTATATTCGAAAAAGGTACCCCAATGGAGTCTCCTTTTAAGTTTTTTCAGACTCTCTAAATATGAAAAACCACCGAGATTACCTTCTCTGGGCTTGTTAAACTTACATCGAAGGATGTTACCATTGTGTGTTTTGTTAACCGCATTTGCATACCTGCGTATTTGGTCTAAATGTTGGATCCATGTTTCTCCCAACTGAACCATCTAAAGCATACCTTATACACAAGCCTTGTAGAACTTTACCTCCATGTCTTAACACCCTTGGCCCCCGGAGGATTTTTCTCGAGTATCATTATTCTAAACATCAGTCTTGTCCTTGTGCCTTGAGCTTGTATGTTTGTAACACTCATTCCTCCATTGTAACGCAACATTCCTTTATTCTTTTTTCCAAAATCATTGAAAAAGACAAAAAAAATTCAAATATACCCCAAAAAGAAGAAGGGAAAAGTATTTTCTTTATTGGAAGCACAATAAGAAACCCTTGGATAAAGCATATATGTCTGTTTGTTCGCCAAACTATGGGATTTAATATGACCTTAGGAAGTTGTTCTTGCTACATAGAGATGTTTCCTCCTCCATTTGGTTATTCTTCCAAACATATGGAGAGTTTGTGTTACCTCCTACCTCGTAAAATTATGATTAATTCCATGCTACCTGAGTCTCGTCATTTGTCATGTTGTTGTCCAAAGGAAGTTTTTACCAAGCCTGAGTCAGCCCCTCTATATTTTGTCTCTTGCCCTCATACCTGACCATCCTAGACATCCAATCAAGTCCTTGTTCAAAATCAATGAAGCCTTCAGTCTGATCACCAAGATTCTCTAGTCCATGATCAACAAGTCATCGAAGACCTCTGGGTAGTGAAGTCGTACACTCATATTATACTCCTACCCGAGTTTTGAAGATTTTGAAGTTGTTGCATGAGCTCTGAACACCTCATCTCCTTCCATCAGTCCTTATCAACTTTTGAGAAGATGGATACTCTACACGTATATCTTTTTGATTTCTAGATGTAGCTCTAATGTGTATTGTTCACAACTACACTTTATATAAGCTATATGACATGGATATACAGTGTATTTGATTGGTAGCCATGCGTTTATTCTATCTCGAGCATGGGTATGCCCGCCTCGGGGAGACAATTTTTATTTTTGCAGATAGGGCCTCCTGAGTTTTGGTTCCTGGGCTCACTTGTTTGGCACATTAGTAAATATTGGTAATGTATTTCGGCCATCATATGCTCTTTTGACCTCACACATTAGGGGGCATCTGTTAAAACCTTAATTTTCACCAGACAAGCTTACCTGGCATCATGCCATCTCAGATTCCTTCTTTTCCAAAGCACTACTGAACAACTCTTCTTAAAAACACTTTTTATAAAGGCCCATGCTCCTTGCTCTATTACTGCATGCATGTACACACTCACTGACCCAAAACAACCCATGTGTACCTACAAAAGCATGAAAAAAGGAAAGTTGTCGATGGAACACACATATTTGGGTGAGTTAACTGAACCTTCCAGCCATGCATGGCTGAGGGTTCATCCAAATACCTAGCTTATTCTAGCCTATAAAAGAAGGGTTAGGGGTCCCATTTGGAGGGGGAGACTCATAGTAAAGAAATTATACCCAATTGCATATTCCCTTTGTCCCAACCCTTTAGCCTTCCTTGTGAAAAGAGAAATATAGAGCAAAGAAGTTGGAGGATAGTAGAAGAGGAGCCCAGGACTAGGTTCGTGGAGCAGTGACTAGCTTCATCATTGTAAGTTGATTTGTTGAAGTTAATAATAAAGAGATACTTTTCCCATCCCACCATATGAGGTTTTTATGATTTATTGTATAATTGTTTATTCAAATCTCTAACCCATTAATCTATAGATCAAATGCATGCAGAGTTTTTTTTTTGTTTTATGTGAATGCAGGTCAGCCTTGGGAGGAGAGATGCAATCAAAAAATGATCAAGCGTAAGGAGGGATCTACATCAAACGCCTGTAATAAGGTATTCTCATTTAACTATGTATTTTCTTAAGAATAATGAGGATTAGGTCTGGGACGATGGTAGGAAGTAGAGATCTTTAGGCCTTTTTTGCATGCATAATCTAACCCTAAGTGCTAGTCCGTAGAGGGATTTCCCACTCACAACACTTTGAACATTTCTCTCAGTTATCGAAGTGCTATTTTTAGTGTTATTCTATTATCATTTCAGTATTATTTTGGTGTTATTATGGTTATATTGTGGCTTATCTGCCATTTCTAGCATTTTATTTATGTTCTGCATACTTTTTATATCTGGAATATTACGTGATCATGATTGAATCTTCTTTGTGGCTTGAACATGGATGGTATTCTTGAAGATGTGTGTTCAATAGTTTTATTAGATTCCGGTTGACCATGATTCCTTCCTTTGAGTACTTCTGCATAATTCTTTATATTTTCTTCATTCTTCTTTTCTAGCAACCCAGAGTGCTTCTCTTCATTCTCTATAATTGATGTGGATGTTTATGTCTCTTCAACGTTCTTGTTGAGCTTGACGATTTTACTTCTCAATGTGACAAATTCTTCTTCAAGCTTCTCAACATCTTCTTCTTTATTCATTATCTGAGACTTCATGACTTATTTTGTTCTTTTCACTTCTTCAAGCTGAATTTTTAATGTGATTATTTCTTCTTCAATTCCTTTCTCTTCTTGACCAAACTCTTCCTCAAGCTAGTTTAGATCATTATTTCTTTCCTTAATATGATCTGTCAATATATTCTCTCTAATTTCTATGTCTTCCTTCTATGTTGCTATGTTGGTTTCCAAACATTGCTTTTGATATTCAATATTTTCTTCAATCTTTCTAGCTTCTTCTAGCTGAGTTCTTAAGTTCTCGATGACCTGTTGGGTTTCTTCAAAAATGTGAACACTTTCCTTTTTCTTCATCAATTCTTTCTAGAGTGAATTTTTTTCTTCTCTTAGTTCATATAAAGAATTAATCAATTCTTCTTCATAATTGTCTTCCTGTTCAATTAGTTTTTTTGTCTCATTTCCTTCATGGAATTATATTTCAAGATTTCCACGTTTTTCACAATTAAAACAAAACAACATACCTTTGGTGATTATGTACTCTTCATCTTCTGAATCTGCTTGACATGGTGAACACAATTCTTCTTGATTTGTATCTGCATCTTATTTGACATTATATAAATCTGTGATGGGTGAATAATATATGTCATGTAACTTATCCCAAAGTTGTTTTGCTGATGAACATTTACCAACCTTTTCTCTTACTGGATTAGGTAATCCTTCCCAGATGAAATCCATTGCTATTTTTTTATTCTTCCTCAATTCCTTCTTGGTTGTAGTCTTTGACCTTTTTGAACTATCATATCCTGTAACAAATGATAGCCAAATATAATTTCCATGTGCCTGTAAAAATAATTTTGTCCTTATGCTCCACATCTCATACTTAAAACCATTTTGACAATTAAACATTGGTACTCCATTCTCAAAATAGTCCATGATCTCCTTCTAGTGTTTAAACTGTTTCTTGAAGGAACCAACTCTGATACCAATTGTTGGATTACTGAGAAGGGGGGTGAATCAGTAATGGATAAATTTAATGCTTTTTAACCATATAATTCAAGTGTTATATCAATATATCAATATCATACAATAACTGCAGAGTAAATAAGAAATGAAAAAATGAACAATCATACACATACACAGTACACCAATGTTTTACGTGGAAACCCAAAGCAGAAGAAAACCATAGAATGCTTTTTATTATATGTATTGAAGAATTACATTCATCGGAAGCACGAACTTCCTTTTTTTTCGAGCTGCAACTGGAAGGAGGCTCCAACCCCCTATTTTATCAGGCTACAACCTGAGGGAAACTCCAACTCTCAAATTCTCTGGCTACAACCAGAAGGAGGCTACAACCTCCTATGTTATCCAACTACAACCAGAAGGTGGATACAACCACATGTCCTTGCCCCATCCAACTTCTCTAAAGTAGAACTAGAATGATGGAACCACTGTCACACTATCACTATGAGATATATTGTTGTAAACTTGTACCAATCAACTTGCACCAAATCACTTGTACCAATAACTTGAACCATGCATCAACTTGTACCTCAACTTGTAATCAACCTATAGCATAAAAAAGTTCATCAACCATTCACCAACCTGTAACGCAACCTGTAATCAAAATGTACCATAAACAAGTGCATCAACCATGCACCAACCTATACCAAACAACCTGTAATAAACTTGTACCATAAACAAGTGCATCAATCATGCACCAACCTGTACCTCAACCTGTACCATGAACAAGTGCATCAACCATGCACCAAACCTATACAAATAACTTGTCACAAAAACGTGTCCAAACAACCTATCAAAACAACCTATCTCATCAATATTATCAACCAAATTAGATGTACTCACCAATATCAATCACCAAGACACCTCTCAAAGATGTGCATCATCCAAGTATAACACAACTCATAATCATCACCAAGATCAATATGTGATTCTAATAATACAAGCATGTTACATCATCCATAAACCATGTGTCAACAATACTACTGACAAGTGCCTCCAACCTTGTACCAATCATGTATCAACTACTCATCAACTATGACTCATCAAGATGTACCAACATCATCAACTATACACCTCATGTATGTGCCAACTCATCAACTACTTGTCTCAACCATGTATCTGACATGTACCTCAACCAAATGCCCTCATCAATTTCATCATCCAAATATGATTTGTAACTTTGTAATAGACTTGGTGTATATGATCACATACCTGTAAACCTTCCTTAACTTTAACAACAAGAGACTAGCATTTTCATCCAACTTTTATTTAGTCTCACATGACTAGTTTTGGATTATTCAACAACCCTGACTTGAAATAATCATAACTTTGTACCTGTAAACAATAAATATCTAAAACTTATACACAACATTATCCAATGTGTTTTATGCAATTATTCCAAGTGTCACTACTTGGAACCTCTCAGAAAAGAAGTTACAACAAAAATGACATACCTTGCTAAATTCTAGCTTATTCTAGAGAGCGACCTTGTACAGCATGACCAAAATGTAATATTTGTTGAATCGATCGAAAAATTTAACACAACATACTAAATACTTTACTCTAACCAACACATTTTATCTTACTGAATTTTTATCCGTTATGAATAAGTTATGATGTTTTTACCTGAAACACCCATTTTAGACTAGTTTCAGGACTAGCCACAAACCCTATTTTCCATGGAGTGTAAATCCAAAAATAAAAAGACCCACAAGCTGAATTTTTTACCATAGATACTTGGATATGTTTCCTCAATGGAACAGAATTTTCATGGTCTAAATCATTCTAGAAAAAAAATTATTGCGAAAATGGTGAGATTACCTGTAAATAATATACCTTAGAAAGCATCAATAAAATAATTTATCCTTCCTTGAATTTTGGCCTTCTTTTCTTCACCTTCCCTCAGAAATTCAGCTTAGATATCATTTTTTACCATAGACACCTATAGATATTCGATATGATCAATTGTGATCTAAAATGAGAGAGCCTTGCCTCTTATTTATACTCTCCAAGTAGCTTCCTTAAAAACATCTTTTAGGTCACATTGCCCACTTTCCTTATTTTAGGGTTAGCCCACTTCTAAATTCTCCATTAAATTTATTATTTAAATAATTAATCTGTATTTACTTTGAATTATAGTACACTCATGACTTCACTTTATTATTTACCTTCTAAAATCTCTTAAACCACTTTGACTACTTTGACCTTTTGGGGCTTCTAGATGACATATGAGGGTCCTCCAACTTCGTAAGGCCATAAATCACAAAATACGAGGAGTAATGTGATGTTCCACATACCACCAAAAATGGAATGACATGTACTATCCATATAGAATAGTGTTACCTACAAATATATCAAAACTCATACCATTATCCATCAAACAAACTTGGGTCCATTACCCAAACCTGGGTTCTCCAACTTCTCATGGCCATAACTCTCCAACCGTGAGGATTTATGTAACATTCCACATACCACTGGAAATGGAAGGAAAATAACTATCCATATAGGATAGTTTCACTGAAAATTTCACTGAACTTCATCTCATTATTCCACAAATAAGCATGGGTTCTCTAACCATACTTCTAGGATAACTCAATCTGCAAAGCGTCTTCCCATGAGGGATTTCACCATAAGGGGACCACTTTGGAGTTCATCCATTTCTACTTATTATCAAACATGACAAGACAATAATGATTCATATTTACCTCAAACAAAATTGGGTCCATTACCCAAACCTTTGCACTACCGGAATTCACTATCGGACTTTCTCCAAGGATTGACATCAATCACTAAGGGTTGACATCAATATACATATCGCTCTCCAATGGTTGACATCAATGACAACCAACAATCCATACCAACTATCCATCAACCTAAGCCAACTGTCTGACAACATGTTTCTTTCCCATAAAACTATTCTCGTTTTATTGTATGATTCCTTGATCACATGCACACGTTTTCATTGAGTACACTATTGTTGTTTTCACTTTGGTTGGTTTGTGTTCCCTTGCAGATCCAATATCACAGGAGCACTGAAGTAGAGAGAGTACAACAAATATAGAAGGAAGATATATTTAAACCACATGTTGTTCATCTCTTGTTTGATAGTAAATTCAATGATTAGAGCTTAGGGAAAGCACCATGTCTTGTCTTGTTTTGTTGTAGATCTAAGTGGATCTAGGGAGATCATTTTATGTCCACATTTACCGATTAATATAATAAAATTGGGTGAGGACAATATATGTCCATGTGGCCTTTATCATCAATGTTGTAGCATCTAATTAGTCCTCTTCCCCTATTTCTTCCTCCTCTGAAGTCTCCTCCGGATCCACCTCCTTGACCTCTTCCCGATCCGTGAGGGGTTTCATTGACCTTGAATGATATTCGATCTAGTATTTCCACAAGTGCATACAATGCTCTATATTGATTTGTAGCATGTGTGATAGATGCACAAAACTCACAATGCACAGTATTCAGTACTTTTGAATACTTTTTAATAATGGGGCACTTTCTTGGCCCATGCCCATGGATTCGACAAATCTCACAATACTCAATTGATGGCGCTGCTTGTTTACCTGGAAAAGCATGATATGGGGTTGGGGTATGGAATGGTAAATTCATGGATACTTGCGCAACTCCTCCCATGGGTCCTATTGAGGGTCCCATATAAATCTAAGGAGGTCCCATTCCCCTTATCCATGGAAATTATTTCACCATATGTCCTTCTGTGTAACATCTGGTACACCAGACTTGTGGTCGTCTTAGTCTGGGCATCAAAAATTCTTGAATATTCTCTGTAAGCACTAATATTTTTCCTTTTAACTGTGGTAGGTTTTCATCTATTGGGGGTCTATTCACTCTCAGGATCCCCGAATATCCTTCCATGGCTTCAATCTTCATTGATTTTTCCAAGGCATCTATCAAAGTGGCTATCCGTTATTGTGTTAACGGAATATATGTAAGAGATAGCAATCCCTGGATATACTATTCTCTTTTATGTTCCTCATGGATTGGATGTTCTAACCTCCCTATAGAATCTTTAAACTTCTAGCTATATTCCTAGGCCAATTCACCTTCCCTTTGTTGAATTTCACGCAACTCAGACAAAGCTTGTTGTTCCAACTGAGGTAGCTTAAACTCTACTATGAACTTTGTCTGTAGGTGGTCAAGTGTGAATGATTGACCTTGCACTCCTAGTACTCTTGGCTCAATGGCCTTCATGTACCATTTGAGAGCACGACCTCTCAAAGTAGTCTAGAACTCAACCAACTTATTTGCATCCAGTGTCCCTCTGGACCTCCAAACTGCTTCACATAAGAACCAATGATTCTCAACACCCTCATCTCCCTTACCCCAAAATTTTGAGTATCGAACAATCAAACCTCTCGCCTTAACAACCATTGTTGATATTACTGCTCCTACCAAGAT
Source organism: Picea engelmannii (assembly GCA_009831015.1). Classification (NCBI taxonomy): domain Eukaryota; kingdom Viridiplantae; phylum Streptophyta; class Pinopsida; order Pinales; family Pinaceae; genus Picea; species Picea engelmannii. The sequence continues at coordinate 533,819 of ML777052.1, read as the reverse complement.
AAAACCTAATGGTCCTAGTTGCGATCTACCAGGGGATCCCAATATCCTCCTAGTATTCATGCTTCTTGGTTGTGACTGAATAACTAACTGTAATGGAACAAAAATAGCATAAGAAGGTAGTATATAATTTACCACTTGTATATAAGATACTTGGGGTATGGGTGATTCATGGATAGTGCCACTAGTTTCAAGGCGAGTTTCTTTGATCTAGGGGGTCTCATTCTCATCCTCTGGAGCAGTCTCTTTAGCCAGATTCCTAAGATTTCCTGGCATCGGGGGTTGAATCTTCTCTTTCTTATTAAATATACATGTCGGATTCCTTTTCTTGTGCTTCTACACCTTATTCTTCTTTTCCACCCTCTTGGAGACTTCTTTCTCTCTGCGCTTCTCTCTCATTTAATCTTTGACTGGATAGTATTTCCTCTCTTCTCATCTTCTACAACTCTTCCATCTGTCCTTCCTTGACTTCTCCTGGTCCAACTTCTTTCCACAACTTCTCAGAATATTTTACTGCTTTCTTTATCTTATCGTGCTACCACTTCTCAACTATGGAAGCAATTTTCAAAGCTCACTCATCTCTTGAATCCATTTCTTGTTTCTCCCTCGTTTGTTAAAGAACCCTCTCCCCTCTCTCAGGTCATGACTCCACCCCAAACTCACTCCTCCCCAAGAGAGGTTGTTCACGTTGCCATCTCAATCAAGGACATAGTTAGCATCCCCTCCTCCATCAAGAAAACCTTAATCCACAGAGGGATTTCTCTCAATAGTCATCCCCTTGCATATTTCTTGAAATCCGCTTTTGCTTGTGAAAAATATTGATGATTTTCAGCTGCAAACTTGATAATGATCCTTATAATGTTGTATTAACCCAGAAATTGATCTCTTGTGTTACCTAACGATCCAACCGATGAAGTGCTGCGATATTTTTTGTATCCCAATGCAAGTCTTCTTGACTCATTCTTGTAATTCTAGAGCTTTTTGGAGCCTATCTTTCCAGTGGAAAATTTCTTCCAGGAACTTAACCCAGAATATCTCGTATTGGTCACTCAATCTTTATGAATAAAAAACAACCTCTCATGTATCTTTCAAAGGTTTCCCTCACAGTTCCTCTTCTTTCCTTATGAAGGCATCAAAATTTTTCTCCCACAACTAGTGAATATCAGATCTTTGAATCCATGGAAGAATTCTCCCTACAGGTTCCCTTTTAACACAGGTCTCAGAAACATAACCATTTTTTTGGCCCAGAATTGATCAAATCGAGGTCCTTCTTAGGTTACCAACAAAAGGAACCGAGTACTCTAGAGCACTGGTATTTTCATCTCCTCTGAAGAGAAGAAGTATCACCCAAAGTGAAATGAAGACAAGAATATAGGGAAGGGAAAGGAGAATACTTAAGTGAGTTTCCAAAATCCTCAAAGTCCACCATGATCTTTCAAAAGATAGACTAATCCCAGAAGAAATCTGAACTCATTCATAACTAGAAATAAAGAAAATCAAGTTGCGAATGCATTTGTAAAAAGAGATAACACATTAATCTTATCAAACATAAAGAAGTAAGGTACATAGACGATTCATAATCATAAACATAGAATGACATAGTAATTTCAAAATTTTAGGTCCTTCCATATATATTATCAAAAGAGCTTCTCAGATACAATCTCAGAGATACAATCTCAGAGATACAATCTCAGAGATACAATTAGTACTCTGTTACAAGATTCTAGATCTGGACTCATGTCTCAAAGGTCGATCTACCCTTTTCCCCCAAAATGTATACAATTTACAATTACAGAACCCTTAATCTGTCTGCGACATCTATACCATCTATGCCAAAACCCAACAACCAACCAGCTACACCCAACACTTTTACAATCATATGCATCTCATACATATAGGCTGAGTGGAATATTTTGGCTTTAGACTCTGCATGCTTTCTTATTCTTGTTCTGTTGTAACTTTGTTTTCCTCGCCGGTGTTGCATTGTCCCTTTCCGCAACCATTTTCTATTTCTTTTCTTGCTCCATTATCCATCTCCTTTATGGCCTGTGCAACTTGTGTTTGACCAAAATTGTGACTGTGTTCCTTCTTTTGCAACTTCTAACCAAAAACAAAGGGCCCAACATCAACCTTTGGTGGTTCCATCCTGTGTAATTATTCCTCCTTCTGAAATTTGGATGCTAAAATCTTCGGAATCGCTTGTTCACCACTTGTCTTTGTGCTCCTTATCTATGCGTACACTCAAATTCACAATGATATCTATTTGACCTAATTTTCACTTATATAAGGGGTGTCATAAATGTCATAAATATTCTCGGAGATGATTCCTTTATTTCCATAAATGTTCTAAATATTCTTGGGCATGCTTCGTTAAATTTCATAAATGCTCGGTTCATGCCTTTTTATCCCGATGACCGTTTTTCTTCTTTTCTGATTGTTGGCCCCTTTTTTGGTGCACTACAATGTTCTGAAGCGCTTCAAATTTGTCTTTTGGTTCATCCTCGGTGCACTATGTTTTCCTTCTTTTTGTTATATACTGGGCGTGGTAAATTTTACTTCTTGTTGCACTAGTTTCGCTTTCTCCTGTGTGCTACTTTTTCCCATTTTCTTCCAGTCAACCAACTTCCTCCTCTGTTTGTATTTTTCTTAGTTTTCTACTTTTTATTTATTTCTGTATTTTTTTTCATAACTACTACTATAGTACACTTACATTAGGCTTCCTTACTACATTGCAACTACTAAGAGTTAGTAGGTCGACTGTCCCTATAAAATTTTAGTCAACTACCATTCACCATTCCTTGTAGTTTTGTTCTTGTCAAGTCCTTTAGCTGCACAGATCATCCATCTATGACATAATTCACTTCATATGGCTCTAGCCAATGCATTTTGAGCTAACCAAGATGTTGCAAAAATTTGTTGTCATAGAGGAGAACTAGGTGTCCCTCCTTAAATCTGTTCTTCTTTATGTGTCTATCATGCTAGGCTTTGTCCCTTTATTTTTGTACCTCTTGGTGGAATCCTTCCAGAATCATATCTTCTTCCATTTCCATTAGTTTACTTAACTTTTTTTGTATTGTGCCTCTTTTTGTCATATTTGTAATTGTTGCAATGCACAGACTGGGTACCATTGCTTCTTGTCCATACACCAATATGAATGGTGTATGTCTTGTCAACTTATTCCATGTATTCTTGTATGCCCATAATACTACTGGTATTTTTAAATCCCAATCATCTATGTTTACATTACAAATCTTTGTCAGGGAATTATCCAAAATCTTGTTGAAAGATTCTACTATCACATTTTCCTGAGGATGATATGGTGTATTGTTTTGGTGATGGAAATCCAATTCCTCAGTCATATCCTGGATGGTACCATTAATAAAATGGGTTCCTTGGTGACTCATCAGAATCCCGAGACATCCAAATCTTGTAATCACCTACTCAAATAAGAAATGTGTTGTTGTCTCTATGCTGCAATCTGTTGGGTATGTGTTATATTCTTTGCATGAGTAGTAGTGTCTGAGTGCCTGCGCCGGGCGCGCGGGGGGGTAAGAGGGGGTGCAGGGGGGCGGGCCCCCCGTGCGGGGGTAGGGCCCCCGAGAAAATTTTTTTGGGCCGACATATTTTCGCCGGTTTCGAGCCGACATATTATCGCCGGGCCGACATATTTCCGGGACGACATATTTCCGGGACCACATGATATTAGGTGGTTTTCGGCACATGGTTTTTGCCGATGGTTTTCTATTTCCGGTTAAGGAATTAGGGTTTTGGACTAATCCAGNTCATTGGGTTAGGGTTTTGGATGCCGCTGGCTCCTATATGTATATTGTATTGTAAACAATGTAACACAAAAAGTGTATCAATATAATATATGCTGGTTTTCCCGGTTTGGGTTTCCAGGTGAAAAATCTCTGTGTAATGTTTGTATTTGCCATTGTATCTTTTCTGTTCTTTT
>ML777052.1:474968-510416 GCA_009831015.1 Picea engelmannii | reverse complement strand
AAAGGATCACCAGGTCAGGGGGAGTGCTTATTGAATATCCGGTGAAATTCCTAAATGCCTCTAAATGACAGGGGGAGTATAATCTGCAACAAGATCAGTGGAAGAATGTTTCTTCTTTGACATTGATGTCAAAGGGGGAGAAACAAGGCGAGTTCGAAATGTTCGGAACAGATTCAAACCTGATTGATTAAAAACAGAGGGGAGCCTGAATGGCCGAAAGTAGAGGAGAGCTGAGTTGAATGTAAGTGTTTCCATCAATGCCAAAGGGGGAGATTGTTGGCAAATTCAGTGGATAGAATGCAGTGATGGTTGTTGTCATTAATGGCAACAGTAGAGATAGTAGGATAAGAAGGATAAAAGCTCAGAAGGAATAGCCTTGAAGAAAATTCGTACAGCAAGAGCTTAAAGAGGAAAAAAGAAGAAGAGTCAGTGACCGTTGGATCCCATCCAAATTTCCCGAAAGAACCAGGACCGTCAGATCAGACAGAAGCTGTGCGAGGTTTACCATCGGGAAAAGCAAGGAGAAATCCCGACATAATCAGGATCGTCTATTTGGAAGGATGTGTGGTAGCGATCGGGCGCCACCGAGAGAAGCACGATCGGAGAACAGGTCTCAGCCGTCAGATACGAGCGCAGGAACCCGACCACCGTTGGATCAATAAGAACCTGCAAGGTCTTTAAAGGGAGTGAAGGTTCGGCTACGGTCATGAGGAGAATGGTCATATGGACCAGGAGATAAGGCATCGGAGTTTCGGGGATCGGGAGTTCATAGTGCAAAGAACAATGTCAATGAAAACCCCGAAATCCCGAGACGTGAAATCGCGATATAATCGCGACCGTCAGTTCAAGGATGAGATCTGGACCGTTCATTTATATGGACATGTGGCAGCCAGGAAGCCTTATCGGCATTTCGGGGATCGGGAGTTCATAGTGCAAAGAATAATGTCAATGAAAACCCCGAAATCCCGAGACGCGAAATCGCGATATAATCGCGACCGTCAGTTCAAGGATGAGATCTAGACCGTTCATTTATATGGACACGTGGCAGCCAGGAAGCCTTATCGGCAATTCGGGGTTCGGGATTTCATAATGCAAGTTCACTCTACAACGAAATCCCCGATTTCGCGATATGCGAAATCCCGACTGATAGGTGGCACAACCAAGTGATGACACGTGGCATAACCAATTAATGACAGGTGGCAGGCAGACTTAACACTTCAGTCACATGAAATTCACGAATCAGAGTGACACGTGGCAAGACCTAACACGTGTCAAACCACGTGTGACGTCAGCTAAGCGACACGTGGCACAACCAGTGCAGAGGACAGGTGGCATCGGGAATTCGGGGATCGGGAATCCTAGAGGCATGTACAGTGTGACATCGAAATCGCCGAAACCCCGATGAGCTGTTTGACCGAGGTCATGTGTTGACGGTCTTATGGGGACAAGGCCTACAGACAGCAGGGCTAACTCGTGGAAAAGGGCTGAAACACATCGGGATTTGGCCGATCGGGAAATCTCCGGGTGAATGCATTGATGCATCACAAACCCCGAAACCCCGACGAGTGGTATGGTAGTGGTCACTTGATAGGTGGTCATATTGGCATATAGCCAGAAGGGGCTAAGCTCGGGAAAGAGAAAAGCGGGAATCAGAGAATCGGAGGTCCCGAGTACATGTGCTCTCGACATCGCAAATGCCGAAATCGCGATGGGAGAAATCCCGATGGGATCTGAACCGTTGGATCAAACCTTGATCGGAGGGTTGCTGTTCTTATTCACTCATTAACGCTTCAGTTGTAAATCCGTTAAGCGAAACCGACTGAGAATGATGAATTGGTTAGCGTTTCAGTTGCCAAGACAGATGTCGTTGGATTTCCCATTGGAAGGGGAAGTGGAACCGTCATAACAATATGTATAAAAGAAAATGAATGAGACCGAATGGGGTTGATCGTTCTGGAAGAAAAATGGGTAAACAGTAAGTAAAAGAAGATGAGCAGAGGAATAGCAAGAGGTGAAGGAAATGTTCAGAACGAGAACAGAAGAAGAGCAAAATGATGGACAGAATAGAAGCAGAGCAGAATGACAGAAGACATGTTACAGAGCAAACTTGTTGAATGGAAGAAGAGTAGCAGAAGAGTGAACAGAAGACCAGAATTAAAGAACAAAGAAAGACTGGTAAGAACTGATTTATCTGTAAAGTTGAATGTGTATTTAATCATTAAAATTGAAAGGGAGGTTGGGAGGAGCTCGGGAGGACTGTTGTCCTCAGAAGTTCAAGTGGGTGCTTGAACACAGGAAGTTGTAGCTTCCATCTGGTTGCAGCCAGAGAAACCAGGGTGGCAGGGTGGTGCTAGGGAGAACAGGTGTTCTCTGTTATGCAGGTTGGAGCCTGTGTAACTGGAAGTTGGTGCTTCCATCCAGTTGGTGCTGGAACATTCAGGAAGTTGGTGCTTCCATCCAATTGGTGCTGGAATACTCAGGGAGTTGGTGCTTCCTTCTAGTGGGTGCTAGAGAAACCAGAGAGTTGGAGCTCTCAAACAAGTTGCAGCTTGTAAAACAGAGGCAACAGCCTCACATTGAGTGGTGCTCAATTGTAAATGATGTACAGAACAGAAAAAGACTGCCTATCATTTCGAAGAAGAAGAGGTTTTCTCCCTTTATGGGTTTCCTCGTGAAAATCTGTCTCTGTGTGTATTTTATGTGTGACTGATGATTTTTTTACTCTTATTGTCCATATGTTATATGATTGGTTGATGACACATGAAGAAATCTTAATAATTAATTTAAAAGGTATAAATTGTTTAAGCTTATAAACAACTGATTCACCCCCCCCCTCTCAGTTGTTTTAGTATTTCCAACACATTCATGTTCCAATACACACCTTCTAAAAATGTTGTCTTCTCCCAGCTTGTATAAATGACTTGCAATTAGTTTATAGTCTGTAGCTCTGACTACCATATTTTTCTTCTGTTGGTACTGAACTCCTTTGGTTCAAATCATGTTCTCCATAATTCAATGAGATCAAAAAAGTACTCATCAATTGTCTTTACTAAAAATAATTGTGCATCAGGGAAGTTTTCTTCTAAGTTAGTAGGCTCTTCTCCATTGGTTATCCTTGACAAGTGATCTGGTCCTGCATTTAGTTTTTATGGTTTAAATATTACCTTGAAATCAAATTCCTGGAATAACAATATCCATCTATAGATCCTCCCCCCCAACACTAGATTGTTCACTAGATGTTTGGGGGAAGAATAATCTATGAAAATTTTAAATTGCTTTCCTAATAATTAGCATACACCATGTCTAGGCCTTCTCTTTTTGTTGTGTTGTAATTTTTCTCTGATTCGAATAACTTCCTACTTGTAAAGCCTATAGGATGATCTAAGTCACCTACTACTAGCTGTGCTAGAATTGCTCCAAGTGTTATTTTCTATGCATTTACATGTACATGAAATGTATTTTCCCAATTGGGAAACACTAAAATAGGTGATGTCACCATATTCTCATTCAAAGTATACAATCCCTGCTGGTAATCCTCATTCCAATCAATTTTGGTATCCTTCTTCAACATTTTTTTCATCGATGTGGTAATTTTTGCATACCCTTTGATAAACTTTTGTAGTACCCTATATGTTCAAGTGTGGCTCTTAACTGGTGCACTGAATTTGGTGATGGTAAGTTCACAATTACATCAATATTAGTAGGGTCAACCAATAACCCTTGTTTGCATACCACGTGTCCTAACAGTATCCCAAAATGTGTGTTGAAAATAAATTTATTGATGTTTAATGATATCTAACATTGCCTGCATATATCCAACATTGGTCTTAATACTTCTACATGATCTTTCAAAAGACTAAAAATAATCCAAACATCCAGATATACTTCTAAGAACTTATGTATGAAATATTTAAAAGAATCTATGACCACCCTTGAAAAGATAGTTGAGGCATTCTTAAATCCAAAGGGCATAACTGTATACTGATATGATCCCCATTCTGTAGAAAATATAATCTTATGCCTATCCTATGAAGCTATTTTTATCTTATGATAACCTAAGAATCCATCTATGAATGAATATGCTTCATGGCCTCCCACATCCTCCAAGACTTCATCTGGAAAAGGGGTATGGAAAGGATCATGTAAGAAAGCATCATTTAATTTCCTCAAATCTACACAAATTCTTTTTCTCCCTTGTTTATTTTCCAAGACTACCATGGGACTGATCCATTGATATTCTTCCACTAGCTCTATGATACCAGCTTCTAGTATTCGATCAAGTTCTGATTCATTTTTTTATTATACACTGGATTCAACCTATAAGGTCTATGTTAAATAGGTCTAGAATATGGTTTTAGGGGTATCTTCATCTTACCTAGCTCACCTGCGATTCCTTTCATCTCTATAAATTTTGTTGGAAACAAGTCACTGTATTTGTGCAGTAATTGTTTTATCCTTTCTAGTGTCTTCTCATTCTAGTAGTCTCCAATGCTGGCCATATTAGGGTTTTCGTCTGTCCCAATGTTGAATTTCTTGAACTTAATTGGTGCAGTAAATTCCTCTGACTCCAGAGATGGACCTTCCACCTCTCTCTCACCTTCAATGTTTTTTATCTGAATGTTTCATATATCATCTTCATCTGGTGCTTCTTCTACGACATGGTAACATGAGAGTAAGTCTTTGACTATCTATCTATTCTGCAGTTGATAATTTTTTATAATTTCCACCTCAAGTTCTTCAAAAAAGATCATTCCCTGTATCAGCTTCATGGATGAATCAATATTGGGGTTCTCATGCTCAAATGAGAAAGTTACCATAAAATTATATTGTAATATTGTCCATTTTGTAGTGCCTATGTGCATTTCCTAGTCTATGTACCAGTTCCCTGGTATCCCTTCTAGTGTATGAATAAAGTAATGAGGCCATTCTTCTGGTGGTGTCAACCTCCATTGTGTTTTGCATTTCTCGATGTGCTCAGTTGGTATTCCATGTCCATCATATTTCTGCAATGTATTGTTCCCATTTTATGCACCAAATCTAATATGTAGTAACCTTTTACACTGATACTAGTCTTGAATTGTTTCATGGTGTGTGCCCCACCATCTTGCAGGTGTTTCCTTAAGTGCAATATCCAGGGATAACAACCTCTAAGTTTCCAAAACTTCTTTCTCATAATTTTTCAATAATTATTCTAAGTCATTCAAACCATGAAAAGTGGTAGGTTCCCTTATATTTGTACCAACCCACCTTACTACACAGTCTATTCTTGTGCACCTCCTCGTGAAGACTTCATGTAGTTTATGTTGCCCATTTTCCAGACTTGTGTCTGAGTACGACACACATGATGTAATGCTTCTCTAGTTGAGTACCCCATATGCAGTTGGGTTGACATGATCTTCTTCTTTCTTGATAGTCCTATATAATTGATTTATTTCTTCCAAGTACAAACATGTCACCACTATAAAATGTTCTCCTTCAGACAGATCCAATGGTGCAATCACTCTATACTCATCTAATTCAAAAATCATTTTCCATTTCTTCAAGTTGATCACAACTTGGTTATTAAATGCCCAGTCCAATCCTAGTAATTTTGGGTAAGGTGTTGTGCCATCGACTATTTATATAACTTCAAAATTTTCCACAGTGCACACTCCATCCAAGCCTACTGTCACACCTTTAAGTATTCCAATTGGTAATACTCTATGTTGATTTTTCAATTTCAATTAGACAACGAAATACCCTAATGTGGGTTTCCTCATACACTTCCATTTATTCTTACGTAAGACATTCACTTCAGAGCCTAAATCAAGTATGATATCTCCCATATTGAAATCCCCAATGTTAGAATTTAACCTGAATTTCGTACTTGTTCTTCTTCTCATATGGATATGATTGACTGTCTTATGTTCTAACATCTCTTCTACTTTTGTGTTGCATCTTTATGGAAAGTTCTATAAGAATTTAATGGATGATGGATCATTCAATAGATTTACACAAGATTGCATAAACTTTTTTATGTTACTTTCTTGATCTGAAGGTTGTCCTTTGTTGGTGTGTTCCATTGAAGGTGTAATTTCATACATTGGTGGATCCTAAATTTGCTGCACAATTGATGTAGATGCAATTTTCTCTTTTAGAATCTCTTGTGTGTCTTCCTTAAATGTTTCCTTTTATTTCCGTGTGTCAAAATGTTTCTTGTGGATCAGTGTTCTTCTTGACCCACTAGTGTTGAGATGGATCTAGTTTTTCTACATCAGCTCCCATATTGGATCCTCCTCGAGTAACTATGTTGATGTTCTTCCCATCGTCCCTGAATCCACTCGACATTATGATTGTTCTGGTTCCTTTTTTCTTGAATTTTTCCCAATAGTGTTGGGTATTATTCTATGTCGTGGTAAGCTACGTGACAATACATACATGTCACAGGTGGAAGTGGAAAGTCTCTTGCATAGTGTCCTTGTTGTTGAAAATTGTGGCAGACTACTAGCCCTCTCCCTTGTCCAAATCCTCCCCTGCCTTGGCCACCACCTCCGAATCCACCTCTATCTCTGTGTAGTGCATTGTATTGGGGTATCTGGTTATATTATGTGAGATTATACTGTGGTTTCACATTGTTGTACTATGGCTACATGGGATTGAATTATGGTTTCACATTATTGAACTATGGTGTAGCTTGGCCTATCGTCATCTTTTCTTGCACCCTGTAAATGTCTGAATTTCTTTCTCTTGCCAATTCTAGTATTCTGTAGTCCTTGTCATCATGACCCATTGATTTGAAAAAGTTGGAGTAAGAATGTTTTGGCACTATCTTATACTTCTGCATCATTGGACAATGATATGGATCATGCACGTGTGTCTTACAAATTTCACACCATGGTCCTCCTATTGGCAAGGACTTTGGCACCCCTACTACCAGGTACTTCACAAAGGTTGGACATTCATTCTTATGGTGTCCTTTTTTCCTACATAACATACACCAAACCTCTTCTCTCTTCTCTTTCCCTTTATTCTGGTTCAACTGAAATTTTAGATTCTTTATATCCTCTCCCATATATTCTATTGTTGGCTCTATCTATTGGTATTAGTTTTCTTCCAGCTGTAGGGATGCTTGTAGAGATTCTTATTGAGTTTTAAACTTTTGTTGTCTCAAAGGATACTTCAAGTGTGGTAATAGTGAGTTTACAAATAACCACCTATTTTGGATGTCGGTAATAGAGTATTTAAACTTACCTTTCAGACGTTTTAACCTTTGATCAATCTCCTAGATAGACTCACCTTGTTTCTTCCTGATCTCAATTATTTCATTCATGTACTATTCTTATAATCTTGGATTCTGAAATTCATTTACCAGTATCTTTTTCACCTGTGCAATAGTATTTGGTGATCCTTGTGGATTGTTTACATCAAGGCTCATGTACCATTCTAGCGCATGGTCTCTGAGTGTTATAGCTAATTGCATGAATTTTGTATCCTCATCTATGAATTGATTTGTTTCCCATATATTTTCATGGATAAATAAATTCTTTTTAGGGTCCTATGATGCCTCACCCTAAAACTCTGGTAATATGATAGTGGAATCTACTCATTGTATTTTGAACTGTGTTGAATCATTGCCACCACATAGTGTAAATAGTTTACTGTTACTTCCTGAACTTGTACCTCTAGTTGGTTGTCTTCTATTATAAATTGGTTGTCTAAACATTGGTGTTCCTTTAGGTGTATTAGTCGCACATGGGGTTATAGGTTCCACGCTGACTATGATGTGGATTGGAGTTCTACCTTCTATTCCTCACCCTGGACATCTTGTTTTCCTTTCATACGTTATGCACAAGATTTCCTCAATCTTCTCCATAGACCATATTTCCTCCACCTCTTCTTCATCGCTCGCCAAGCCCTCTTTGTCGGATATGGCCCTCTTATTTTTATTCATACTATATTGGTAAGGTCTATTGCTACCCGTCTTTAGATATTTTCCCATTATATTATGTGTATGGTCCTCATACATCATTATTGGGTCCATGGCCTCCTTCCGCTTCCCCTTATCCAGCTCCATGTCTATATATCACACTCATGGCAGTGCTTGCCCACTTCCCTCATGCGTGCAGGGAAGTTTATTTGTTTGATTCCATGGTCATCACACCTTTGTCATATAATAAAATCCTGACAGAAGTATATAGTGATCTGATGTACCTTCCTCTGAGCCCCTTTAGAAAATCCTTCTCCACAACAATGTAGGAATTCATAGTGTCAACTGCAAATTCAATGATAAACCTTGCAATAATAATGTCTAACAAAAATCTATTGTGTGCATATATTTATTGTTGACTTGCTACAACTACGCAATCTCCACAGGACTCCATTCTAGCTGTCTGGTCTGATTTGTAGGATGGTTTTCCTTAAACCTCAATAACCACTCTTGCAACAGATGAAGGAATTCATAGAAAAATGCTTCATGAAAATCACTAAACACATATTTGTTGAGATATTTTCATGGTGCAAATTTAGGGTTTTTCTTGTCCTTTTGAGGAAACTCGAGTTCCATTTTCCTTAACCATATTTCAATATTCTCCTTCATTGGATTCCATGGACTGAAAATTCCCTTATACATTTTCATTGTCCTTGCTTTTATTCAATAGATCCCTTCCAATCAATCCTATGCAGTTTCAGCTGGAAGCATAACCATTTGTTGGATGCTTGGGATGACCCGGGTTCTAATATAAATAGGTTTCCAATAAAACCTTCAAAATATCGGCCCTCTTGGTATACCAGAAGGAAACGATGCAAAAAAAGTGCACAACACAGTCTCACTGAGATGGCTTTATGGGAGACTACAATACTCAGGTACTTGCAGTCAAGGAAGGGATTAGGACTGTATTCTGATCCTTTTCTTTATGAATCAACATTATTATTCATTCATCTAGATCCAATGTTCATTCATTCATTAAACTACACATGTATTCTACCATAATCAACTTAATCATTCATTCTTTGACTGATAATTAATATAACAGTAAAATAACCATTCACGACACAAAAAAACAATATATGTACCATGGTTCACCCCCTTGGGGATACACCCAGAAATATATGTCTCTTCTGCTCTTTTATTCATCTTTATGCAAAATATGCATTGCACGCATTGCATTCTTTAGGTTTACAATAAAAAAGAGGGTAAGTACCCTCTATGAGGTGGACTATACCACATCAAGCTCCATATCCCATGACCTAAAACTCATAACTATCTTATTCAGACCACTCAACCATTAACTCATGAACAAAATGACAACAAACAACTAACCAACCTCTACTAGAACTCCTAGGTATTTATTTATAATATTCTACTAGTTTATATCCATTACATTCTTATCCAAAATCCTAACCCACACATGGCTAGTTTTTTTTGTGTGTGCACCACGCTTCTTTTCCTCCTTCCACCTATTTTTTTTCCTTCTTTTTCCACATGCTTCGTTTCCACCACCTATGGTGAGTGCTCCAAAAATAAACCTTTATCTCCAAAAATAGGCCTATGCCCAAAAATATATTTTATTCTCCCAAAATAGGCCTTCTCCAACATTGAGGTTTGATGAGAACTCAACACCATCTCAATCAATCAAGAAACCAAGACCATCTCAAAAAGGTCCACCAAAGTGGCTCACAAAAACACTTGAAATTGTTCATCCCGATGAGATCAGGAAGATAGGAACCAGATTGTCTTGAAAAAAAGATGGAGGTAGTGTATATAATTCAAAATCAGGTGATGTAATATATATGGATGTTTCATATGATTGTGATTTGAATTTATCTACTAACCATGAAACAAATTCCTTTAAGGAATCCATTTCTCATGATGAATGGAAAGAAGCCATGCAAAAGGAATATGATGCTCTCATAAAAAATGGGACATGGAAGTTGGTGGACTCTCCATATGGAACCAAACTGATTGGTTGTAAGTGGTATTCAAGAACAAGTACAAATCATATGGATCACTTGAAAAGCACAAAGAAAGTCTCTTGGAAAAATAATTTGCACCGAAAGAAAGTGTTTATTATGAGGAGAATTTTTCCCCCACAAACAAATGGGATACCATCCACACTCTATTTTCCATGGAAGCATAAAAGGGATGAAAAATTCATCAAATGGATGTGAAGACTATTTTCTTGAATGGAGAGTCGAGACTTGAAAGAGATTATGTTCATGTCTCAACCAGAAGGATTTATTATCAAGGGACAAGAACATAAGGTATGCAAGCTCATCAAATCCTTGTATGTATTGAAACCAACACCACAAGCATGGTATGAAAAGATAATTGAGCATCTTCTGAAATTAAATTTCAAGCATTTCAATCTTGACGATGCAACTTTTTTTGTGTAATATTCCTAGGCCGAACCCAATTGTAAATATAAATACAAATGTTAGTAAGTTGGTGAGTTGTTTGATATCATTTTTGTATGCGCCTTTCATGTTATAGTGTGCACATGTATTGCACAGTAAAATGAGGAAGTGTGCACATTCTAGTATACTGCGTGCAACAACTTAAGTGCACATGATTTTGAGGCTAGGGATCCTTTGTGTATATGATGTGTTTTATAGGTTGGTGAGCCAGTTTTGTGATGATTAGGATAAATATCCTAGATGTTAAAGGCCAGTGAGCCTATTTTTGTATATGCCTCATCATTAATATAAAATACATCAATCTGCACAAACCGATCACAATAAAAGAGTACGGGGGACTAAACTCCACTAGTTAGGGAAAAAGGGGGGCTAAAAGTTAAGGAAAAGGGGCTAAGATAGGGAGATTAATCCAAAAAGGAATATTATATTAATATTTCTTAAAGTATAAAGTATGGATAAGTATTTTATCCTAAGTTCTAAGGATGGGGACAAGTGGTCCAAATTAGCTCCCAACATGACAAGTGTCAAGTTGGGAACATGCATACATACAGTTTGGAATTAGTTCATTTTTCAATTCCTTCCATCATTCAATCTTCCATTCAATCCTTCCATGATCTTTCAATCACTCAGTTAGTTGTCCTGTGTATCTTCCTATCACTGTAACTAAACATGTATCCGTAGCAATACATGTTTGTGTACCTGGTTATCTTGGGAGCTGGACTGAAGAGGCGGGTTGTCAGGCCCGTGAAAAATCTATCAGGGTGAGAGAATTGCTGGGAATTGATTTATGAAGGTGCTAAACTACATCTATAGGTATCTGAGACTTCTTTTCCATCCTATTGTTGAAGCCTAAAAAGGAAGTGGGGAATCCGAAGGACTATTGAGCAAAGAAGGGGCACACTTCCTAGGGTAGGATAGGCATGTGGGGAATGAGGGACTATAGGATTTTAGTTTGAGTTGGCACCTATCATGGAGTCTTTACTGTTACCTATGATACATCATCCTAGTTAGGAATCCCTTTTACTCGGGTGGATTTTAATCCCAACTCGGGGGTGACCCACTGCTGAGAGTGATGAGCAGTGTGGTCTAAGGATGAGAATTTTGTGGAAGGTCTACACACAGTTGTCAATATTCTTACTAAGATAAGTGTCAATTGTGTGATAAATTACATGTTGCATTATTATTTACGTGTCTATTTTTATGGATTTATCCTATGTATGGTTTATAATTGTCTTTATATTTATGGTATTGCCTGTATATGCTGCATGTTTATGTTTATTGTTATTTCAGTATGAATCCTTGCATTTACAAAATGCATTTGTCTGTTTAAGTTATATATATAAAGTTCCACAAGAGTTCTTTGTGTATATGTTTTAATTGCATGCAGTTTGAAAAATTTATGTGGCATAGCCCAGTTGGATGTTGGGTATGTTACAATATGGTATCATAGAATAAAAGTGTTTTTTGGAGTAGCATGGCCCGACCTAGGTGGTTGGGGATGTTACAACATGGTATCAAAGATTTGGTTTTCAACACAGAGCCTAGATGGGCCGAGCAAGTTCAGTTGAAGAAAAATTTCATAGAGGATTGATTTCGAAGTGGCCAAATTTCTGGTTGCAAAGTGTCCATGGTAAAATGTAACAACAATTATGCGGAATTGGGAAAAAGTCTCAATTTATGTTGTTAAATTCATGGGAAAATTAAGAAATTTGGCCATGCAGTGAGATATTATTTATTTAATATCTGTTCTAGCAAATTCAAACCTGGAATTGGTCAAATTTGAAGTTACAGTGAAGCCATGATAGATGGAGCGAGATTAGTAAGTAAAATTCTCAATTTGTTAATTGAGTTTGGGAAAAATTCATTCCAAAAATGTCAACCCACAACTATTTGTTGTTGCAGAGGTGGAGTTGGTGTTATTGGGGAGTAGGGATGATTTTAGGGATGGAAATTTATTTTAAAATGTAGAAACCTTGGTGAATCTTACTAGTCCTTCATATGTCAACTATCAATGTTTTGCGATATTTTTGTAAAAATATTCAAATTTCTAAGTATTTTATATAGTTTTTATAAACTTTTGGTGATTTTTAAGGTAAAATAATTTTATCCTGTATAATTTGGGTGAATCATTTTTAAAATAACGAATCTTGTTTTTGGAAAAACCATGGAAAATTATCCCATGAGCGAAATTTAGCCCCTAAAATCATCCCTATCAGGGAGAAATTGAACAAATTTCATAGTTGTAGAATGTATATGGTAAAAATGGGGGAAAATTTAGGAAAAAGCCCCAATTTCTGTAGTGTAATTCACGAGGAATTGATGCACATAAAAATGAATGTGCTTAGGCGGGCGCACTAAAAATGCATTATGCACAGTGAAAATCTTGTGATATGTGGAAATATATTTGTGTGCGGGTACGTCCACTAAAATTGGGTGTTGTGTGGAGAAATGTTGGCATGGGTTACGTGCGCTAAAATTGGGCGCTGCGCAAAAAAATATTGGCTTGTGAGTACGTGCGCTAAAATTCGCTGCACAAAAAAATATTGGTGTGCGGGTACACGCATTAAAATTGGGCGCCGTGCGGAAAAATATTGGTGTATGGGTACACACGCTAAAACTTGTCACTGCGCGAGAAAAAAATATATATTGGCATGCGGGTACACGAGTTAAAATTGGGTGTTGCATGGAAATTTTGGCATGCGGGTATGCATGGTAAAATTGGGTGCTGGACGAAAAATATTGGCATGCAGATACGTGCGCTAAAATTTGGCGTTGTGCAAAAAAATATTGGTGTGTGGGTATGGGCACTAAAATTTGGCGTTGCGTGAAAAAATATTGGTGTGCTAGTGCGCACGCTAAAATTTGGCACCGCGCAAAAAAATATTGGTGTGCGAGCACGCAAACTAAAATTTGGCACTGCGTGGAAAAATACTATCATGCGTGGAATGAAAACGTATAATAATGGTATGCATGGTGTGTGCAATATTGGAAGAGCGTAGAGAAATTTTGTTGGTGCACGCACAATGTGGGTATATATTGTCACGCGACAGTTTAGTTAATGGTGCACGATGGGGTCATACTAAAATTTTTCATAGTGC
Organism: Picea engelmannii; assembly: GCA_009831015.1. Lineage (NCBI taxonomy): Eukaryota > Viridiplantae > Streptophyta > Pinopsida > Pinales > Pinaceae > Picea > Picea engelmannii. Next base: position 496,926 of record ML777052.1, on the reverse strand, counting down.
AACGCGTAGAGTGAAATGTGTGTGGAATATTATTGTGCGACACAAAAAAATTGTGCACAACAGGTATTAGTGAAAGAACCAAAATTGTGTTTGGTGGATATTGGCATGCGACACAAAAGTAGTGTGCACCGGCTATTGGCGCGACAGAGAAGTGATTCACGGTAGTTATAGATGCGCTGAGTATAAATTACCTTATGGTGTTGTTGAACATGCTAAATATGCATGTATAGGTTGACATTTGTGAGGGCAAAGCCGTTTGGATGGTGAACAATAGTATAAAACAAACGATTTTCCACGACATTTTATATTGTTTGAACGTCATCTTTTTTCAATGCGTTTTTGAAGCCCTTAATAGCGTATTTATCTACTCAAAAACCATGAGAACAGAGTGTATACTTTGTTCCAAGGTACACTCTTTATATGTAGATCAAATGAAAGAGAATGGAGAGATATTTATAATGGTGTAAACCATTCGTCAAACAAAGGTTTTATGAGAAAATTACAGCACAAACAGTGGAGGGTAAATTTTAAGACCCAACTAACTTTGAAGAGACATAACTTTCTTCTCTGGAATCAGATTGAGGCTCATGAGTAGTCAATGGAAATCTATTGAACCATAGAATACATTCCTAGAGCTGAATTAAATTTTTTGGCATGTTAAATATTTTTAATATGGAGAATAAGGTACATGTAGCATTCCAGACCAAAAACACGAATTGACCTCGAACTTCAGCACATTGTAACTAGCAGTCCAAAACCTAGAAAGATGTAAAACTTGGACAGACTGCCCAAAATATGTATATGAAGAAACCCAATTGAGATCCTACAAAAAATTCAATGGAGTAGGTTCAAAAATGCATAATTATAGCACAGATTTGCACCCAGTTGAAGTGTGAATAAAAAAATTAATGAACAAATTTCAAATAACCATAACTTTCTGCTCAAGACTCAGAATTGAGCATGGGAGTAGGAGTTGGAAAGTTGTTGGACAATAGAATATAAATATTCACCCATAAAATTGATATGGGCATTCATTTTTTCAATAAATAAGAAGAAACGATTTTGATATATTATTGAACCATAATGGTTCATATTTTTCACGAAATTGTTGAGTTAGTTAACCTAACAAAGTTTTGTTGGTTGCAGATTTTGTAGAGTTAATAAAAACTAGATCAGATCAGGATCAACACAAATTCTAGGGGAATGGAATATGTGCAGTGGACTTATATCTAAGAAGATGATATTAGAGGGATGGATGTCCATTTGGGAATTGAAGGAACAAACTACAATGGACATGGAGAAGGAAGGGATGAAAACATGAATATGGTAGAGACCATTAAAAATTTGCAAAAGGATGCCAAAAGACATAAAGATGATATTGAAAGGCTTATGAGAGCCAAGGAGAAGAAAGAGGACTTCAACATGAATTTAATGTATATATTGAACATAATAGAAAATAAATTGGATAAGGAGAGTGGCTCAAGCAAATCATGAAGTCACAGGTCTCCTGATGAGAAAAGAAGAACTAGAAGTGTTATAAAACATCATCGTCACTCCCCGAGGCATTACAATAAGAGAGCACACAAAAACTCAACTCCATCCCCTGTCAGGAAGCATAAGAGGTCTAGGGTGGATGATCTATGAGGAGAAATGAACAAAATCAAACCTCCTACATTTGATGGTGAGCACAAGAAGGATGAATATGCAGAGACATGGTTGTTTGGCATGAGAAATTAATTTCAATTTCATAATTATTCATCTCATGCAGAAGGAAGAACTTCCATCTATAAACTCAAGGGAAAGGCATCCATGTGGTAGGATCAACTTGCGCAGGTGCAACACATTAAAGAGAAAAAGTGTTACTTGGAGGGAATTAAAGAAGTATTTTAAGAATAAATACTTGACTAAGAGATACTATGACAAGAAAATGAAAGAGTTGTTTGAACTAAAGCTTGGGAGTATGACCATAGACGAATATGAAATAAGGTTTTTAGAATTGATGAAGTATGTTTCTTTAATCAAGGATGAGACAGTTAATATTCAAATATATTTGAGTGGATTACCATCATTCATCAGTGACAAAATATAGTATGATGATCCAAATACATTGGAGGAGACCATAAGGTGAGCTAAATGCCTATATGATAAAAGAAAAGAAAGACCAACTTTCCAAAAATCTTGGGAAGACAAAAAGAAATTCAAGATAGATCAAAGGAAGAAGTTAACTAAGCCACCATTCTTCATAAATAATCCTCAGGGACAACCAACTTCTAGAGAACCGAGAATGATTGAGACATGGGGTCAAAGGCCAAGGCATCCACCTATTCAATCTTGGGGTTGTAAAGGAGATCATATGTTCAGATATTTTCCTTACAGAGGTGAAAAAGTGAGGACTGTTCACAATGTACAGTAAGGTAAAACAGTGGAGGACATGGGCATAAATGTACTAAGGATCTATGCAGCCCTAGACAACAAGAAAGCAAATTATCAATCACATATGATTGAAGTGGAAGGTATGGTCAACAACCAAACCATTGTTATTTTAATTGATTCAGGAGCTATTCATAGTTATATAGATCCTAAGATGGTGGAAAGTTTTCATTTTCCAAGAAACAAGCATATAAAATATTGGCTGGTGAAGCTAGCTACCGGAGCCAAACGAAATGTTAATGAGATGGTTAATTCATGTATAACAGACATGAATGGACTGAACACCAAGGCATATTTGAATATATTTCCTTTAGGTTCATATGACTTTCTAATTGGGATGGATTGGTTGGACGAACATCATGCCATCCTAAAATATCATAATAAGGAATTTACTTGCTTGGATGAGGAAGGGAACCTAAGGAAAGTGCACATAATTCCTAGGGTAGTAACCAACAGATAAATTTTATCATTGCAGTTGAAAATGCTACAAAAAAGGGTGTCAAATATTTTTAGCACATATGGAAGAGACACCTAAAGATAAGGTTTCAAATATTGAAGATTATGCAGTCCTAAAAGAGTTTGAAGATGTGTTTAAGGAAATATCAACATTACCCCCTAAAAGAGACATTGATTTCTCCATAGATTTGATTCCTGGAGTAGATCTAATATCCAAGACTCCATATAGGTTGAGTACACCAGAATTGAAGGAATTGAAAATGAAACTTGAAGAGCTCTTGAAGAAAGGGAATATATGCCCAAGTGTGTCACCTTGGGGTGCCCCAATTTTATTTGTGAAGAAAAAGGATGAAACATTGATACTTTGCATTGACTTTAGGCAGTTTAACAAGGTAACTGTGAAGAATAAGTATCCTTTTCCAAGGATTGAAGACCTCTTTGATCAACTGAAAGATGAAAAAATATTCTCCCATATTGATATTAGGTGTGGTTATCATAAAGTAAGAATTAAGGAAGAAGGCATCAACAAGACTACTTTCAGAACAAGGTATGGTCATTATGAGTTCACAGTGGTGCCCTTTGGATTATCAAATGCACCAGCTATCTTCATGCGTTTAATGAATGGTATTTTCAAAGAATACTTCGATAAGTTGGTCATTGTATTTCTATATAAAATTATTATATATTATAAATCATAGGAAGAGCATGAACAACACTTGAGGATGGTATTACAAGTATTAAGGGAGAATCAATGCCAAATTCAGCAAGTGCTCATTTTATCAGAAGCAAATTCATTATTTGGGACATATCATTTCAGAGGAAGGGATAGAAGTGGATCATGAGAAGATAGAATCCATTGGAGGATGGTCATTGCCAAAGAATGTAACAGAGGTCAGATCATTCACGGGCCTTGCAAGATACTATAGGAGATTTATTGAAGGATTCTCAAAGATTGCACACCAAATCACTTCCTTGCAAAAGAAGGGTGTGAAATTTCAGTGGACATTGGATTGTGAAAAGAGTTTCCAACACTTGAAACAATTATCAAAAAGTGCTTAAATACTAAGGATTGTAGACCCAAATGAAGAATTCATTGTATGCACATATGCATGTAAAGAAGGACTTGGTGGAGTCCTCACTCAAAATGGGTTTGTTATATGTTATGAATCAAGGAAGTTAAAGGAGCATGAAAGACACTATGCCACTCGTGATTTGGAGTTGGTATCCATAGTTAATTCCTTGAGGAAATGGAGACACTACCTCATGGGGAAAAGGTTTGAGCTGAGGACAGACCATAATGGTCTAAAATATTTATTTTATCAACCAACTCTAAATGCTAGTCAAAGCAGATGGTTAGAATTTCTTAGTGAATATGAATTTGATATAAAGCATATTGAGTGGAAATAGAAGAAAGTGGTTGATGCACTCAACATAAGAGTACATTAATTGCTTGTTATAGCCATTATCATGTACCAATAGGATTTGAAATAAAGAATTATAGAGGCTTCCAAATCAAATTTTCAATACAGGGAATTAGTGGCAAAATTACGACAAGGTAATTTGCAACAGAAAATTGAAGAATATAAGCTAGATAATGATGAAATTATCATGTAAAAGGGCATAATTTATGTACCAAATTCCCGTGAATTGAAAAATCTGATATTGGGAGAAATGCATAATGTACCGTATGTTGGGAACCTAGTTTATCAAAAAACTATTGCAACTGTCAAAAGCCAATATTATTGGCCAGGCATGAAGAAAGGAGTTGTTGATTTTATTGCCAAATGTTTGAAATGTTAAAAGGTAAAGGTTGAGCATAGACACCCAGCTGGTTTTCTACAGCCATTACCCATTCCTGAGTGGAAATGGGAAGTTGTAACAATGGATTTCATTACCAAACTTCCCATAACAAACAAGCAACATGATTCTATTATGGTATTGGTCTATAAGCTTACTAAAGCTACCCATTTTATTCCATTTAAGCTCACTCACAAGGCACCCAACATTGTTGATGTTTATATGAGGGAAATTGATAGATTATATGGTATACCCAAGACAATTGTGTTTGACAGAGATACAAAATTTGCCTCAAACTTTTGGAAAGGATTATTTAATGGATTTGGATCAAATTTGAATTTTAATGCAACTTATCATCTAGAATCAGATGGACAAACAGAGAGGGTGAATCAAGTGATTGAGGATATGTTGAGGATGTATGTGATGGATAAACCACAAAAATGGGAAGACTACCTAAAATTAGGAGAGTTTTCTTATAACAATGGGTACCAAACATCTCTAAAGATGAGCCCATTTGAGGCACTTTTTGGAATAAAGTGCGACACATCGATAATTTTTGATAACCCAGTAGATAGAGTAGTGGTTGGGCCAGATTTAATTAGGGAAATGGAGGAGAAAATGATAAAAATAAAACAAAATTTAAAGGATACCAAAGACAGGAAGAAAAACTATGTTGATAAGGGAAGAACCCACAAGGAATTTAAATTGGGAGACCATGTATTCTTGAAAGTGAATACCAACAGAAGTTCCCTGAAGTTGGGAAAGTGTTAAAAGTTGGCAGCTCGCTATTGTAGGCCATTTGAAATCCTAGAGAGGATTATTCCAGTGGCTTATCTGTTTGGATTGCATGCATCTATGTCTGTTCATAATGTATTCCATGTATCATTTCTCAAGAAATATATACCTTATGCTAATCATGTTATTGATTGGAATGTGATTCGGGTGGAGCACGAAGGCACATTCCAAGTGCATTCGGTACATATTCTAGATCGAAAAATCAAACAGCTCCAAAATCGATCCATAGGTCTTGAAAAGTTCCAATGGACCTCGTATGGTCCTAAGGATTCTACTTGGTAGCATGAGGATACAATGCAGGTAGAATCCCACATCTTTTTGAGAATTTTTTAAATTTTTGTTGTATATGTGTACATAATGCACTGAGGACAGTGCATAAATAAGGGGAGGGGATTGTAATATCCCTAGGCCAAACCCAATTGTAAATATAAATACAAATGTACATAATATGGTGATTTGTTTGATATCATTTTTGTATTCTCTTTCCATAGTATAGTGCGCACATGTATTGTGCAGTAAAATGATGAAGTGTGCACATTCTAGGATATCGCGCGCAACAACTTAAGTGAGTGCAATTTTGAGTCTAGGGAGCCTTTGTGTATATATTGTGTTTTATAGGCTGGTGAGCCAGTTTTCTGATGATTAGGCCAGAGATCCTAGATGTTAAAGGCCAGTGAGCCTATTTTTTTTTATATGTCTCATCATTAATATAAAATACATCGTTGCACGTAGACCGACCACAATAAAAGAGTATGGGGGACTAAACTCCACTAGTTGGGGAAAGGGGGGGGAAAAAAGTTAAGGAAAAGGGGATAAGCTAGGGATCCTAAGCCAAAAAATAATATTATATTAATATTCCTTAAAGTATAAAGTACCTCCCAACATCAAAAGTGTCAAGCTAGGAACATGCATACATATAGTTTGGACTTAGTTAATTTTTTTATTACTTCCATCATTCATTCATCTGTTCAATCCTTCCATGATCATTCACTCACTTAGTCAATTGTCCTCTGTAGCTTCATGTCACTGTAACTGAACTTGTATCCGTACCCATACATGTTTGTGTACCTAGTTATCTTGGGAGTTGGACTAAAGAGTTGGGTTGTCAGGCCTGTGAGAAATCTCTCAGTGTGAGATAATTGTTGGGAATTGATTTCTGAAGGTGATAAACTGCAGCTGCAGGGCTCTCAGAATTCATGTCCGACCTGTTGCTGAAGCCCAGAAAGTAAGTGGGGCAATTGAAAGACTTTTCAGTAGAGAAGGGGCACACTTCTTAGGGTGGGACAAGCATGTGAGGAATGAGGGACTGTAGGATGTTAGTTTGAGTTGGCACCTATGACAAAGTCTTTCATGTTATCTATGATACATCATTCTTGTTAGGAATCCATTTACCCAGGTGGAGTTTAGCCCCATCTCGGGGGTGACCCACTGTTGAGAGTGATGAGCAATGTGGTCTAAGGATGAGAGGTTCATGGAAGGTCTACACGTAGTTGGTGATATTCTTACCAAGATAAGTGTCAATTGTGTGATAAATTACATGTTGCATTATTATTTATGTGTTTATTTTTTTGGGTTTATCCTATGTATGGTTTATAACTATATTTATATTTATGGTATTGCATGTATATGTTTCATGTTTATGTTTATTGTTATTTCAATATGAATCCGCTAATTTATAGAATGTATTTGTATGTTTACGTTTTATATATAAAGTTTTGCAAGAGTTCTCTGTGTATATGTTTTAATTGCATGCAGTTTGAAAATTTTATGTGGCATAGCGCATTTGGATGTTGGGTATGTTACAGTATGGTATTAGAGAATAAAAGCATTTTCTAGAGTAGCATGGCCCGACCTGGGTGGCCGGGGATGTTACAACTTGTCAAGAAATTTGGAAAATAGTTGTATATCTTGTAGTATATTTAGATGATCTATTCATAATATGGAAAAATGAGAACTACAGTGAATCCATAAAGAAAGAGTTGAATAAATTATTTGAGATGAAAATTTTGGGACATCTTCACTACTATTTGGGAATTGAAGTGATTCAAAATCCAAAGTAAATATTCATCTCCTAGAAGAAGTACATTGGAGAACTATTGAACAAGTTTGGCATGGATGAGTGAAATCATGTGTCTACTCTAATGGAATAGAACTTTAAGCTCACATCAAAAGAAGGAAATGAATTTGAGGATGCAACTGAGTATAGACAACTTGTGGGAAGCCTTATCTATCTTACTACCACCAGACCAAACATTTCATTTGTTGTTGGGATTCTTTCCACGTTGATGAAAAATACTTGTAAAGGACATTGGTATACGACAAAGAGAGTTCTAAAATACTTGAAAGGAACTCAAGATTTTGGACTCAAGTACTCTAAGGTAGATGACTTCAACCTAATCGTATATTTTGATTCACACTTTGATGGGGATAAGGAAAATGGAGTGTCAAATTTAGGTTATCTCATGAGTCTTGGATCAATAGTTTTCTCCAATATATCATGCAAACAATTAGTTCCATTATATTTTACAACATAGACATAATATGTGGCAGCTGCAAAAGTGACAAAAGATATTGTGTGGCTCAGGAAAATACTTGAATATTTGCAAGAGAAAAATGTAAATTCTACTCCTCTTCTAGTTGAAAACACTTGTACAATAAAGTTGGCCAAGAATCATAGATTCCATTATCAAACCAAGCACAACAACACAAAGTATCACTTGATTTGATACCAGGTAGAGACCAAGACTATTCACTAAATACATTGTTCTGGAAATGAGAAAATTATGGAAATCTTCACCAAATAGCTTGGAAGAGAAACTTTTGAGAAGTTCATAATGATGCTTGGACTCACACACACCCCTTCATATTAAAAGGGGGGATTTTGGAAAAGTAATCTCTTTGGGTTGTGTTACTTGTAATTATAATGTAAATATGAAAAGTCGTAGGTGATAGGAATGGTCACCCATTTGGGAAGACCAAGAGTCATTCATTTATGTATATATGCACCTACCTAGATAATGCAACTCATAAAATGTGGAGTTATATTTTATACTCCCTAGCCTAACAGTCACTAATACCTTTCAGAAATTAGGATATTCACTTTATTAAAGTGAATGAACTTTTATAATTAATGTGATTTCAATGCTTATTTTTTTGGAATTAGTAACTTAAGCGATTTAAATTAAGTCCTAGCCATTAGATCTAAAGTGAAGTTGAGATTTAGACTCATCCTTTGATCACTTTGGAGATCTAGGGTTTTGTATTTAGAGTAAACTCATGATTATGAAAGGTAGCCTATGTGAGAGGAGAAAAGTGTCTAGAGACGCATAATGAGTGATTGGGATCTCATTTATTGGGTGAGAAAGAATTTCATCCAATTCTCGATGAAAAGAGGGTTGGATCACGAAGGACTATGATTCAAGGAGATATTGGATATGTGGATAAGGAATTCCATATAGATATCAGGTCAAGGAAAAGAGAGAATAGAGGCATCCACAAGTGTGTTTCAGCAGAGAAAAGCCAAAAAAAAGGGTTACGCCATACAATTTTTTTCGCACAGTCCTTGGGGTTGTGTATGCATGCATCAATGGAAACAGGCATGTATTCATAAGATTACATAAGGAAAGGTGTATAAACCCTAAAAATCATGCAAATTTGGATCATACAATAGATTAGAATTTGTCAAGTTTTTCTGCAATTGACTTTCTCTTAGTGAGACATTATCCTTGTTACGGGAGCCCTAATTTGATCATAATAAAATCATCTCAGTACTTTTTTTCCTTCTATGGTTTTTCCATGGGTTTCCACCCAAAAATATTTGTGTAATTGTTAGTTGATTACTCAACTGTGATTTTATTCAATAAGTGATTTATTTTAAATTAATTGTCAGGTGTTGGGTTGAGGACAAAATCAACAAATCATCCACCTCATAATTGAAGTAGTAGAAATAAAAATTATAATAGAAGTAGAACCAATGAATAGAGAAAATGTCTCTTTGTAGTCCAATCCCTATATCTGAGAAAATCCTCTCTCCATGAAACTTACCTTGATCTTCTTGATGCTACCATCTATGGCATGATTGATCTTATAGAGCCACCTAGAACTCACAATTGATTTCCCCTCTGGTCTTAGCACTATGTACCAAACATCATTCCTCATGATAGAAGTGTACTCATCCATGATGGCATCCTACCAAACCTGTTGATTTTCTACTTCATCAAAACTAGAAGGATTAACATCAATGAGGCTACTCATAAGAGCCATATAGTTTAGAAACTTCATCATAGGAATTTTCTCCTTGATTTCACTCCTAGGATCCTAAATAGCATCCCTCATTGTCTTCAATAACCACGTGGGTCTCCTGAGATAAATGGAAGGGGATAAATCCTCCTCCCCACTTGAAGTCTGACTCTATGAATTGGAATTTGTTGACTGTTTCTCATCCTTCAGAGCCTATTCATCCTCATCCTTTGTCACTACTGATGACTCATGATATTTTATATATGCTAATTTCTCCTCAAACATAACATCTATGCTCACAAATGTCTTTCATTGCATTGGTATAAAGATCCTATAAGAATTTGAGGTCTTGTTGTATCCCACAAATATACCCTTCTATCCTAAAGGATCTAACATCATCCTCTTATCCATAGGCACATGGATGTAGAATAGACAACCAAATATCCTCACATGTACTATCTCTAGGTTCACTCCCAAGAATGTGTCCTATGAAGTCTTGTCCCTCAACATCATGCGAGGACTCTTGTTCTACACGAATACTATTGTGTTACATGCCTTTACCCAAAGAAACACAAGAAAATCCTGGTCATGTATCATAGCCATGGAAAAACTGATGATGGACCAGTTCTTTCTCTATAAAACCCCATTTTTTTTAGGGTTTTATGAGATCATAGACTTCCTCTTGATCCCTACCTCCTTGAAAAAATCCTTGAATTCATTGGAGGTCTACTCTCCCCCATTATCTTACCTCAAGAACTTGATATCCTTTCCTATCTGGGTTTCCACCTATTAACGTCAGAAGTCACTCCTGGATTTCTTGTAGGAGCAGAGCCTGACACCCATCAGTTTAATGTCACGATTTGTTTATAAAAAGAGGATCAAATGGAAGAAAACTCAGAACAATATCATCTCAACTCCGAAACTAGGCCAGGCATGCATGGGCAAGTGAGGTCTTAGATAAGCTTCAAACAGTGAGTTGTAATAAGGGTGAGCAGTTGGAAGACTTGTATAAGAAAAGTGCAAGAGTCTATTATAAGCCTCAGGTTTCTAATAGACTGTGAAAGCAGGCATCTGAAGGCAAGATCTTCTTACACCCAAACGCAGGAAACCAAAGAAATAGTAATGCAACAATAAATCATTTATCATAACATAATTATGCTAATCCATACGAAGCATTCGATCATGAACTCTCTGGCATGAGACGAAACATAGATGGAAAAGGAAAATTGTTTGTCATAAAACAAGAAATCTCAAACACAGATGCATAACTAGGAAACCAGAATTGTTGTTAAAACTTTACAGTCGGGAGCTTTGCTCTACCATTGATCCCTCCCAAAATGGCGAAAATGCCTACATATACTCAAAACAACTACAACAACAAAACCGAGACGTCACATTAAACACATTGCATCTGCATGGCTTCTGACAATCTGCGCCTGCAATCTTTGAATAATCATGCACCAATGACGGATGCAATCGGACTTCTGATAGCTCCGTGGGTGAATCGACATGCCTTTAATTTGTCGCTGAACTTTCCCATTATGGCGAAGACGATGTCTAACCACCACCAACCGCTTCAATAACTGCTTCCTTGGGATTGAGGATGGTACGACCAACTCATCATCTCGAGGATGTGGACGACCCTCTGTGTTGCCACCTGGATTAGATGAACACCCTGATGAATAGACGTTGAGGCTATCGCGAAGAATGGGGCGTGTGATGGGAATAGTGGTGCCAAATCTATGAGGGCAAGGCATGAGGAGATGAGGGGGCAGGAGAGGTTACATGGGAGACACATGGCAAAAGGAGATAAGTGGAGGAGGCAGGAGAGGAGACGTGATGGGTGGATTTTAGTGGGAGGCTGACGTGGAGGGGAGTGGGACACATGGCAGGTGGTGAGTGGATGATGAGATGGAGAAAGGACCACCTGGACTAAAGAGTGGAGAAGGACAGATGACACATGGCAGTAGGGGAAAGGTGGCTCCGGAAGATGGCATAATGAGGGAAGGGCCCACGTTGGTTAACATAGAGAAGCTGAGGAGGATGGGATAACGCAAGCGTCGTTGATCCGGGTGCTAAGATCTTGGTCGTTGGGAAGCTGCACGTCCGATTCTGGACCCCCCCCCCCCTTGGCTTAAAGGTAGAAAGGAAGGGGGGGTCTAGAATAGCCTTGAGCACCGTTAATCTGGGCACTCCAATCAGGACTGTCGAAGAGATGCGCCTTCGATTCCGGACCCCCCCCTCCACTTAAAGGTAGAAAGGTGGGGGGGGGGATGGAATCCTATATGCACCGTTGATCTGGGCATGAATTTCTGCCACCCAAACTTGCTTGTAGCTTACCACAGGCGCGTAATCATTCCAAACCTAGGACAAGTGGGTTTTAACCCATTCCTTTGCATCCTAACCCCCCTTATAAGAAATATTGCTAACATTTGGCTCCATGGGGGATAGAGTCGTCCCTGTGATGCTCTAAGAACTCTGTTGTAGATTCAGTGCCTTTTCTGTTGGGTTATGGAGTCATTTATTAGGCTGAAAACAAAAACAATATTTACAAAACAAAACAAAAAGAGCCACTTGTGGCTCACAGAAAACATTTTTTTAAGAAATGCCCATTTACTAGGCCATTGAAGACTTCTTTGCCTTCCAGATCCTGCAACCTGTAAGTGTTGTTTGAAAATACTTCAAGGATCTTGAAAGGCCCAAACCAGAGGGCATCAAATTTACTGTGTTTTCCCTTTTCCTGCCTTGGTGCATCCCATTTGAGCACCAGATCACCCTGCTTGAATTCTTTCTTTTTTCTCTTCCTATCAAAAGCCTGCTTGATCTTCTGTTGATGATTGTAGGCCCTGTTCATGACCTGTTCTCTGATCTGCTGCACTTCCACCATCTAATGAATCCTTCTGACCACATGGTTAGGTTCTCCTTCAAAGTCCTGGAGGAAATTCACCACAGATAAGGCGAGCTGAGTGGGGAAAACGACCTCTATTCCATAAACAAGTTGGAAAAGTGAGATGCCCAAGGATTTCTTGGTTGTCACCCAATCAGCCCAAAGAGAAAATTTGACCTTTGAGTCCCAGGCCCTTTTATTGTCCTCCAGTAGCTTCTTAATGAGCTTGATCAGACTTTTATTGGAGGACTCTGCCAGTCCGTTTCCTTGAGGATAATAGGGAGTAGAGTGAAGCAGAGAAATATCGAATTGTTCACAGAACTTGACTAGAGGCTCAGATCGAAATGGGGAGGCATTGTCAGTGAAAATTTTTCTAGGGAAACCAAATCTAGCTATGATATATTCCAGGAAGCCAATAATCACTTTGTGGGAAGTGCTTATGGTAGGGACAACTTCTATCCATTTGGTGAAATAGTCAGTTGCAGTCAAAATCCATCTGTGCTGGCCACTTGAGGGAGGATGAATTTCTCCAATAAAGTCCAACTCCCACTGATGAAAGGGTGTTGAAACTACTATCGGCTTTAATGGTAGAGATTTGAGTTGTTGCTTTACTGAGAATGTCTGGCATTTGATACAAGCTCTGATTTCTCTGCAGACATCAGGAAATAAGGTGGACCAGTAATACTCCGCTTGGAGGATCTTGTGAGTTGTGGTCTTCCAAAAATGATGACCTCCACAGAGACCGCTATGGAAATCGAACATAACCTTCTGGGCTTGTTGCAGGTCCAAACACCTTAGTAATATCCCCAGAGGGTCTTTCCAATACAAGGCTTGGTCAATGAGGCAATATCTGACCGCTTTGAGTTTTAAGGCCCTGGCCTTATTTTTTCCCAATCCATCAGGGGGCTTTAATTCTTCCAGAAAGTACAAGATATCCTTGTACCAGGGGTATGATGCTAGTGATAGGGCACCCTGGAAATGCTTGTTGGATGGCTCAGCTTTCTCATTGATGAAGTTAATTCCCAAGGCCTTGCAGTTGGATTCAGCCAACAACTTGGCCAGACCCTGCCCCTTTATCAACTTGGTGGGCTTAATCTCTAGATCAAATTCTCTTGGTGATCCATTTACCTCTCCTCCCATCTATGTCAGGCTGTATAAGAATGTCCTTCACAGAGGTTGAAGGGACATATGCAGTGATTTTTGAGTGTAATACATATACTCTGAAAGATTTAAGAGCCTTCACCAGGGCATAGGCCTACTTCTCCATGATCTCATACCGGATTTCTGCGTCTCTCAATGACTTGTTGTAGAAAGAAATAGGATTCTCTTTTCCTTGATCATTTTTCTACAACAAAACTGTCGCTACTGTATCACAGGAAGCAAAAGAAAATATCAAAAAATCTTTGGAATAATCGGGACTGATTAGCACAGGTGCCTCAGTCAACGCCTTCTTTATTTGGACAAAATATTCCCTGGGTTCAGTGGTCCACTTTACTTCACTTCCATTTCTGAGCATCGTTGTAATGTGTTTTACCAGTTCGACAAAATTTGAGATGAATCTCCTCAGAAAGTTAATCTTCCCCAAAAATGCCTGAACCTCTTTCTTAGATCTGGGAAGTGACAGGGTCTGAATTGCTTCTACCCTGCTAGGATCAATTCTCACCCCCTCTGTTAATACTATATGGCCTAATAGCTTGCCCTCCTGCATAGAAAACAATGATTTCTTGGGGTTTAAAGATAGTCCATACCTCTGACACTTCAGGAAAACCTTCTTCAAGTGGCAGCAGTGCTCTTTATCAATCTTGGAGAAGACTGTTATGTCATCCAAGTAGATCATCACAAACTTATCTTTTGCCCTGATGAAGGCTATGTCCATGGCTCGCTGAAATGTGGCTCCTGCATTCATCAAACCAAAAGGAATTTTGGCATACATGAATGTGCCCCAAGGAGTGGTGAAGGCTGTCTTTTCTTGGTCCTCGGGCATGACTGATATCAGATTATATCCAGAGAAACCATCAATCATGGATATTCTGGAAGCACCGGTGACCTCCTGCAATATGTGCTCCATGTTAGGCAGGGGATAATTATCTTTCCTTGAGCTCCTGTCCAGGTTTCTGAAATCAACACAGAGTTTGATTTCACCACTTTTCTTCCTTACTAGGACCAAATTGGCCACCCAGTCGGAATATCTCAAGGGGACAATAATTTGGGCATCTAACAGCTTCTTCACTTCTTTCTCCATGATAGGTAGCAGCATGGGACTTATCTATATTAGATTCTGCTTGAATGGGCTAGCCTCTTCTTTCAATCCGATCTTGTTCTCAATGACTGATGTGTCATATGTTTTGAGGTCTTCGTAGGTCCATGCAAACACATCAACAAACTCCCTGAGTAACTCATTATATTTGGCCCTCTGCTCCTCGGTCAAACTCCTTGACATCTTGACAAACTTAGGCTCCTCTGGTGTGCCTATGTTGCACTCAGCTGTGTCAGCATCATCACCTGAAACTCTACCCTTTACTGCCACATCATTCCCATCGAGAAACCTTTCTAATGGGATTATTCCTTTTGGTATGTGATTGCTTGGTAGCTGAATAATCTGGTGGTCAGCAATTTTATTCAAAAAATCTCCAGGGTGATGGTCAGGTTCTTGTTCAATGTCAGGATCCTCATCTATGTGCAACGCAGAAAATTCATCAATGGATTGAAGAAACTTTTCGATCTCCTGATCATCTTCAAATACCTTCCAATGTTTGACATTGTCCGGTACAGAGGGTCTATATTTTATTTCAACATCGGATCCGATAGTGGGCAGCGTGGGAACTTCAAGCAAACTAGCTGTGACAGCTAAAAAGTTGGCTGAAGCATTTTCCTCTCTTGGAATGAAAGAAATGTTAAAATCCAAGAAGAAATTATCCACTAGGTCCCATACCTTGTTCCTGTAATTCCTGAGACGAGAATGCTTAGGATGATAAACATTTTTTACCTGCTGGATGATCACCTCTGCATCTCCAAACACATTCATCTCCTTAATTCCCATTTCCTTTGCAGCTCTTAATCCTAGAACCAGAGCTTCATACTCTGCCACGTTGTTGGTGACTTCGAATTTCAGCTTGTATGACAGAGATATGGTCTCTTGACAAGGGGACATGAATACCACCCCGGCACCTGCACCCACACTGGATGAAGTTCCATCGAAGAACATATTCCAAGAAGAGGTGGTTGGGGGAGGCATCTCCTGATTGAGAATGGGCTATTTTCTGATCTGCAAAGGGGCCTCAGGAGTCTCAGTGACCTGTAACAAACTAGACCCTATGTAAGTGTCAAGTGCAAAGATGGGGTGATTAGTAGGGTTGGCTTCATCACTGATTATGTAGGCTAGCTGGGATTCTCTGTACAATCTCCTATGTTCCCCTCCAAAGAATGGAATGGTGGCATATGTGAGATCCATCTGTAATGTCCCTCCAAGTCTCTTAATCCAAGACCTTGACAACAGCATGCCGAACTTGGGGGGAACATCAGCTACCACAATATCCATGACCATACTTTTCATGGGCAGCTGAAACAAAGAAACCACCAGGTCCTTGATAACTCCAAGACATTGAACTCTCCTGGAGTCAAAAGAATAGAGGTCATGATAGGCTTAGGTGACTTCCAGTCCTAATTCTTCCATGATAGTTTTGGGCATGAGATTGTGGGAAGCCCCTGAATCCATCAAGCAGTTGTGCAGCACCTTGTCATGTATGTTCAGGGAGGTGTAGAAGGGAGGGGATGAATCATCTCTGTCTTCGACCATGGGGCCTAGGACAACTACTGGCCTTTCATCTTGGAGGTTTATGGAGTCTGTGGGAGGGCCTGAGGCTTCAGATTTCAAAAGCTCAGAGAAGCGTTTTTTGAATTCTTCATGTTTGATTAGCTCGGTGAGGGGCACAGGGATTCTGATATTTTGAATCTCATGCCTGAAATTAAAAGAAGATGTAAGCTTTGGAATTTCTCTTATTTCAGGAACATGATTATAGACAATGGGAGAGAGGGGTTGAGCCTTCTTACCTCTGTGAGCGTCTGCTACTTCATTAGCAGATTTATCTGTTCTAGTGGACTGCTCAGGAACATCAGGTACTACTGTCTTTTTGTCGGACCTCAGGTTATACTTGCCTCGGCCACCACTAGTCTTGTATCCCTTGCTCAATTCATTTAGCTGACTGTTCATGAGAGACTCCTCATATGCTGATTGAGTTAGATGAGGGAAAGGAGGAGTGACTTCTAAGCAGTGGATTTTAAGCTCATGCTCGTCCGTTTCCCCTTCTTCTTCATCGTCCACAAAATTGTTCTGAAAGGGAGCCTAAATTCTTTGGTCGTCCCTGTCTCTTCCCTTCTCTCTGTGCATAGTTGGGGGAGCAATATTATTTGGCCTTCTGAAACCCCCTTTGTTCTCGGTGCTCTGAGGGACCTTGTTCATTTGCTTCCTTTCCACCTTCAGCCTCTCCATCTCTTCAGACAGAAACTTCATCATCTGGGTCAGTTCATCCACTTGAGGGTGGGGCAGCGATGGGCCGGAAGTTGAGGCTTCCAATTTTCCCTTTCTTCTGTCTGCGTCAGCCTTGTTCCTCATTCTGTCAGTTGCTAATATGTTGGATTCCACTTCTATAGCTGCATCTTGCATTTGAGCTAAGGAGGTGGCTCTTCTTTCTCTTAATAAAAGACAGTAATTAGGGTCAAGTGCACCAGCATAGGAAATTTGGGTAGAGGCTTCTAAGGGTTTTATCTCTGCAGGAATCTTGTTATACAGTTTATTGAATCTTTTGGAGAAGTTAGAGACAGACTCTCCTTCCATTTTCTTCAGAGCCCCAAACTCTGTCATGTAATACATATAATCCTTCCTGTCTCCCCACTCCCTCAGAAAAACACTATCCAGGGCTTCAATTCCAGCAATAGATCCAGGGGCCAATCCTCTAAACCATTTCTTAACCTCACCATCTAGGATCTGGATGAAGAATATCATCTAGACATCTTCATTTTCAATGTTTAAGTTGTTTACATAACTGTAGAAAGAAGCCAAGTGCTCTTCTACAGTTATGTCTCCTTCTCCCGCGAACTTGGTTATGTATTTCAAATAGTCTCCAGTAGGGAGAGGATTCATAGGATGGGGTAGGATTAAAGGAGCATATATAGCAGTGACTATGGCATCCATTCTATTCGAAGGGGGATTAGCACCAGCCATAGGGATATTAGGTGGAGGATAACTTGGAGGAGAAGGATTTCATGAAGGGGCTACTGGGAATGAGTCTCGAAGTGGAGTGGGAAACAAGAGAGGATACAGGGAGAAGGCTAACGAGATCAAGTTAGCAGGTGCTTTTCTTTGTGCAAGAGTGAGGAAATATTTTGTAGTTCCAGGTCTATGCCAAGGAACAGCTTCAGAGGAGAGGAGAGTGACAAGACATTCTCCCTCCAATCCCAGACCAGGAGGGGAAAACTCAGCAGGAACACTCCCAAAATTCAAGAAATGAGAAACCTCTGAAGGAGGTTTATTAAGAAACTGAGGAGGAGAAAAAGGAGTTCTCATAGAAGGGGATGGCGTATTACCTGTTTCAGCAATGGAAACTTCTTTTACAGAGCTCTTTCCTCTTCTTCGAACCACCTCGGGGTCAACCTCCAGTGTAGCTAAAGGCAAGTGTGGATGAGACCGCGTGTGTCTGCCTCTGAAAGCCACAATTAACAATGGGTTTTCTCCAGTGGAGTCATCACAATGGAGTCGCCAGGTGCATAGTAGCAATATTCAAGTTTTGATATCTGATGCACCTTCAAAATCAACTAATCGTTGTCGTTCAATCCCGGGGAAAATATTCACTTTCGTCCCCGACAACGGCGCCAGAAATGTTAACGTCAGAAGTCACTCCTGGATTGCTTGCAGGAGAAAAGCCTGACACCCATCAGTTTAATGTCATGATTTGTTTATAAAAAGAGGATCAAATGGAAGAAAACTCAGAACAATATCATCTCAAGTCTGAAACTAGGCCAGGCATGCATGGGCAAGTGAGGTCTTAGATAAAATTCAAACTGTGAGTTGTAATAAGGGTGAGCAGTTGGAAGACTTGTATAAGAAAAGTGCAGGAGTTTGTTATAAGCCTCAGGTTTCTAACAAACTGTGAAAGCAGGCATCTGAAGGCAAGATCTTCTTATACCCAAATGCAAGAAACCAGAGAAAACAGTAATGCAACAATAAATCATTTATCATAACATAATTGTGCTAATCCATACGAAGCATTCGATCATGAACTCTCTGGCATGAGACGAAACATAGATGTAAAAGGAAAATTGTTTGTCATAAAACAAGAAATCTCAAACACAGATGCATAACTAGGAAACCAGAATGGTTGTTAAAACTTTACAGTCGGGAGATTTTCTCTACCATCGATCCCTCCCAAAATGGCGAAAACACCTACATATACTCAAAACAACTACAGCAACAAAACTGAGACGTCGCATTAAACACATTGTGTCTGCATGGCTTCTAACAATCTGTGCCTACACTCTTTGAATAATCGTGCACCAACAGTAGACTCAATCGGACTTCTGACAGTTCCGTGGGCAAATCTACGTGCCTTTAATTTGTCACCAGACTTTCCCATTATGGCAGAGACGATGTCTAACCACCACCAACCGCTTCAATAACTGCTTCCTTGGGATTGAGGATGGTATGGCCAACTCGGCACCTCGGGGACGTGGACGGGCCTCCGTGATGCCACCTGGATTAGCTTAATGGCCTGATGAATAAACGTGGAGGCCATCGTGAAGAATGGGGCATGTGACGGGAATAGTGGCGCCAAATCTATGAGGGCGAGGCATGAAGAGATGAGGGGGCGGGAGAGGTTATAGGGGAGACACATGGCAAAAGGATATAAGCGGAGGAGGTAGGAGAGGAGACGTGATGGGTGCATTTTAGTGGGAGGCTGACGTGGAGGGGAGCAGGACACATGGTAGGTGGTGAGTGGATGATGAGATGGAGAAAGAACCACCTAGACTAAAGAGTGGAGAAGGACAGATGACAAACGGCAACAGGGGAAAGGTGGCTCCGGAAGATGGCATAACGGGGGAAGGGCCCACGTTGGTTAACATAGAGCAGCTGAGGAGGATGGGATCACGTGAGCGCCATTGATCCGGGTGCTAAGATCTTGGCCGTTGGGAAGATGCGCGTCTGATTCCGGACCCCCCCCCTTGGCTTAAAGGTAGAAAGGAAGGGGGGGTCTGGAATAGCCTTGAGCGTCATTGATCTAGGCACTCCGATCAAGACAGTCGAAGAGATGCGCCTTCAATTCTGGACCCCCCCCCTCCGCTTAAAGGTAGAAAGGCAGGGGGGGGCAGAATCCTATATGCAGCGTTGATCTGGGCACGTGAATTTCTGCCACCAAAACTTGCTTGTAGCTTACCACAGGTGCGTAAGCATTCCAAACTTAGGACAAGTGGGTTTTAACCCATTCCTTTTGATCCTAACCCCCCTTACAAGAAATATCGCTAACACCACCTGACCCCTAAATTCCATAAACTAACTGAAGACCTCATCCTTGGTATTCATAAAGAATATCCAATTTTTCATGGAAAATTCATCAATAAACGTCATATAGTACAATTCTCTCTTTACTAATTTTACTGACATCAACCCACGTTACGAACATAAAAAACATAAACATTAATAATAATAATAATAATAACAACAACAACAAAAATAAATAATAATTAAATTAAATTAAATTAATTAAATATCAAAGATGCACATACCTCTTCACCTCGTGACCAATCAATGCTATAATTAAATCATCACGAAGGTCATTGTAAAATCATCACTTTTATTTTATTCAATAATTACGTATTGAACTCATAATATCTCTGTCTAAATTAAATACGGGTTATATTTTACATCCCACTCACATATGAATTTATAATATCCAAGATCCCCTTGGACCTAAACTCACTTCTTGGAAAATTAGCCTTGGAATTCTTTCCAAGTGCACACCTTTTGCACACTCCCTGCTACTCAACTCTGAACTTTGGAAGACCTATAAAAATATCATAATTAGTAATTCCCTGTAGTGTAGGTGTCCCAACCTATTGTGCCATAACTAACATATTAGGCTATCATTGTCATGTACTAAATCCTAAACAAGTTTTCCTGTGAACCTATATATGTTATCTTCTCTAACCCTAATGCCCATTGTTGTGTTCTCGATATCTTTCTATGAATGTATGAGTACCTTCCCTCTATGAAAAGTAATGGAAAAATACATGTCCTCCATAATTGATATTGAGAGCAAGTTATTCTTCAATCCTGGTACATAAAGCACATCCTAGGCATCAAACAAACCTTCTAACTCATAAAACAAAATAGCCACCTCACCCTTCACTACATACTTGGAATATCACCAAGATCCACATGGATCCTTAAGTCCTTATTCCTTAGACTATTGAATATCTCTTTTTCTTCTGTCATATACTGAGATGCACCACTATCAAAGTACCAAACACTCCTGATGGTTTTACTGGTAGAAAGACAATAAATTGGTGATAAATCCTTCTCAAACTTCGCTACAAAATCAATTATCTGCGTCTTTGTTGATTTTTTTTTCTACATATCTCCCCTTCTTTTCTTATTCTCAAGACACTATGTGTTATCCACATTTTTGGTTATCAAGATGATGACATGATAATGACATGATGATGGAAGATCTAACTCTTCTTTAAGATCATTTTCATGAAGAAAGTTACACTTATCAGCTTCTCAAAATCACTCTTTTGAAGATAGTACGCAGGCTGCATATATATTGTCTTGCGGAAATGCTTGATTTCCGCAGGTTGCATTCAGTCAGACTGCGGACTTTCCACATTGTGTTAATGGTCAGGGTGCAGAAATGCTTTTTAAGGGAGAAAACGGATAAGTTCTCGATCCTTCTAGAAGGAATCTTCTAGAAGGATGAGTTGGAGTTCGAATGGTTGGCAAATTCATGAATCTCCAGATATCTTGGGATTACATTCTATCCAAGTAACTAAACAACCCTTTCCTATATATTGAAGGGATGATTCATGGGAATAGTTAGTAGCAAATTAGCAAGAGTAAGATATTGGAGAATTGGTGAACTATTGTATGGAGAATTGATGCTGCAGCAAGTAGAGACAGCCACAAGGTTATCACAAGTAGTGGAGATTCTTCATGCATGATGAGCAAATGTGTATGTGTCAAAGCTAGAAGCCGTTGAAAGGAGATCTACGACATCAAGGCTCAGGTTGTATTTCTTTTCTTTCAGTTAATATAATACATGAATATGTCCCTTTCCCATAATGATGATATCATCTTATTACATG
>ML777052.1:435035-460850 GCA_009831015.1 Picea engelmannii | reverse complement strand
TGCCACCTCTCTCTCCTTGTTTTTATTCTTTCTCTCTCTCTCTCTACCCCTCTTTCTCTCTTTATCATTCTACCTCCTTCTCCATCTATATCCATATCACTCTCTACCTCTCTCTACTCTTGTTGGTTCTCTACCTCCCTCCCCTTCTTTCCTTCCCTCTATCTCTCCATATCACTCTCAAGATCACTTGTACTCTTGTTGGATATTTCCCTCCCTCTCCCCCCCTCTCTCGCTTTCATGTACTCCTCTCTCCCCCTCACTTTATATCCCCCAGCATTTCTTTCTCATTGTATCCCCCTGTTGCGCCTCTTTCATCACCTTAGTGAGAAAAATAGAGGTTCTTGCAAGCTCAGTTGGGTTTGTTGAGCAGGACAACTGGAACGAAAAAGGGTTGGAAAAAGAAATATAAAACAACAACTAAGAATTGAACTAAGAAATGAAATAACAACTAAATTTATAAGAATAGGGACATAGAGACAAAAAGAACAATGAGACCCATGTCACCAATGATAAGGCTAATATTAGTGAAAGAAAACACTGAGAAGCAAGGGGACTATGAGTCCCTTCTTCCTCCAAGGGAGGGCTCTTAGACCCCCACAAGTAAGCTCTTCTTACAACACATAAAAATGAAAATGGTGAAAGAACTCTTTGCTAATCCACTCAAGGGGTGAGATGGATTGCCCAATGCAATGATGCAAATATACTCTTGGCAAGGATAGAGTCCTCAAGAGAATAATGGCGGCATAAATTTTCTTTGAATTCTTTGAAAAATGAAGTGTATCCATGGTCTTTTTATAGCATTCCTTTGAGCTATTGTTCAACTAGTTTGTAGTGTGTAAAGAGGCTAATTAGGGCATTTCTAGGTCTTTGACCAGCCATCCATTCGAATCCAGTCCATATTTGAGTGTCAAATCAACTTGGGAGCTGAACCAGAAGTGGGTGGGAGGCTGACCACTCTCATAAATGCGTCGTTTCTCAGGTGCACATCTTTTTATGATAACAATTGCACATCGTGCACATGTGCGCGATTTCTGCATTTCTGTTTCACGCATGTGCTCACACACCCAGTGTCTTCATAACACCCTTCAATTTTTCAATATTTTGTATAGTTTTTGACCCTTTATAAATGCTTTGGTGTTAATTCAGGTCCATGGATGACTTCATAACTGTTTGACGTTGTTGAATTCTTGTAACCATGTGCGGATGAAATTTCAGTGATAATAGATGCCCCCTGATGGATGAGGTTAGGAGCATACGTATAGCCAAAATCCATAAATGTTTCTTCTACTGAGAGTGTTGTAAGAGAGATCAATAGTAGGATCGTCCAGAGTGATCCGTTGGAGGGAAAAAGGAACCGGTAGAACCCAACCTTCCATGAGGTGTGTGAAAAAGAAAACTGTGTACAAACAAGGCGGGCATGCCCCATGCTTATGTTATGTAACTCAAAAAGAGGAATGAAGTGTTGGTGTAGACAACTGCAGTACCATCAGGGGTGTTCGTGACAAAGGTAGAAGACAATGCTACAGATGAACATACTTTGAATGGTAGGTAGTGACCGCGGTTATAAGTATCACCGATTCTATGGGCATTGATGGCCCAGCCAAGTTTAGAGGTCTTCGGCAAGTGAAAAGAACTAACTGCAATAGTCACAAAGTAAGACCCACTATAACATGAGAAAGTGTTGACGTTGAATGTTATGGGGGTCAATGACAGCAGGGAGCAATTGTGTGTCACCCTATGCCATCCGAGATCTCTCATTGGGTGGGTAATGAGAATCAAGATACTGTTGTCCTTCTGGAAAACTATGTTGATGTCGACAAAAAGGGGGATGTGACTCCTAGAAGCAAATGGCTTTGTGAAATCTACTAGGTGAGGTTAGGAAGTGGAGGAGGTACATGGAAAAAGTCAAGATGTAGGAAGACTCAAGACTGCCCTTGGGTGGAGTATATGGGAGATAAAAGTGGCCGCAATCGTTCAACAAAGTCAAGTGTCAGGGGGATGACAAGACCGGGGATAAGTTGTGCCAGAGGTGGGACAAGGTGAAAAAATTCAGAGGGAAAAGGTAAGTGGCCTGTGGGGTACTCTGAAGATATGGGCGATGCCGACAAGGGTGGATGATAAGTAGTGCTCCAACCAAGGGTGACATGGGTTGCGTTTATCCAAAAAGGGAAGCAGGTCACCAAAGGTGACGATAAAAAGGTAATGTAACGACTGGAAACAAGGGCGTTTGTACAATAAATAAAGAATAATTGGGGAGAAGTGTACAAATATAGAAACGGGTGCCCCAGTGTGATATAGTTGGCCCGGGTAGGGCATAATTTGCTCGGAGAATTGATGGAGGGCGGGGGCCCCATGGGTGGGTTTCTGTATGAGGTAGGTGAAATGAAGGGAGATTTGCAGATGTGTAAATGGATTGTGGATGAAATGGAGGGTTCATGCTACTGTGGAGGTGCAGCCAAAAAATAGAACCGTGGAGAGATAATCTGGGAGTCCATTGGGAAAGCTTGCAAAATGAGGAGAAGGAGTATGTGGCTGATTCGTGACATGATGTAAGACTATCAAGACTCCCATCCCTAAAGGGTTTTGAAGAACAGCATGAGTTTCAGAAGTGCAAAAGGGTGTTGTGAATGGGACAACTCATGTGGGTAAGAGTGCTACCGAGTGACAGTACCGAAGATTCAAATGGAGGTGTGGGTACTACAAAGCCGAAAATGGGGATCCTAGAGGCAAATGTCAGAGGGTGTGACTAGAAATGTAAGTGAGATTCAGAGGGAATGACTACATGCCAGTGCTGAGTATATACCTGAAAGGGTTGTGTCAATGTATGATGACCAAGTACCTGCACACATGAAAACCAAATACCCGATGTGAACAATATCTGAAGAGAATCGAATATATGAGCATGTATTTTATAAGTGTGAATATGTGCATGCGTACCTGATCAGGGAATGGAAAATGGCATCCTGGGGGCTCAGGATGAAAAGAGGCCCAGGGAATATCGTGATGTAGATGTCGGGATGTTGATCCTGTGGTTGAAGATAGATCGATAAATGGATGCCCAAAGCTCCCGGAATGGTGAGTGGAAGTTGGGAAAAAGGGCTTATATATAGCTATAGGGCCCACGTTGCCACCTCATTTGTACTTGCTTCTATAGTGATTGGATGAGAAGAATTCAGAAGATATTGTGAGATTTTGGGAGGGTGAGGCATCTGATCAAGGACCAGCAAGCTTTAGGTTAGTGGTCTGATCATCCTACATAGAATTAGGGTTTCATTTTTTGGGCAGGGCCTGTACAAAGGGTCATATAGGGGGTTTAAAGAGTGTGGGCCCCATGTGCACAGGTGATCAGGAAGTAGGCGCGCATACATGCGTGACTGCCTACACGATAGGCATGCATGGGAGTGCTAGTAAAGGGGAAGAAGGCATGCACTATGTGCATGCCTGTGTAGTGAATAGGCGCGCACACATGCACGCCTGTGGGATGAATAGGCATGCACAAGTGTGTGCCTGTGGGATGAACAGGTATGCACGTGTGTGCGCCTGTAGGTTAAACAACCACGCCTTGGAGGCAAGGTTGACGGGTGTAAAATTTTATCTTTTTGGATGTTTTTGATTGTCCAGGTGGCTGACTTAGGATGGTTTTTTGTGGATGCAGGTGAGATTTGTTCATGATGTCGATTGGTTGGCAAGAGCGGAATTGGTCCTAGCTATGAGACACCGTGGCTATTGAGGAGCCAGGTGTACGTGCAACTTTGGCAGCCTGTGGTCTACTGAAGTTCTTTGAGTGCCCATTGATACGGGCGCAGGAGTATCTCCTGCAGTTTCTTATCCAGATGTGGAGTCTGGACCTGCACTGCTTCATAGTGCGGGGAGAGTAGATTCCCTTCACTGCAATGGAGGACGTGTATTTTTTGACTGGGATCCCATTTTGGGGAATGCCCCTACCGGCGGAGCCGGTGCTACAGAAGGATATGCCACTAACGATGGTTGGCCGAAGGTATTGTTCGGGGCTGAAATTTATGTCCGACACAATCATGAGCATTGGGGTGATGGATGCCCTAGCGCATCGTTGTATAGCAACGATGATTGTGAGAGTTTATGGTTCGTTGGCGACACAGCGGATCAGTGGTGGCTAGCTGATGGTGATGGAGAGAGTGTTGGCTGGTGAGCACTTCACCTGGGGGTGGATGCTGCATGCCAGGATGGTAGGGTAGCTGGACCACTATTGGTCCATGGATGCTGGAGAGTTTGCCTTTGGGTCCATCATAGTGGCTTGGTTTCTGGAGAGGGTGTCGATGTTGTGCCCTAAGATTTTATTGGGTGCGCCTGGGGCGCAAGAATCACGACTAAGGTAGTGGTTGACTGTGTTGCTTCACCATCATGGTGGCGAGGGTGGCCACTTCTTTACTGCAAAGGTAGCACAGGTATGGCGGCAGATGCTGCAAGTGATATTGTGGTACCCCTATGCTAGGGTTGAATTTCGGGAGGATCCGGACATGGTGCTACCTCTGGGGGAGGTGTTTGACTGCCAAGGTATGTTGATGATGCTGATATATATGTTTTTTGTGTTTTGAGATAACATGACATATTTATATGATATAGATGTTGATACTATCTGTTGTTGGTTTGTATGTGCAAATGTTGCACCGCATGGGTGCGAGGTGGAGTTGCAGAGAGCGTCGACTCATCAGGAGCTGGAGAGACATCGGTAGGAGGACATCGCGGTGCGACCAGCTGATCCAGAGAGGGCAGTGAGGAGACGCCATTTTGATGACCTTGGTGATGGGCCATCACATGCTCCTCCAGTGGCTACCAGAGTAGATTTTGAGGACATATGCCATCGCCTGGAGGTGGTGTTATAGAATGTGCCTGAGGGCATGTGGTCTCGCATCCAGGATGAGGGTATCTTGGAGCAGTGTGTGGGGGTTTCACCACCATGGAGGGCCATAGTATGATCAGCAGTAGTGGCTGGTGCTGCAATGACCGAATGACTATCGCCGGGGCAAGAGGGACCGGTAGGGGGTGGACCACCACCACTTGAGGGAGGGGCAGGTGGTGGTGGGTCGCGACCACCTGAGGGAGGGGTAGGAGGTGTTTCTCTAGAAGCACCATGAGTGGTGCTCTATGTATTGATGTATTTTTGTATATAGGCTGGTGAGCCCATTTTGTACCAAGGTGCTTCATTAGCCTACGAATAGTTGTATTTTTGTATGTAAATGGTTGGATGGCACTATGGACATTTTGATATATACATGAGTATACATTTTGAGATCTATGTGGTGTTTACACATGGTTTTTTAATGTATTGATGATGTCTAATCTATATATGCTATGATAGGTTGTTGATATGTTTATGTATGTGTAGAGGTAGCTTGATGTGATATATGCCAGTCTAACACAATATTAGCTAGGTTGTCTATAATTTGATTTAATTGTCTTGGAATATGTGTAAATGTAATGGAATCAAAATGTTGAGATAAAAGTCTAACCTGCAAGTATTTGCGAAAGAAGCAAGGATCACGTATGCGGTAGACATTGTTGAGCTGGAGAACAACTAGTTGTGAGTCGAGAAAGACGCTAAGGTGACGAATACTATGATGTTGGGCATCGGCCAAGAGGCCGATGACGGCAGTGTATTCATCTTGGTTGTTGGTTACTGACCCCAAACATATGCCGCTCGAATGGATCATTTCATGTGAAGGGGTGTAGAGAGCCCAAGCGGGTGAAGCGAGATTTTGTGTCCAATGACTAGCGTCGTCAGCATAACCAATGTGGTAGGATAGTGGAGGAAGCATTTGTCAATAGCACAAATGAGAGTGTAGATGTGAGGAATGGAAAAAAGATTAAAAACACTATAACAGAAAGAGACTAAAGTAGAATGACTACGTTTAAGCATAGAATTTCTTTAAGTACAACTCATTGATGGGTTCTTTGAGAAAGAGGCCTTCAGGAGAGGCTAGGATATATGCACCTTTGATGAGGCAATGTTGGATAATGTATGGGCCATGCCATAGTGACTCAAATTTTCCATGGCCAAAGGTATCATGAGTGATATCGTAAGCCAGGATGAGGTTGCCTTCGCGAAATGAGGGAAGGTTGACATGTCGATCAAAAGTAGTATTTGACCATTTTTTAGCTGCCTCATTGTTCTGTAATGAAGATCAATGATCTTCATCCAAAGACTCTAAGTTCAGTAAGCACTGCTCCATTGGAGTAGTGTCAGGTAATAGCTCGATTGCGGTGCATAAGGTATGAATTTTGCACTCGATGGGAAGAGTGGCCTCAACCCCATGGACTAGATGAAATGGTGTGAAAATAGTAGCTATTTTCACAGCCGTACGGTAAGACCATAGCGTAGAAAATAACATATGATGCCAATTGGTTTTATGTTTATTAACCGTGCGTTGTAACATGGTTTTGAGGACCTTGTTAACTGCTTTGACCTGTCTGTTAGACTGAGGGTAATATGGTGAAGAAAAATCATGAGAGAATCCTAACCGAGATGAGAGTTCGACGAAGATTTCATTCTCGAAGTGTTTCTCATGATCGGAAACGAGTTGGAGTGGTACTCCAAAATGAGATATGACCTGGTTAAAGAAAAAACGCATTGCAGTGTCAACAGTGTTGTTGAAGGTGGGTATAGCTTCTGTCCATTTGGTGAAGTAATCGACTGTGACCACAATGTATTTGTGACCATTACTGGACGGGGGATTACAAGTCATGAAATCGATGCCCCAATTACAAAAAGGGCCGATAGTGTTGACTGGATGAAGAAGAGTAGGGGGAGCTTGGGCTTTATTGGCGTAAAGCTAACATTGCTCACATAGTTTCATGCCATGAATGTAATCATGAAATAAGGTAGGCCAAAAGTAACCTGCTCAGATAATCTTCTGAGCAGTGGATATTCTCGAAAGATGGCCCCCACATGCACCGCTGTGGTAGTTGTTCAAGATTCTATTGACCTCGTCAATGGTCAGACATCGACGAAGAATGGTGTCACCTGCTTGCCAGTATAGGATGTATATAGGGGCTTCCATAGTGCAAGATATTAGATATTATTTTTGGGATTAACTGCGTAGTGTAAGTCATTAATATATGACCCATATTCATGAGTATTAGTCTCAACTGACCAATAATTCTCATGATTTGAATAGTCCACTTAGCACTCATTGCATCGGGTGATGCTCACAGGGGTGAAGAAATGGGATTGAAGCCAATGAAATGAATCGCATAGCATCAATCATCACTTCCGGGGCTTGCACCTGGTAACCAGGACTTCCCAGGTGGTCACCCATCCCAAGATGCCTCTGGCTCAACCGCACTTAACTGTGGAGTTTTCCCCACAATCAAGCCCACTTAGCTTTCTACCCCATTTGCAAAACCTTAGCAAGTATTGTGCCTTATGAACTACCCAGTTAGAGTTCCCTTGACTCTTATTATTTAGGTATATAGTGACTTCCGCAGTGCAAGATATTAGATATTATTTTTGGGATTAACTGTGTAGTGTAAGTCATTAATCTATGACCCATATTCATGAGTATTAGTCTCAACTAACCAATAATTCTCATAATTTGAATAGTCCACTTAGAACTCATTGCATCGAGTGATGCTCATCTGATGCAATGAGTGCTAAGTGGACTATTCAAATAATGAGAATTATTGGTCAGTTGAGACTAATACTCATGAATATGGGTCATAGATTAATGACTTACACTACGCAGTTAATCCCAAAAATAATATATGGTATAGGATGTCTCTGATGAGGAGGTGGTGGGGGGCCTAATGGTAGATACGATGACAATCATCTCATGAAAGGTGGTTACCAAACTTTTGGGTTCAGAGGTAGACGAGGAGGTCGTCGTACCAAGGATCATCTGAAGTGATGTAAAAGAGGTGTTTGTCGGGAAAGTCGGTGTTGACGGGGGTACTGGTGGTGTCAGAGGGGAGGGTCGTGACAAGTTCGGTGAGAATGAGGGCCTTCTTACTCTTGGGTGTTGAGAATTCTAAATTGTACTCCTGAAGGATAATGATTCATCGAGCAAATTTGCCGTTAATTTGCTGACGACTGAGCAAGTATTGCATAGGGTTGGAATCTATTACAACCTTGGTTGTGCGAAGCAGAATGTAGTGGCACATTTTCTGGACTGCGAGGATGATTGCAAGAGAAAGTTTCTCTTCATGTTTATACTTGAAGGGTGGCCCTAAGAGGTTTTTACTAATGTAATAAATGACATGCTCACGATTGTCATCACCTAGTTGGACTAGGACTCCTCCTACTGACACAGTTGATGCTAATACATAGATGATATAGTCGCGATTGTAGTCAGGTGCACTAATTAAAGGGGCATTGGAGAGCGCCATTTTAAGGTCATCAAACGACTATTGGGCATGTTCATCCCATTGAAATGGGATGTCGTGACGTAGTAAGCGAAGGAAACCATGTGCGTGTATGGCGTAGTCTGGGACAAACTGCTGTAGAAAGTTAGCTTTGCCTTGTAGGCTCTGAAGTTGATGTAAATTCTGGGGAGGTGGAATTTCAGTGATAGCTTGGACTTTGAGGGGGTCCACGGTAATACCGCTTTCAGAAATGATGAAGCTGAGGAGGCACCCAGTGGTGACATAGAAAATGCACTTGAGGGGATTCAGGCAGATGTTCTACTGACGACACCGTTGGAAGATGATTCGCAAATCATCTAGATGTTGGGTGCGTTTATTGGGTCGAGCTATGAGGTCATCCAAGTATGCGAGGATGATATGAGCCAAATCATGAAAGATGTATGTCATAGCCCATTGGAAAGTTGCGCCAACATTCTTTAAGCCAAAAGGCATGAAACGATATGAAAAAGTAACCCAAGGGGTAGTGAATTTTGTTTTATACTGATCGGTGGGGTGAATTTGAATTTGATTATACCCAGAGAACCCATCCATGAAGGATAGAGCCTTGTGGCCTGCACAGTTGTCGATAATTTGATCGATGAAATGTGTTGGAAAGTTGTCTTTGGGACATGCGTGATTGAGATCACGAAAGTCCGTGCAAATGTGGATAGTGCCCTATTTTTTGTTAACAGGTACAAGGTTGGAAACCCATGATGTATAGGCGATGGGGTAAATGAACTTGGTAGCACGTAATTTGTCAATTTTGGCTTTGATGGCCACTGCTTTGGATGGGTGTAGTGGTCATTGTTTTTGATGAACTGGTGTAATGTCGGGCCAGGTGTCGATGTGATGTTCAATGATAGAGGGATTGAGGCCATTCATTTCTGTGTATGACCAGGGGAAAATATCCCAATATTCCTGGAAGAGGGCTTTATAGGTGGTGATTTCTTGAGGAGTGCAAGCAACTCCAATGGTGATTTCCTCGATGACGCCATTTTTGATGGAAATGTCAATTTTAATGGTCGGGGAAATGTTGGCCATGTTACCTTCTTCAAAAGCATCAGGGGCATGAATGGGGTTTTTGAACCAGTCGATAGGCCCTGATGAGATAAAATTCTTGGTTTTGACCACATAGATGGGTTGTTGGTTAGGAGGCGTGGACGCTTCCTGTGGAAAGAAGAGTGTGTGGTGGTGTAGCGCATCCCAGGGGTAGTCTGGGTTATTGAACTCTTTGAGTATTTCCTCATCAAAGTGGAAGTGACGGGAATACAAGGGGTCATGAAGAGTGATATCGGTGACTGTTGTCGTGTGGTTGCCCCCTGGTGAGGAAGAAGCAGGGGGAACAATGCGAGGAGATGGTGATGGTTCACTCAACATAAACCAGATATTGAAGTACTGCGGAGTACCCATGGTAGTTGGGTGTAAAAGGTCTGTAGGGGAATGAGCGGGAGAGTTGGGGGGATTGGGGGGTGAATCCTCATATAAGTCATATAAGAACCATGGAGGCATTGGAAGGGCCTCGAGTTCAGGAGAAATGACATGAAGAGCCTCTAGTGATGAGGTAATGTCAACTATTGAATCTACAGGTTGTTGAAGCAGGGTCAATTGGTGTTGCCTGTATTCAAGGATCATAGGACAGCGGTATGTAAAATGATCTAATGAGTCACATAGAGAGCAAGGGTGTCGCATACATTCATTGACTGAAGTGGTGACAGAACGGATGTCAGTGATATTTGTTGAGGAGGACGTAGCAGGATTGGGGTTTCTCTAGAATCTTTGGCGTATGACAGCTAATGTCTGTCGAAAGCGTGGTAGTGCTGAGCAATGGTGGGTATAATGGCCATATTCTGAACATATAGTGCAAGCAAATTTGGTCCTCAACCCTTTACTACTAGAATGGGGGGTGGTAGTGGCATTACTAGCTATAATGGCGAGTATTGGGGGAGTTTGATTGAGTGGAATCAAATTTCGTAACTCTGGTAGAGATGGGAATTTGTTTGTTTGGTGTCCCTCTTTCTCACATAGTGCGCAAGGAGGTTAGATGCATGGAGGAAGTGGAGCTATGGGTTCCTTCTTCTTTCTCTTGCCCCTAGCTATGGAAGGGGGGTTAGTGACTGGGGGTGTTGAGGGTATGGTGGGAGTAAGTATGGGAATCATCATGGGGATTCCTTCTGTTTGGGGGGGAAGGGATGGTCGAGGGACCATCGTTGGTGGGTGTAAATACCAAACTGGAATTGATAACATGATATTAGGTAGGGTAAGTATTGCGGCTACCTGGAAAGATTCGATGTCTGGTGGAGGGTAAAAGAAGGGAATTTGGGTGATGGCTTGGGGAACTATCTCCCAAACTGGGATATGTCCTTGGGGGGAGGTGGAATCATGGACTGGTGGGGTCGACGAGTGTGCATGAGGTTCCTAAGGGGGGATTTCTGCGACTAGTGGGACGTCAGATATGATAGAAGCCTCTATAGGAGGAAGGGTATCCTCTATGTGAGTTTCGTTAGATGATATGACACATAATTGATTGGAAGGATGAAGGAGTGGTGGTGCTCCATGGTAAGTTCCCAATAATGATGGATCTTTGAAAATTCCAGGACCCATCTTGACGATTGGGTATGCATCATGGCTCGTGTGGATGACAGGAAGAATGTTATCGATGTTGGAAGATGGGTTAGGCTCGTAATGTGAGACTTGGTCAATAGTAACAATATTCCCATTGTGGGGGAACATCATTGTCCAAAAGATGAAAGATGCCACTGCCTTCATAGTGTACATGTAGCTACGACCAAACAGTATATTATAATCGAGTGGCATGTCGATAACTTCGATGTCGATGAGAATAGTCTTGCCCTCGAGTTTGACAGGGACATTTTGGAAGAGACCTTCAGGAGATGATGGTTGTCCATCATAAGCTCATAAGGTGATGGTAGAGGGTATGAGTTTGGGGGAACCAAGTTTCTGCCATACAGTTTTGGACATAATGCATGCAGATGCACCTTCATCGATGATACACCGATGAACTGTGATGTTCCGTATTTTTACTGGTATTTGAAAAGCGATCAAGGTGGGAAGGCGAGGTTCTCCATTATCAAGATCAAAGGTAATGAGTCAGGTATCTGCTAGGTCGACTTCCCCCAAGGTGGAAAGTAATGATTTCCACTAAGTGGGACAAGTCTGGAGGACCTCCAAAACTGACATGGTAGTTGGTGAGTGCTAAGACATCTACCAAACTATATTTATGAGCTACCCTAGCCTAGGGGTTGTGGACATTCCTGCGTAATGGGACACGAGGGATGCGGAGAGGTGGCTCGGCGGTAGGGCAAGGAATCATCAACGAGGGTCCCATCGGTGCAGGGTTTGTCTTTGGAGGGATGGGAGGAGACTTAGTGGGTGCATGATACTGACAATTACATGTTTGTAGAAGGATTTCTTCCTCACTAGCGAGGAGATTCGTGCTATCTGCTGGATTGTTTGGGTTGAGGTATTGTCCCACCTGAGGTGGGGGATGATGTGTGTCCTATTGGGTGTTTATCAAACCTTGTTGTGGAATAGGATTCTACAGCATGACAGGGGGGGGTTGTTGCATGTATTGTTGTGGTTCCTGCAGAGGGGCGGGTGGTGCTGGAGGGTGGGGAAGACTAGCAGAGTCTTTCAACCATTTGAAATCAGTGATTTGGGGGAAATGATGAGTGTAATGGATGAAATCACCATAAAGGGCACAAAGGAAGTTGGTTTTAACATTATTTTTATTTCTCCCTTGACGCCTATTATTATTGTCCCTATGGGGGTTTTGATTCCCTTGGTGCTGGTTGCCCCTAGTGGGTTGGTTCTGCTAGGGTTGATGCCCACCTTGACCTGGGTTGTTTTTGTTCCTATTTCATCCTTTCTTTTTGGTATTGTTCGACGGATGGGTCGGATTGGCCGTATTCATTTGTTCAAAATTTTGGTATTGTTGAACGATAGAGGGTTGAACAAAATTAACCCTAGCATGAGGATGTGGGGGAGCCATGGGTTGTGGGGGACTAGGAAATGGGAAGTACAGATTCTATGGAGGTAATGATCCATAAGGTACATAGGAAGGTGTAGTGATTTCGCTAGTACTATAAGCTGAGGTAGAGGGGGTACTAGAGCTCATTTGAATAGGTGGATGTATGGGGGGTGCCGGTGGTGGTCCACTGATGGGTGGAGGTATAGTAACAGGGTATGGTTGTTGATAAGGGGGTGGGGGGTAATAAGAAGTGCCCCTGTATGCCAGCGAGTATTGAGGTGTTCCATACATCAGTGGTGGTTGGGGTTGTGGACCGTGGTGAGTGGTGGTACCAATCAGTCCGTCTACTGAGTGAGACATCCCAGGTTTGTCTTGGCCAAATGGCACAAGTTTTGGAAGATCAGGAAGTACAGTGTATAAGTACCCTGACTATGCATAGATGAGGTCATACTATTGAGCCTTAATGATGGCTTCCTCTTCAGATTGAGGGAAGGTGGAAGCTACATACTTACCGAGGAGAGAGACAAGTGATCTAAGAAACCAGTCGAGACACTATTGCTTGGTGGTTTCTGCTTTGCACAAACTACGTTGCCTACACAACTCGTGAATGTGATCAGTGATATGTGTGGCTGAGATTTGTTTGAAATTAGAAAGTAGTTCTAGACCATTGTCATGGCGGATTGGTAATTGGAAGAAGGTCAAGAATGCTTTGGCCAAAGATTCAAAAGTCACATGGGACCCTAATTTTTCTTTTACATACCATTTGGTCGATGGGCCAGTGAGTGTGCGTTGAAATAATCACAGTTTGATGGAATCATCTATAATGCTATTGGAAGAGCACCATAGGTTAAAGGTCATGACATGGTTGGCAGGGTCATCGCCTGCCTTTCCTTCAAACTTGGGTATGTTTGAAGGTAGTTTGGTGGGCATTGTAGGCCAAGTGGGAGCATGCAATACAGGATCATTGGTGAGTTTTCTTAGATCCGGTATGTTGAGAGAGGCCAAATATGGAATTTGTAGTGGGGGGGGAGGATTAGCTCCAGCCATGGTGTAAGTGTGTTGTGAACCTGACCCTTGAGGGGGGATAGGTGGGTTGGTACTTCTCCCTTGAGAGGAAGTTGGTCCCTCGCTTCCATGTAAGAGGGAGCAAGTGGACGAAGGACCTTGGGAATTGGACCCAAGTAATGTAGAACTAAGCAAAGCTGATCCTAGAACAGTAGCATTCACTGGAGTGTGTGAAGGAGGTGTCGATGAGTAGGCAAGACCGGACACTCCCCCTAAGATAGGAGGGAGGTTTAGCAAGCGTTGTGAATGACGTGGGTTTTGTGGGTCCCCTATGATGTCTGAATAGATGCATGAATGTGTGTAAATGGTGGTGAGAGTAATAAAGAAATAAGAGCCTTTGTGTTGCAAATTTTGAAGTTTACACAATATATATCTGAATCAAAATGTAGTCGGAAGTGCATCATACATAAAATGTTTTGAAAAATAAGAATATATGTGGATAAGTGGGTTTGGTCTACGTGGGGAATCAACAAAAAAACAAATGCTCGTGTCCTAGAAGACGTAATGTCCTTCCTCTCAAAATAGCACTGGACCTTCCAATAGTACTCAATAGTGGGATCTGAAGTCACTAGAAGAGAAACTAGTGAAGGATGAAAAAATTGGTTATAATGAGGGGTAAAGGGGGCATATCCTGAAAGAGTTGGCGATATTTCCCAATAGCCACAGAAAATCCAATCAAGGTGGAATTGCAGCCGACAATTTCCACCTGGGTAGATGTCCTAAAATTTGGTCACTAGGTACCTTGGTCAAAGTGCGGCATTTAGATTTTTGGCCTAAGAAACGGGTCATGGGCTGGATCCCATCCAAGAGGTGGGTGCCTCAAGGGGGGATGCACAGAACAACTAGACCTTGGCCTTCAACCCTTCATGGGTATCTCCCTGCCTTATGGTGTTAGGAACACTTGACTTGGAGGATTTTCAGTTCCCTATTTGACAACTTCTATGGTTTTGACAATGTGAGAACCAGATAACGAGGAGTGTTTTGGATGCCTATCCCCGAAATCCTACCTAGACTAAAAAATTTATTTTGGCACCTCTTTTGGAGGAAAACTTAGTGAGTTTTTAGAAAGATTTTAGATGTAGTTGTTTTGAGAGGTTGGGGGTGTGAACCAACCTCATTGATTTAAAATGGGAGTGGATAGTTTTGTCAAGAAAAGGGTGGGGTGTTTTCAGAATCCCTTTGGAGGAAACTTACTTTGATCTCCACATTTCAAGAAGAAGCTATGTGAGTGATTAGTGACTTTTGTGTGTGAGTGAAAGTGTGCTAATTTTTAGTGAATTAGATGTCACCTTGCTGCATGTGGACTTCGCTTGGTCCTTACAAGTGTTTGATTACCTAATTAACTAAGTGTCTTTGGTACAACCTTGCATAATTCAAAAGTCCCTAGGAAGCTAGCATGCGGGCATGTGAGTCCATTACTATCCCTTTAACTCCCTATTGTGATGTAATCTAATAAAATCTTTGAAACTATCCTAGATTGATCATGTGGGAATGTATGGGCCCATTACAAAACCTTTAAACTTCCCTTGTGATTTGATCTAAGAAAGAAAATTTCAACACTATCCTATCTTTGTAGCATGTGGGCATGTATGGGCCCATTACAATATTTAAGATGTGTTTGAAAAAGTAAACTAAGATGATTCCCAAGAAGGGTTTTTTTCCTCTCCTAAAGGTTTTAATGTTTTTAAGGGAGATGAAATCGTTTCACAATCTTTTTCTGATTCTCAAGACCGCTTGGAGGTGCGAGAGAAGAGCATACTAAGCGATTGTTATTCAACTTCTAGTCCCAATGCAAGTTAAATGTGATTAAAAATGATTTCCAACTTATATTGTGAGTCAAAACAAGCCATCCATGTGGAGAAAAATGAAAGTAAAAAGAGGAAATTGATTTTAACCTCCTAAGTGCCTATGTATTTTTTTGACTAACCCCTTTATATGATGAGGGGACTAAGTGTGGTGCAACTTTAAAACATGATTGAAATCATTTTTAAGAAGGAAAATGGCCTTCCCCACATCTCAACAACTTTACAATGTGATTTTTTGCACAGATGCGCGGGTCTCAGTGGCGACAGAGGCGCACAGAGCGCATCTATGCGAACAGAGAAAGGTTAATAAGCGCACGTGTGCAGAAAAGCGCTGTGACTTAATCGCATGTGTGCATGATGCGCGTCTGTGGGCCTAAAAAACCATGCATATGTGACACATGGCCGAGAATGAAAAATCTGGATGGATTTCTCTCAATTCAACTTGGAATTGGCTGATTGGCAGGTTGGCCTAGGCCGATTAGTGCACCTGCAAGTTAAACAAACTAAAAGAAGAGAAAGAAAAAACCCAAATGGGGTAGGAAATTGATACCTTTCCCTAGTGGAGTCGTCAATCTATTCCACCTCTTTCGTCACCTTAGTGAGAAAAATAGAGGTGCTTGCAAGCTCAGTTGGGTCTACTGAGCAGGACAACTACAAGGTAAAAGGGTTAGAAAAAGAAATATAAAACAACGACTAAGAATTGAACTAAGAAATGAAATAACAACTAAATTTATAAGCATAGGGACATAGAGACAAAAAGAACAATGAGACCCATGTCACCAATGATAAGGCTGATATTATTGAAAGAAAACACCGAGAAGCAAGGGGACTATGAGTCCCTTCTTCCTCCAAGGGAGGGCTCTTGGACCCCCACAAGTAAGCTCTTCTTACAACAAATAAAAATGAAAATGGTGAAGGAATTCTTTGCTAATCCACTCAAGGGGTGAGATGGATTGCCCAATGCAATGATGCAAATATACTCTTGGAAAGGATAGAGTCCTCAAGAGAATAATGGCAGCATAACTTTGCTTTGAATTCCTTGAAAAATGAAGTGTATCCATGGTCTTTTTATAGCATTCCTTTGAGCTATTTCTTAACTAGTTTGTAGTGTGTAAAGAGGCTAATTAGGGAATTTCTAGATCTTTGACCAGCCATCCAATCAAATCCAGTCCAGATTTGAGTGTCAAATCGACATGGGAGATGAACCAGAAGTGGGTGGGAGACCGACCACTCTCATAAATGTGTCGTTTATCAAGTGCGTGACTTTTTGCGATAACAGTCACGCATCATTTGCATGTGCACGATTTCTGCATTTTTGTTTCGCGCATGTGCATGTGCGCCCAGTGTCTTCATAGAGCCCTTCAATTTTTCACTATTTTGTATAGTTTTTGACCCTTTATAAATGCTTTGGTGTTAATTCAGGTCCATGGATGACTTCATAACTGTTTGACGATGCTGAATTCTTGTAACCATGTGCAGACGAAATTTCAATGATAACACCCCCTTCCTTTCTCTCCTCTATTCTCCCCCCATTTCTCTCTTTATATCTCTCTACACTCCTTCCCTCTCTCCCCCTTTCCTCTCACACTATATCTCACACTCTATCTCCACCCCCTCCTTCCTCTCTCTCTCCCCCTCCCTCCCACTATATCTCATCTCTCTCTCATACATATAACCATCTCTCCCTCTCACTTTGTATCCCCCTTTCTCTCTCTCCCCCACTCTTCCCCCTTTCTCTCGTTACGTTTTTCTACCCCCATTATCTACCTCTCTCCCCCCTTCATCTCTCTCCTCCACTCTCTATCTCCACCCCCTCCTTCCTCTCTCTCTCCCCCTCCCTCCCACTATATCTCATCTCTCTCTCATACATATAACCCTCTCTCCCCCATACTTTGTATCCCCTTTCTCTCTCCCCTTTTTCTCTCTTTTCCTTTGTGTACCTACCTTCCCTCCCTCTCCTCCCTTCCTCTCTCTCTCTCTCTCTCTCTCTCTCTCTCTCTACTCCATCTCCTTGTCTCCCTCCCCCTCCCTATCATAGTATAAAACACTCCCTATCCATCCTTGCTATAGCGGTAAAACCCCTCTATGGACTACACCAGGGTTCTAAAGTGCAGGAAGATCTAACCATCTAAAGTATCCTCCTTTTTATCAATTATCTCGACATTACCCCAGAATCATACATAAAAGAAAAAGTATAGGGATCCGATAGGCATACCTTAAACTCCATGTCCGGTGTTGATCCCTTTGTTCTTAATTGTTTTCTGAATATGAGTCTCCTCCCAAGGTTGACCTGCATTCACGAAAAGACAAACAAGAAACTACAAGCATGCATTATATATATGCATTAGTGGGTTAGACATCATAAACAAGAAATGTAAACAAATCATAGAAATTTAAGA
The DNA here is from genome assembly GCA_009831015.1 of Picea engelmannii. Lineage (NCBI taxonomy): Eukaryota > Viridiplantae > Streptophyta > Pinopsida > Pinales > Pinaceae > Picea > Picea engelmannii. Next base: position 443,217 of record ML777052.1, on the reverse strand, counting down.
CGTCATTTGGCGGGACGGAAAAAGTACTTATTTATATTAATCTCACAAAAGTCACTTACAATATGAGACCGACACTACTCCTCGAAATCGGTCCTGAGCTCCTCTTCACAATTCACCAACTGCTTCCATGTCTCCTTCTCCTCTTCAATTCTCTCTAGGGAAATGGCAAGGTCTTGCAATGGAGGAAAAGGGAATTCTGGCTCAAAATCACAATGTGGTTGCCGAATATTGGGGCGAAGGGGGAATACAGAAATGGGAAAAGATTCTATGCTCTCATGATTCCCCTTTAAATGGGACATGTTGAGCTCTCAACACACCCTAAAAATTCTCTGCCAAATTTTACTTTTTGGGTACCACTTAATCTTTTGGTATTGTCTAATTCAGAACAATGTTGTTTTCTCTTATCATTGTTTTTTGCAAATTATCCTTGATTCTTTAAAAGTTTCCCTAAACATGTAAAAACCATCATAACTTAAAGGGATTAACATTTTATTAAATAATTAACCACTAAATTGTTTCACCCGATGCGTCCAAAGTTTGACACCTGGTAGAATCATAGATGAAAGAAAATTGTCCTAGAAAACTAAGGACGTTGATTGCCGATTTTTGTCGGCATCGGTAAAAGGGGAGTTGTACTTTCATGATAAGCATTACACAAGAAATTTGTCAATGACCAATTTCATTCGGCATCAGCGAAATGAAAAAGGAAGTAGTTGTTTGTGCGAAAGGAAGGAATCACTGACGGCCAATCCCATAAAAGAATTTTGGCATCGACGACTTATGAGTAGCTAAACCTGTAAGGAGCATAAAAAAAATTCTAGGCCACCAACTCTCAAAAATTTTCGGCATTGGCGAAATTCCAAGAAGCTAGCCCAAGGAAAAGGATGTGATAATTTCATCCCTGGTTACTGACCCCTGATATCTAATCGACATCGACAATTCCTAATCTTCATTAGGGAGCGCATAACTGAAAGAAGGTTACCACCTCTGTTGGCACTCATGAGTCAAGTCACTAGTCTTTATCTGCACGTGTCATGTCAGAACCATCTGACAAAAGTAATCGGTGTCGACAGTTTTCTTTTTGTAAAAAAAAAAAGAAAGGTATCAATGAAAAATCCAGTAGCTTTGCACTGATCCCTAACTTCTCCATTAAGGAAGTGACACGATGGGACATTTTAGCTCTAAGATTTGCTAGATATGATGCATTTAATCGATTGATTAATTCCAAGATCTCGAATTAGTTTCTAATTCATGCGCAAAGAAAAATGATCATTTTAGCCTATAGATACAATGCATCTCCCTCCGCGCCTCCACCTTCAACCTACGTAAAATTTATTACACAGACTTGGAAGTAAGTAGTTTTAAATTTTGTACCATTACTTGTATTAATAGCTTGATGTGATTGGTAAGTTCTCTCTCATTATATTATCCTAAATTATTATAAGCTAGATCATTCTGCGTGCAAAGAAGATCGAAATGTCTAGAGGAGTGAGAAAAATGACCCGGAGAAGGCATCCAAGGTATAGTGAGTATTAAGAAATATATTTTAGTAGGCATATAGGTATGTACCAGTCTAGTTTTGTTGTTTCCACCTCACATGTAAATTAGGATCTAATATTACTCTGTATGTCAGCCCTAATTGAACATCTTTGGTTGCAGGAGTGATGCTTCCGAAGAAACCTACCACTAGGAAATATCCTAGAGCCCCAAAGCTACAAGAATCAGAAGAAGGAGAGGGCTCCTCCCTAGTCGTTGCAATAAAATTGGAATTCACTTCCAAGCCGTCACCCATCATCAAGATGATCACCAAAGAAGCCTCCACTCAACCCCCAGCCTTTGGGGCCACAGAGGCAAACATTGGTACCAATACAATATTCCTGTGATGGGAAGACCCGTTCAAGAAAATCAAGCATGAAGAATTTCCTAAATATGCCCCGCATAGTGATCCTGACAGAAGGAAGCTGGACGATGAGGTCTTTGTCAACATATACAAGGTTTACCTACACACGGTGGGAAGAAGGACTCCGGTATTCCCTTGCATTGAACTTTTGAAATGGATCATTGATAACACTGATGCACATAAGTGTGTAATTAATTATGATAATGGTCAAATCGTCGATGTTTTCCTCCCAGTAGAAGTCCAAAATTACTACAAGCTTAGGGAGCCAGATGAACATTTGAACACGGATTTTGTTGTGAAGATTTATCAGAAGCATGACACCAACAAAATCATGGCATCCTGGTGGAGAGAAGAAAAAAAATTCACCAACCAAAACCCCAGCTGGTACCCAACGACCAACCTCAGACAACCGTATATCTATCTAATGGATCTCTTTTGCCGGTTGCATGGAGAGAAAGATTTATCTAGGTTTTTAGAGGATTGGATGCCTTTGGATTATACTGTCGCCATCTCTAGAAAAATATTCAACTAGGGTTCTATCATCTCCAAACAGCTTAGCACTTGCATTCTACAAGCTCAGCAGTCGAAGGAAGGAGAAAATATTTCCTTCTAGATGGCATATTATCTATTGGACAACGTCTGTGCAAGAAATGCCTTCGTCGGGATGAACCTGAACTGGCATGCTTCTGAGCTCTCGGTCCATGTATACTTTGAAATTTTGTGGGAGAACAGGTATAAAATATCCTACTCTCTCATTTGCAACCAATTTATCTCACCTATTCATTTTTTACTATTCAAGAAAGAGTGCCCAAGGTTGTCTAATGCGGCCAAAAAAGTTATATCGAAAGTTGGTCACTGGCTCCTGGATGAGTGCGAAACCTACATTAGGGTTTTCAGGGTTTTCAATGCCACCAGAGCACCACATTGTCTACCTATATATGTCCCCGACCGACTGGTACTAGGGTAAATATGTTACCAAACTATCTTGCAGGGCTACAACGACACTTTGATGAAGGATAAGAAGTGGGCATTCATACCCTATGGCTTTCATATCGGCTTCTACCAGGTTAAAGACATTGCATAGGCCAAGAAAGAGGGATTAAGTCAATTGGAATTTTAGTTTTAGACAGTACGTTTTCGCAAGCACGATCCTGAGGGACTGGTCTCGAAACATGCATCACAAGTATCGTCCTGTTGGCCTTATGCCCACAACTAGTTTGAGGATGAAATTTTCGCTGAAAATGATGAAGACTGGGATGAGGTGGTGGAAAGAGTGGCTGACTCTAGAGTAATGAATTTTAAGGCCATGAGTTGGGAAGAGAAAATAGAGTCCTTGGATCAAGTAGTAAAAGAAATTCTCAGGACTAGGGAAGAAAGGGTAACATTCGAATCGACTGAAACGATGGAAGCTCCCCAGGAAGCCCCTATATAGAAATGGAATTTTCTCGAAACTCTAGGTGCACTGGAAAGAGGGATGCTCTTGATCCAACATGCTCAGCAAATGATGGATCAAGCATCGAATGATCTGACCCTCTTATCAAATGTTTCAACCAATAACCTAGAAGAGATCCTAGTAGGGGTAGGCATCTCCGAGCTCACAGACCTCAGTAACATTAACGAGTCAGATGAACATAAATCCACACTGTCACCAGTAAATTCACAAGCAGGTGTGATGATTCAATCAGAGCCAGGCTGAGTGTCAATCGAAACAAGTGTTCCTGACCCTCCGACCAAGTTCATAAATATATACAGTGATGATGAGAACTTGAAGGAATCTCAGAAAACATTTGTGCATGTAGAAGAAGAAAAGTGAGCTGAGGAAAAAACACCTTTTGTTCCCGATGTTCAGAGTCAAGAGGAAACACGAGAAGGAAAATGAGGCGAAAGCAGCCTAGACACAGAAATGCCCGATGCACTGGAGACCCAAGAAGGTACTCCCAAGGAAAATTCATAATTGGACAAGTCAAAAGAAACATCCCTACAGAAGGATGTCGGTGATACCACAACTAGTATACAAGCAAGTATTGAGCTCCCTCCCGACACATCTATTCCACTTGATAATCAGGTCCCTGATAAACAACGAGAAGAGGTCAGGCCTTTAGAGCAAAATAAGGAGGTTTAAGAATCTGATCTTGAAAAAATATATACCACCAGAATCCTCAGAAACACGCACACATGGGATGACCAATAGATAACAGAGTCGGTAGATGAGGTAGAAGACATCTATGCAATATCCTATTATCAAAATGGGAAGGCCATCGTGAAAAGAAATACTAAGAAGAGAAATATTACTGTGGACCATTCCATTTTGGTTATCACAGAGGAAAACTTGATCAACATAGCAGATGCTCACACATCTGAACTGATAGGTGTGGGAAGATCTTTCTCTGATGCTGCCCAGGATAGGGCCAGGAGGGATGAAAGAGAACTAGCTAATACTCTGAAGGAACTAGAATACTTGTGTCATCTTTGTGAGTATAACAAAGGTGCCACAAACACTGTGGAATATTTGAAGAGTGTGTTTTCAGGAGTTTACAATGAGTACAAGAAAAAAATAAACATGTTAACTAAAAATATAATTGAATTCTAGGAGGACACTCTCATGGTCCTCGCAGCATAAAAGGAGATGGAACGATGGCATGAAAGAGCGTTGCAAGTGATGGAAAGACTCAAATACATTGAGGAAGTCTAGCAGCATCGAGAAAAGGAAGAACATGGCAGTCGACTAATAGGAAAAAGTATCCTCGACCGCATAAAGAGATATGTAGAATACTCGACTAAGATGTCCTAAGACCCACATCGAGATATCCAAGAACAATATGCCAAGTGCCATAAGAACTGGGATAAAATTAATAATGTAATGAAAGATATCAAGATCCTCGAGTTTGGCACCCCTAGTGACTTTATCGACATAATATATGTGCTCAAGACGTATGCTGAACAATACTCCCTATGGACCGAAGAGTGCGCAAAGGTAGCTAATGATTGGATGCTCGCATGGCTAATGTATTATTACTATACCTATGGTATAGAACTGTCGTCTTCATGTTTGAGCAATGGGTTATCCCTAGCTCGACCTCTTCTCAGTAGTTGAAACTTTATCCTATTATTTATCAAGCTGGTTTATACTGGCTTGCACTTCTCATATCGACCCCAGCCCAAGAGAAAATAAAGAAAAGAAGACAGTCCCAACTGAAGGAAGAGCCTTCACCAGAAAACAAAAATCCCATCGATACCTTGGCCGAATCGCAAGATCTGGAGAACCATTCCATTTTAAATGATACAGAGTCTAATTGGGCCTCGGTGGTGGGTTTGGTTCCTGTTGTTGAGTCAAGGGATTTAAGGCCCATCAATAGAATTGGTGCTAGAAGGAGGGCTTGAGAATGAATGGATGAATATATATTTTATACAGTATTTCAAATAGCCCACACATTCATAACAACCCAGATGCATGGCTAGTGAAGCCCAAGATAACCCACACACACTGAGTACTCTGGGAATGAGTAACTCACCCCAACCTGAGGAAGAACCCTTTCATCCTAAAATACATTACGCTCTTTCTCATGAGGAAGTAAACCAATTCAGATGAATCATCAGAGCGTATGCTCGACAGATCGATGCATTACCCATAACTCTGATACTTCCTCGAAGAAAACAAAGCAAATCAGTGGTCAGCACTCCCGACGAGGTATTTGTTCACTCGATAGAAGACTTAATAGACTTCTCTATCACCAAAATTCAAGATCCTCTTGATCTGATATGTGAAACCCCAACAGGCAATGTCTTTGAACAAGGTGATTACTCGGAAGAAGAGGAGTCTAATTCAGAATCTGGAAGTATGGAAGGTAACAATGATCATGGGGAGGAAAGGGAAGTTCCACCTCAAAACAACCAGCCTTGGTTGGTCAGAGATGCCATGGCCATCCCCGGACGAATACATAATCTTCCCTAGTACCCAGAAATGTTGCTCCCCAAGTACGATCCTAAAACCTCAGGTTTACCTGAGGATCATATCAAGAAGTTCATACTTGTGATCAGGCTTATGAACATTCAACATGAAGACATAGTATTCATATTGTTTCCCTACACATTTGAAAATTCAGCCTCCACGTGGTATTTTAATTTTCTAGTAGGATTTATAACTAGTTGGACTAAGTTCCAAAAATATTTTCTAGAAAAAATTGCAAAGGAAACTACTACAAGAGCCATGATGGTTGAGTTGTTCGTAGCCACCATGACCCCAAAAGAGAGGTTCAAATATTTCAATCAAAGATTCAGGACCATTTTAAACAAATTCCAGCCCATGACAAAGCCTACTCAGGAGTTGCAAATTGAGGTTTATGCCAACGCGCTTCCAGCTTCTATTTCTATGTTCATAAAAAGAGCCACCAAGCGAACCCTTGAGGAAAATTTTTAGGAGGACAAGATGATAGAATTCTAGGTGAAAGGATGTAAGGAAATCCATACATATTTAGTAAAAAAATAAAGTCAGCTCTTTCCCAGGAGAGGACTCCTTCTGACTAGGCCATCGGGGAAACCAACTAAACAAACTACCGACAAGGGTGATGCAAATATAGAGGATCTACAACGCATGGTTAAGAAATTATCAAACAAGATCCTAGAAATGAAATGAAGAGCAGGAGAGGGAAACCAAGGCCAAAATACCTATAAACCTTTCTTTAAGAGAAATCATCCTTTCAAAGAAATTGAACCTCCCCCAGCTAACTTAAACATTGACCTAGAGAATGTGGCATATGATTCTTTTGTACTTATCACTGGGAAAATCACTCTAAGAGGGAATTCCCCCAGTGGGTTCATGCCATGAATTTGATGGCCAATCACTTTTTGGACAAAGTCTCCTTGACTAAACAGTCGAGCAATTCGGCCATGGATATTACCGACCAGGAAGAAGTTAACCCACCATGGGACACAACCATGCTGATATGGGATCCCGACTTAATCTTTCCTTTGGACGATCTGTTTAAGTCTCGAGAACAACCCTGGAAAGTTTCAGTAATGCAGACACGTAGCATAGGTCAACCTGGCTCGAGAGATATCGATATCACCCAAGCCCTGCAAGTTAAATTAACTCCCGATTGCTCGAAAACATCTCTCTCCCTTGGTAAAAATCCTCTAAGTATTCATACCCAGGAATCCCCTAAACTGGAGTACAACATAGTAGAAGATTTAAAGAAGCTAAAGACTAGCATATCAGTTATGGACATGTGTAGGATTCCTCAGCAGAAATACTTTTTGTTGCAATATTTGATCTCGGTAGTAGACCCGATGATTGGCAATGGTCATAAGAAGAACATATCCCAAACAGATCAGGCCAGCAAGCCAACTGTAAATACCCACACCAACGATAGGAAGGAAAGACCTTCTTTCCCACCTTTGATTTTAACATTTGAAGTCTTCAACAAGAATCTTCACAACTGTTTGGTGGATTCTGGGGCGTCTTCTAGTGTAATTCCCATGGCCATTTGTAATAAATTAGGTGTTGTCCCTCTCAAGAGTGATAAGCATGTAATACAGCTAGACTAGACCCAGGTTAAGGTCATGGGAGAACTCAAAGATGTGATGATTAGGGTAGCGACACACCCTAATTTTGTGCAGGTGATTGACATCATTGTTGTAGATATCATTGAGGAATATGGGATATTGTTGAGCTAGGATTGATATGAAAAGATAAAAGAATATTTTAGTATAGACTGGGCACACCTTTGGCTACCCCTGAAAGGATACAAGAACATTATCAGAATTGATAAGGGAGATATCTGAAGCACATAGTCACTAACCTAGAAACCCCAAATGAGCCAACATCTATCAATTTCCCTATATTGGGAAATTATTCCTATGATTCCCACTTCAGGAACTTTTCTCCTCTCCTGTCCAATGTTCCCCTTACCCAAAACTCCGAAGTGATTTTCAAGATACCAGATATATAAAATATGCAGAACAGAAACGAAATGATAGAAATAATAGAATAGCAGTAAAATATCCAGCATAATCTTCACAATACACAGAAATAATATACGGAATAGCAATAGAAATAGCACTTGAACAGAAATAGCACTTGATTCAGATAGCAATGTTCACAGGCCTCTTCGAGGGGGCAACCTCCAATTGAGCAGAGCTGTGTTACAATAATATCCAAGCTAGGGTTCTCATACCCTCGACTCCTATTTATACTAAAAAGAAGCATCTAGAGGAAGATCCTTCTAGAAGAGGAAGCTTCTATTAGGTCTTCTTACATCCGCCTTATTCTATTTTATTGAAAGG
>ML777052.1:410853-430098 GCA_009831015.1 Picea engelmannii | reverse complement strand
TTCAGGAAATCTAGGTCGGTCCGTACACAGGTGTTGTCTGATGCGCTACCACTCGAAGGGGTACCAACAGGGGTTACAAGGGTGGCCAACAAATGTGCGCTTAAGAACCACTTGTATTTCCTGTGTGTATGAATCCCTCAACCACAGGTTTATGCGCGTAACGACAGATCTCTGTGGCTTAAAAACACCGGAATACGTCTCTACCCTGGAAAAAAAAATACCCACAATTTCTGCCAAGGAAAGTGCTCTGATACCACTTGCAAGATACCAGATATATAAAATATGCAGAACAGAAACGAAATGCTAGAAATAACTGAATAGTAGTAAAATATCTAGCATAATCTTCACAATACACAGAAATAATATACGGAATAGCAACAGAAATAGCACTTGAACAGAAATAGCACTTGATTCAGATAGCAATGTTCACAGGCCTCTTCGAGGGGGAAACCTCCAATCGAGCAGAGCTCTGTTACAATAATATCCAAGCTATGGTTCTCATACCCTCGACTCCTATTTATACTAAAAAGAAGCATCTAGAGGAAGATCCTTCTAGAAGCGAAAGCTTCTATTAGGTCTTCTTACATCCGCCTTATTCTATTTTATTGAAAGGTCTTATTAATATTGACCTTTATTACATCCGAATACATTGATCTACCTATGTACGGGTTAGGACCTTAACATGATTTTTCAAGAGGAATTGTCGATACTGACATAAGACTTTTTATTCTGTCACAACCCTGCACTAGGACTTGTGGAAAAATAAATCGGAGAACAAAACATTGGTGATGGAAAATAAGGGAGTGAATGTTGTCCGCAAATTTGGACCCTCTACTTTGATGGATCTAAATCACAAGAAGGGTCAGAAGGAGGGTGCATCCTCATTGATCAGAAGGGTAAATGCCATTTCTTGTCCTATAGGCTAGAATTCGAATGTCCCAATAACACTGTCGAGTATGAAGATCTAGTTCAAGGGTTAAAGAAGGCCATAGATCTGAATGTCAAGGAATTGAATGTTTTTGGAGACTCTAAAATTGTTATTACACAAGTGAAAAATACTATACATTGCAATTCACCCCATCTCAAGAACTACCAGCAGGAGGTGCATAAGCTAATCGAGTGCTTTGAGGCTTTCAATATCACTGCGGTCCCCAGGACAAAGAATGTTCTTGCTGACTTTTTATCCATAGTCGCTTCGAGTTTGTCACCTTTAGAAGATTATGAAGCCTCCCGATTCATTGTAGATCTTCTCTACAAACCATCAATACCTAATAACGTTTCTAATTGGAAATTCTTTGAGGGAGATGAACAGATCGTAAGTTTCTTGACCAACCAAGACAATTTCAAATATCTCACTACTGACGATGAAGAGTTCCAAGAAAAATCGACGGAAAATGAGCCTCGGACAGAAAACCATGTGGATGGATTAATGGCTCACACGATCCCAAAGGGGGTAGCTAATTTAGAAAACCTATTTGATCTAAAGAAACGATTCAAAGGACCTAAGAACGCAAAGACCGGTATCTCTTTCCCCCTCCATGAAACTGTAAATCTTGGAACCCCAGAAAACCCAAAGCTTGTAAATCTTGGAAAAATTGTACCTAAAGAGGAAACGAAATCCTACCTCAGATTGTTTAGACAATACTAGTATGTTTTTGCATGGTTCTATAAGGATTTGAAAACCTATGATACTCGCATTATTCAACACACCATCCCACTGAAGCCTAAAGTAAAACCTTTTCAACAAAATCTCTGAAAGTATCACCCATCCCTAGAACCTCTCATGTATCAGGAATTAAGGAAGCTGCTAGATGCGAAGATAATTTTTCAGGTTAGGCATTCCACCTAGGTGGAAAATCTTGTTCCAGTAAGGAAACAATCAGGAGAAATTTGACTATGTGTAGATTTTTGGAACTTCAATAGAGCTTCAGAAAAGGACAATTATCCAATCCCGATGATGGAACAACTCTTTCAAACCATGTCGGGCTCAGAGGTTTTCTCCTTACTAGACAATTTCTCAGGTTATAACCAAGTTTTGGTTTCAAAGGAAGATCGTTTGAAAACCACTTTCTGAACCAAGTGGGGAACCTTCGCTTATAAATGCATGCCTTTCAGGTTAATCAAGATAGGGGAAATCTTCCAAAGGTCCATGGGCATGGAATTTCATGGAATTATCAATAAATGTGTGGTAGTATATTTAGATGATGTAACGGTATATTTGAAGAACAAAGAAGAACACATCCAACATTTAACTCAGATTTTCAAAAGGTGTCAGAGATATGGTATATCCCTAAACCCTAAGAAAAGTATATTTGGTGTCAAAGAAGGAAATATGTTAGGTCACATCATCTCTCAATATGGGATTCAAATAGACCCCGAAAGAATTAAGTCCATAGGTCAACTTCCGCTACCCCATAACAAGAAGGCTATGCAATCCTTTTTCAAGAAAATTAATTTTGTAAGGAAATTCACTCCTGATTTCGACGAGATCATCAAACCCCTACATAAAATTATCTACAAGGATGTCGAATTTAAGTGGGATAATGAACGAAAATATTCTTTAAACAATATCAAATCCACCATATCCCAAGCCCTGGTGCTGCGAAGTCCCGATTTCAACAGGGACTTTTCCCTTTACACTTTCTCTTTGGACCATTCATTAGCTGCAGTTTTAAATCAGAAGGATGATGACAAATACGAAGCCCCGGTATCATTTATGAGCACTAATCTTCAAGGATTTGAGCTCAACTATCCTGCCATAGACGAGAAAGCCTACACAGTCTATAAGGCAGTAAACCATTTCAGGTCTTATATCCTCAAGAATCACACTAAGGTGATTGTACCACACCCTGCAGTCCAATCTTTGTTCACCCAACAAGAAATGGGAGAAAGAAGAGGGAATTGAATGGTAGTATTCCAAGAATTTGATCTATACATAAAACCTTCCAAGCTAGTAAAAGGACAAGGTATGTGCAAGCTCGTAGCCAAAGCCCAGGATCAAGTAAATGAAGAATTTGGGTGGGAGAATGAAATATATCTATGGTGTGGATAAGTAGCATACATCTCCCAAGGATGCAACTCTTGGTACAAGAACTTGGCTTACCTACTACATCACGGGACTTGTCCCGAAAACCTCAACCCCAGAGAAAGAAGAGCCCTCAGATTAAAATATGTGCAATATCATCTTATAAATGTAGTTCTTTTCCAGATTAACTATGATGAGGTATTGTTGAGGTGCCTCAAACATGAAGACATCAACAAGGTGATAAAGGAACTTCATGACAGCCCTACCAGAGGACATTTTGCTGGAAACACCACTGCTCATAAGATTATGAGAGCCAACTATTACTGGCCCACCTTGTTTAAAGAGGTGCATACTTAGACTATAAACTATAAGACTTGTCAAATAAGCGCTAGAAAGGAGAAAAGGGAAGCAATCCCACTTCAGCCTATGAATGTTTTGAGGCCCTTTGAGCAATGGCGGTTAGATATCATAGGATAAATTACACGTAGCTCTTCTAAACTTCACAAGTACATTCTTACTGCCACCGACTATTTCACAAAGTGGGTGGAGGCCATTCCTATGACTCATGTAAATGAGAAGGTAGTGATCCAATTTATAGAACAACAACTAATCACAAGGTTTGGTCTCCCCTTTGTTCTGGTATTTGATAATGCATGCTACTTCTCCTCTACGCTATTGACATAGTTTTCTCTAGACAAAGGAATCATAATCAAGTACTCTACAAATTATTGCCCTCAAGAAAATGGTGTGGCGGAGTCGACTAACAAAAATATGGTAAGGATATTAAAGAAGACAGTTATAGATAACCAAATAAATTGGCATAATCAAATTCATAATTCCCTATGGGCTGATAGGGTCACACCCAAAGAAGCCATAGGAAACTCCCCGTACTTTCTGGTCTACTGGCAAGACGCCATCCTCCCAAACGGTCTCTATCTACCATCTCTTCAATTGGCCCAATATTCCAACAAGGAACCCTCATCAGCCATGCAACAAAGAATCAATACTCTACTCATGCTGAAAGAAGAGAGAGAAAAGGATAAGTGAAAATTCCTAGCCCACCAATAGATAGTGAAATGATGGTTCGACAAGCATAAGGCCAAAGAAAAGAGTTTTAAGGTAGGGGACTTGGTACGAAAATGGGATAGAGTGAATGAACCAAAAGGGAAGCATTCTAAGTTTCAAAACCTGTGGCTTGGACCTTTCTAGGTCCCTGAAAAGATAGGGGAAGGAACTTATCGATTGCAGAATTTGAGGGGAGAACCTAACGCCCTCCTAGTAAATGGTCAGGCCCTAAAACAATATTTCCAATAAAATAATAATAATAATAATAATAAATAAACATAAACAAAAAGGGGAGGACATGAGTCAGGGTTACTGGAAACAAAGGAGGAATTGAGGTTAAAAACCCCACAGGCAGACCTGGAAGCATTAACTAGAGGATTTCAAATGCAAAGGTAAAAGGAGCTCTGATTTAAAACTAGTTGGGTCGCCCACCAACTTGCATATCAGCCGAGTATGAAGGAAGAACAAAGATTCCTATTTCGCCCAGTAAATCACCATTTGTTGAGCTCTCAACACACCCTAAAATGTCTTTGCCAAATTTTACTTTTTGGGTACCACTTAATCTTTTGGTATTGTCTAATTCAGAACGATGTTGTTTTCTCTTATCATTGTTTTATGCAAATTCTTCTTGATTCTTTAAAAGTTTCCCTGAGCATGTCAAAACCATCATAACTTAAAGGGATTAACATTTGATTAAAGAATCAACCACTAAATCGTTTCACCCGACACGTCCAAAATTCATCACCCGAAAGAATCAGAGATGAAAGAAAATCGTCCTAGAAAACTAAGGATGTCGATCGCCAATTTTTGTCGGCGTCGGTAAAAGGGGAGTTGTCCTTTCGTGATAAGAATTGCACAAGAAATTTGTCAATGACTGATTCCATTTGGCATCGATGAAACATGAAAGGGAGTAGTCATTTGTGGGGAAAGAAAGGAATCGTCGACGGTCGATCCCATAAAAGAATTTTGACATCGGCGACTTATGAGTAGTTAAATCTGTAAGGAGCGTAAAATGTTTTCCAGGCCACCAACTCTCGAAACTTTTTGGCATCGGAAAAATTCCAAGAAGATATCCCAAGGAAAAGGATGCAATAAGTTCATCCCCGGTTACTGACCCTTGATATATAATAAGCATCGGTGATTCCTAGGCTTGGTTACATGTGTCACATATATAATGAAAAAAGGTTACCACCTCTATTGGCACTCGTGAGTCAAGTAACCAGTATTTATCTTCCATGTGTCACGTCAGAACCATGCGATGAAAGTAATTGGTGTCGATGGTTTTATTTTTGTAAAAAAAATAAAAAGGGTATCATCGAAATATCACATATCTCTGCACCGATCCCGGACTTCCCCATTCAAGAAGTGACATGACGGGACGTTTTATCTCTAAGATACGCAAGATACAATTCATTTAATCGATTTATTAGTTCCAATATCGTGCATTAGTTTCTAATTTGTGCACAAAGAAAAATGATCATTTTATCCTGTAGATACAATCCATATCCCTCCGCGCCTCCACCGTCAACCTACATGAAATTGATTACAGAGAATTTGCAGTAAATAGTTTTAAATTTCATCCCATTACTTGTATTAATAGCTTGATGTGATTGGTAAGTTCTCTCTCATTATATTATCCTGAATTATTATAAGATAGAGCATTATGTGTGCAAAGAAGTCTGGAATGTCTAGAGGAGCGAGATGAATGACCCGAAGAAGGCGTCCAAGGTATAGTGAGTATTAATCATCAAAGTTTAGCAAGAATACAGGTATGTACCAGTCTGGTTTTGTTTTTTCCACCTCATATGTAAATTATGATCTAATATTACTCTGTATGCTAGCCCTAATTCAACGTCTTTGGTTGCAAGAACAATGCCTCTGAAGAAACCTACCACTAGGAAATCTCCTAGAGTCCCAAAGTTGCAAGAATCAGAAGTAGGAGAGGGATCCTCTCTAGCCATTGCAAGAAAATTGGAATTCACTTCCAAGCCGACGCCCATCATCAAGACGATCACCAAAGAAGACTTTGTTCATCCCCCGGCCTTTGGGGACATAGAGGTGAACATTGGTACCAAGACAACATTCCTGTGATGGGAAGACTTGTTCAAGAAAATCAATAACGAAAAATTTCTCGAATATGCCCCACATAGCGATCCTAACACAAGGAAGCTGGACAATGAGGTCTTTGTCAACATCTGAAAGGCATACCTACACATGGTGGCAAGCAAGAGTCTGGTATTCCCTTGCATTGAAATTTTTAAATGGCTCATTGATCACCTTGATGCACATAAGTGTGTAATTAATGATGATAATGGTTAAATATCCGAGGTTTTCCTCCTAGTAGAAGTCCAAAATTAATACAAGCTTAGGGAGCCAGATGAACATTTTAACAAGGATTTTGTTGTGAAGTTTTATTAGAAGCATGAAACTAGAAAAATCATGGTTTCCTAGTAGAGAGAAGACAAAAAATTCACCAACGAAAACTTTGGCTGGTACCCGACGACCAACCTCAGAAAACCTTATATCTATCTAATGGCTCTCCCTTGCCGGTTGCATGGAGAGAAAGATTGCTCCAGGTTTTCAGAAGCTTGGATTCCTTTGGCTTATACTATCGCCATCTTCAGAACAAGCTTCAACTAGGGTGATATCATCTCCAAACATCTTAGCACCTGCATTCTACAGGCTCAGCGGCTGAAGGAAGTGGAAACTCCTGCCTTCTACATGGCGTCTTATCTATTAGACATTTTTTGTGCAAGAAATGCCTTCGCCAGGATGAACCTGAACCGACATGCTTCTGAGCTCCTGGTCCATGTCTACTTCAACATTTTGTGGGAGAACAGGTATAAAATATCCTACTCTATTATTTGTGACCAATTTATCGCACCTATTCATTTTTTACTATTCAAGAAAAAGTTCCCAAGGTTGTTTGATGCAGCCAAAAACGTTATATCAAAAGTTGGTTGCTGGTACTTGGATGAGAACGAAACCTACATTAGGGTTTTCAGTGCCACCAGAGCACCACATTTTCTACCTTTATATGTCCCCGATAGGCTGGTACTAGGGGAAATATGTTACCAAACTATCTTGCAGGGATAAAACACCACTTTGGTGAAGGATAAGAAGTGGGAATTCATACCCTATGAGTTTCATATCGACTTCTACTAGGTTGAAGACACTGCGCAGGAAAAGAAAGAGAGATAAGGTCAATTGGAATTTGGTTTCCAGACAAGACATTTTCGCAAGCACGATCCCAAGGGCTGGTCTCGAAACATGCATCACAAGTATCGTCCTTTTGGCCTTATGCCCATGACCTGTTTGAGGATGAAAGTTTCAATGAAAACGCTCAAGACTGGGATGAGGTGGTGGAAAGAGTGGTTAACCGAAAAGTAATGAAGTTTAAGGCCATGAGTTGGGAAGAGGAAATGGAGTCCTTGGAGTAAGCAACGCAAGAAATTCTTAGGAGTAAGGAAGAAAGGGTAACATTTGAATCACTCGAAACAATGGAAGCTCCCCAGGAAGCCCTTATATAGAATTGGAATTTTCTCCAAAACTCCAGGTGCACTGGAAAGAGGGACGCTCTTGATCCGACATGGTAAGCAAATGATGGATCAGGCACTGAATGATCCAACCCTCTTATCAAATGTTCTGACCAGTAACCCAGAAGAGAGCCCAGCAAGAGTAGGTAACTCTGAGCTCACAGACCCTAGTAACATTAATGGGTCAGATGACCCTGAATCCACATTGTCGCTGGCTGATTCACCAGCAGGCGCGATGATTCAATCAGAAGCCAGGATGGGTGTCGGTCGAAACAAGTGCACCTAACCCTCTCACTGAGTTCATAAATATATACAGTGATGATGACAGCCCAAAGGCATCTCAGAAAACCTCTGTGCATGTATAAGAAGAAAAGGGAGCCTAGGAAAAAACACCTTTTGTTCCCGATGTTTAGATTCAAGAGGACACACGAGAAGGAAAAGGAGCAGAAGGCAGCCTAGACACAGAAATGCCTGATGCACCAGAGACCCGAGTAGGTATTCCCAAGAACAAGTTAGAATTGGATGAGTCAAAAGAAAGATCCCCGGAGAAGGATGTCGATTATGCCACAACTAGTATACAAGCAAGTATTGAGCTCCCTCCCGACACATCTATTCCACTTGATACTCAGGTCCCCAATAAACGACGAGATGAGGTCGGGCCTTCTAAGAAAAATAAGGAGGTTCAAGAGTCTAATATTGAACAAATATATACCATTGACAACCTAGGAAACACACTCACATGGGGCGACCAACAGATACTAGAGTCGACAGACGAGGTAGCAGACATCTATGCAATCTCCTATGATCAAAAGAGGAAGGCCATCCTGCAAAGAAATTCTAAGAAGAGAAATATTACTGTGGACCATTCCATTTTGGTTACCACAGAGGAAAACTTGATCAACACAACAAATGATCACATGTCTGAACTGATAGGCATGGGAAGATCCCTCTTTGATGCTGTCCAGGATAGGGCCAGGAGGGATGAAAGAGAACTAGATGATACTCTGAAGGAACTGGAACACTTGCACCATCTTGTTGAGTATTACAAAGGCACCACACAGACTGCAACATATTTGAAGAGTGAGTTTCCAGGAGTTTACAATGAATACAAGAAATAAAGAAACATGTTAACAAAAAATATAATTGAATTCTAGGAGGACACTCTCATGGCCCTTGCAGCATGCAAGGAGATGGAATGATGGCATGAAAGAGTGTTGCAAGCAGTGGAAATACACAAACACATTGAGGCAGTACAGCAGGGTCGAGAAAAGGAAGAACATGGCATTTGGCTGATAGTCAAAGGTAGCCTCGACCACATAAAAAGATCTATAGAATACTGGACTAAGATGTCCCAGGACCCACATCGAGAGATATAAGAACAATATGCCAAACACCAGAAGCACTGGGATAAAATTAATAAAGTAATGAAAGATATCAAACTCCTCGAGTTCGACACCCCCAGTGAGTTTATCGACATAAGAGACGTGCTCAAGATGTATGCCGAACAAGACTCCCTATGTACCGAAGAGTGCGCAAAGGTAGCCGATGCAAGGTCGTGACAGGTGCAACAATTCACAGAACACCCGATCAGAGCTAAAACCATGTTGCAACAGCTTAATTCCACCTTGGTAAAGTACCAAGCGCATGCAACAGACATCAAATGGATATATGCAAACCCAATGGAACAACACATATTCTCTTGGGCCAGACTTGTGAAGAACTATTCATCAATTGGTCTGAATATGAAAGGATTCATCCTTTCAAAGAAATATCTCGGGTGGATTGATCAAGAAACTATTATGAGATCATGCCATGTGGAAAATTTTGTTTGGTTCAAACTATACTTAGCCATTAAAATTTGGTTAACCTTGAGATTATAAATAGAGGCCTCTACCAATTAATTAAAGGTCGTTGGTTTGTTGTAATAACTATTTTTTTTCTAGTTGTTAAGAATTATTTTGAAACTGCTATGAATTTAGAAGTCCTTCTGGACCAAAGACGAAGTTATCTTTATCAAATGCATGCATGATTGAGCTTGAAGAAGAATTCTTTCCTATTCAATTTTATGAGTAGATGTAACAAGTAAGAGCTATCGAATATATTGTCAAGATAATTGGTACAATTTCTTTGTCATTCTTTTCTTTGAAGATTAAGATGATGAATTTTTGTGCGAATTATGAGATGAATTATAGTGGTAGATGAATTATTTTGCTTACCATTTATATTGTTCCATATGTTTTTTTTCTTTCTGGTAGTTAGTAATCTTAGGCAATGATTGGATTCTCGCATGGTTAATGTATTATTACTAGACGTGTGGTATAGAATTATCATCTGCATGTTTGAGCAATGGGTTATCCCTAGCTCGACCTCTTCTCAGTAGTTGAAATTTTATCCTGTTATTTGTCAAGTTGGTTTATACTGGCTTGCACTGCTCATATCATCCCCACCCCAAGATAAAATACATAAAATAAAACAGTCCCAATTGAATGAAGAGCCTTTTCCATAAAACACAAAGCCCATCGATACCTTGGTCGGATCACAAGATCTGGAGAACCATTCCAATTTAAACGCTGGAGAGTCTAATTGGGCCTCAGTGGAAGTTTTGGTTCCTACTGTTGAGTCAAGGGATTTAAGGCCCATCAACAGGACCCCAACCCCTTCTTTTATAGGCCAGGAGAGATAGTAACGGTTGGGGTGACTGGCTATGGGCAGCCAAACGGTTATGTAACGGCCCAGAAACCTGTATCCCTTCACAATTTTCATTTTTTCCGATATTTTGTGAGTGTGTGTGGGCTATAGTGGTGCATCAAGCATGTGTACACAGGTAGTAGTGGTGCAGGGGGCATACACCTTCAAAACAATGGTTTTTAGAAGAGCTTGTTCAATGATGGCTTGGAAAGGATAGCAAGTTAGATGGTCTGATGCCAGGTATGCATGTCTGGTGCAATTTAGGGTTATAATAGATTCCCCGTAATTTTTGAGGTCAGAAGAGCATCTGATGGACAAAATAAATTACAAATATTCACTGATATACGAAGCGAGTGAGCCTAGGAACCAGAGTTCAGGAGGTACCATCTGTAAAAAAAATAACAATTTGTCTCACCAAGGTGGGCATACCCATGCTCGGGATGAAATAAAATCATGGATGCTAATCAAATACACTGCAGATCCATGTCATATAATTGTATAAAGTGTATCCATGAGTAGTACACAATGGATCTACATTTCAAAATCAAAATATATACATGTATGGTATCCATCTTCAAGAAGCCAATGACGCCTGATGGTTGGAGATGAGGTCTTCAAAGGTTGAGAAACAACTTCAAAATATTCAAAAATTGGGTAGGAGTTTAATGTTAGTGTATGACTTCACTACCCAGAGGTCTTTGATGTCTCGTCGAGAACAGACAAGAGGATCTTGGTGATCAGTGCAAAGAACTTCAATGATTTTGAACAAGGACTTGATTTGTCTTTCGGGGTGGCCGGTCATGAGGACAAGAGACAAAATGAAGAAGGGACAAATCAAGTTTAGTAATACTTCCCTTGGATGAAAGCACGACAAAATACGAGACTCAGGTGGCATGGCATTGCCATAAGTTCACAATGCAAGAGGCAATGCGAACTCTCCATATGTTTGGAAGGGTAACCAAACAAAGGAGGACACAAATCTATGTAGAGAGAACAAGTTCCTAAGGTCATATTGAATCCTAGGGCTTGAAAAACAAATGAAAGGGTGTTCTTTGTCCAAGGGAGACTCATTGTTTTGTCAAAAAAAATAAAATACTTTTCCCTTCCTCTTTTTGGGGTATATTTGATTTTTTTGTCTTTTTCAATAATTGTGGAAAGTTTGAAAAATAATAAAGAATGCTACGTTACAAAGGAGGAACGTGTGTCACAAACATACTAATTCCAAGTGCAAGGAACACACTGATGCTCAGAGAAATGGGACATATGTAGGAAAAGGACACTCAGAAAAATCCTCCATGGGTCAAGGTGTCAAGATGCAGAGGCAAAGTGCCAAAAGGCTAGCGTATAAGGCATGCTTCAAATGGTTCAGTTGAGAGAAACATGGATCTGGCATTAGGAAAAAGATGCAGGAATGCAGATGCGAATGATAAGACACAATGATAACGTCCTTCGATGTTATTTTAATGAGCCTAGAGAAGGTAAGCTCAATGGTTTTTTATTTTTAGAGAGTCTGAAAAAGCGTAAAAGGAGACTCCACTGGGGTACCTTTTTCAAAGTTATTCTAGTCAGTTCAAAAAAGAGTAAACTAGCACCAAACATACATCTATTCAAAACCATTTTAATGAGTGTGACAAAGACAAGATCACTCAACAATCTTTTCATATTTAAGGAGTCTAAAAAGATCTTAACTATGGACTCTGTAAGGGATGTTCTTCTGGCCCAATTTAACGAGTGTGAAGAAACAAGGTCAGTTAGCCATCTTTTCAATTTTAGGGAGTTTGAAAATATCTTAACTATAAGCTTCGTGGGGGTTCCTTTTTCATAAATTTAGTCCCTCACTCTCGAAAAAGGGTTAAACATATACCTAAGAATAATCTTCTAGAGAACCAAGGCTCCTACAGTATACCTTTGTTCATGTATTTGACCATCTAGACCGAAAAATGGGTAAACTACCGTCGGATAGATGTTTCTTCAAATTTTAGTTTGGCGAGCGTGAAGGGAAACACGATCGCTCGACAATCTTTTCATGTTTATAGAGTCTGAAAAGGGCTTAAAGAAGACTCATTTTCACTACTTTTCTCAGTTAATCTGGATGAGATCGATAAGAATAAATGTAGTATCGCCATTTGTTTCTTTTAGATTTTAAAGGGAGCTTGAAAGACAACAAAGATTGCTCATGCTCGACACTTCATGGGTTGATGCCTGACACCTTCACGGGGGAGCAGTTTGCTTCAATGAAAACATTCTCCATGACGCCAGGGGTTCTGGAGATGTCAATAGGTATTGGTTTAGCTATGGTTTACATATTACCCTCGGTGTAAACTGTGTGTGTAGACAAAGTATTGATAGGACAAGCCTTATCTCCAGTCATAGAAGAGCGAATGCTCATGCTTCAATTCTTCTTAACTCTAGGAGAAAATAAGATCTGTGATGGAGATCATCCCAAGGTCTGTCCAAACTAGTCATTGCCTCAATAATCACTTCTTCTGAGGGCTAGACTAAGTCTAAAGAATCAATATCGATGAGGGAACCTTGATCCCATGTAGGCTCGAGAACCGTATCTAACTCCTGTGCGGGAGTTAGATCAGGGTCGGTGGATCTTTCTGAACTATAGAGTATGCAACTTCTATCATGGACAAAGGCATGGCCATGCCATGGTGCCCTGTCCCTTCCATCATGGCTGATGTGGAAGGAATATTCCATGGATCGTTAAAGTAATTCATGCAAAATGACAAGATTTAAAATATTTCATCCCTAGGCTGGTCGGGGACAACCAATATGTAGTGGACATTGTCAGTCGGAGGAGGGTAATCAAAATTAACCATAAAAGGTGGGCACAAACCAACCCCTGCATTGACGATGTCGGGCTGAGGGTTATCAATCATCGGGATTGTGGATACCCCCGATGAAGGGTGAGGACAAGAGAAGGATAACTCATCAATGGACTCAATCCAACCCTCGTGTGGAAGCAACAAGACCTGGAAAGTTGTCCTTACCACTGCTTGCATAGAATAGGTCCAACTCCTTCCTAACAAGAGATTGTAGTATAGAGACGCATCGACCACTTCAACTTCGAAACACACAGTTTTCCCTCCTAACTGCATGGGGAAAGAAGGGATGATTCCATGTTGTCAGAATGAACGACAGTCGAAAGAGGTAAGAAGAGTAGGTGACAGAGACAAAATGGGTTGGACAATTGGCTTCTAACATGCCAAAGAAATCAAACATTTCGAGGCTCCCTCATCAACCACTATGCGAAAAATGTTCCGAGTAAAAGTTTTCATGGTGTATACCACTACTATCTGAAAATCATGTGGTAAGGAAGAAGAGGTTTTAATTTGATCATATCAAGCATGATCATTCTCGGATTACAAGTCTTAACACATCCTAAGGTAGCTAATAGATCCTTTCTTTGGGAAGGGAAACTCTAGAGGACTTCCAAAGAAGACATTGCACAAGAGGTTTGTGACAAATCCTCCACCACAGAGTAGTTCTGGGCAACCCTTGTATTTGGGTTGTGGGAAGCTTTCTTCAACGCACCTATTGGGATGTGTGTCATTATTTCTCCCAACGTATTATCAATATGGATATGAAGAGATGGGTTTTCATCTTCTTTATCTTTCTCAGAGATGTTTTTCATTTCATAGCCACGTGTCCTGGTTGTTATATCAATGCTACATTTCATCATCTACACATTTTCAAGCGAAGGATTACTCGAAGATGGAGGGGGTCCCTGACTACCCCCTTGCATGCTCAAAGAGGCTTGAGTTAAATTTTCCCCATGTGGAAATGGGTTCACTAACATGGCAGGCTGTTGTTGTGCTAAAATCTTTTGGGCCTCCGCAAGTTGAGGGAACTGGTAAGCCAGATGGTATTTCATGCAAATATTACATGGATACTTCAAGTTATTATTTTTAGTGTTTCCCCCACTAGCATTATTGATAGGTTTCTTATCCCCCTTACCCTTATTTCATTGTTTTTTTATTTCCTTTAGGATGTTGGGTGGCCTTCAGGTTTTTTGATTGCACATTGTGTACATCTGACCTTTGGGTAGGGGGAACAGCCAAACCAGTGGTCTGGCTAGCTATTGTCTATTGTATCGACAATTGTTGCAATTGATTTGACAACTGATCAACGAGATTCATTTGTGATGAACCAAAAATAACATTAGCATGTGGACCAAACCTTTGTCTGGTCTTTTCAAGTATAGAACTCGGTGCATCTGGAAAAACTTTGTAAAGTACACCAGATTGAGAGTAAATCAGTTCTAGCTATTGGGATCTCATTATCGCATCTTCCTCTGAAAATACCCCCGAGGTTGCGAAGTCCTTAGAAAACTGAGGTACCAAATACTTTAAGAACCACTCAAGTAGAAATGTTGGTGGGGCTGGAACTTTTATCAAACTCTTCCGACATATACATTCTCGGATGTGATCTGAGATATGGTCTACTTTTGCTTGCTCAAAGTTGGCCAACAATTCGTTGTTGGCATCATATCTCACAGGTAATTGGAAATGGTTTAAGAAATACATTACCAATTTGTTGAAAGAAGAGTATCTTGAGAAGTTGAGCTCGATGTACCATTTCACAGCACTCCCAATGAGAGTGTGTTGAAACAAATGCAATTGGACGGAGTCATCTCTCAATGAGCTGGACAAGCACCATAGATGGAAAGTAGTCACATGATCGCCTGGATCTTCATTAGGCTTGGCCTCAAACCTTGGGATGTCCAAAGGCAACTTGGTCGGCATAGGAGGCCAATGCGGATCATGACAGATGGGGTCATTTAATAACCTTGTCAAGTTTGGCAAGTGCAGAGTTGCTAGAAATGGTAATTTGGGTTGTTGATTATAACCAGGGAAAAAGGATCCTAGAGTTTGGATGGCACCGGGTTGCTAGGAAAAGTTAGGTTGCTGGTTAGGGTTCTGGTAATAACCATGTTCGTGACCAGTGTATGGATTATGCACTTGCTGAGATGTCATCGACTGACTCCCGTAATAGGACATAAAGGGTTGGGCTTGCATCGCATTCCAAAGATTTTGGGAATGGTTTCCCCCTGTCGATCTGATGGCCATAGGTGTTGAGCCTTGCCCATGGTTCCATTGGCTATGGAAGGGGTTGCCCTTGGTCGACATCCCTGACAAGGAAACTAATCCCTGCCATGGATTCCAAGGTCCTTGTGAGGAAGGAATTCCTAAGTTTTCCCCCTGTGTAGGAATAGTACCCTGTACAGGATGTTGTTGTCCATAACCGGGGTTTCCCCCGGCTGAGACGATAGTTGACGAGAAAGAGTTGTTACCAAATGCACCAAAAAAAAAAAATGGTGTTGAACCTACCAACATGCTATAAGAAATAATCCCTTCACTACCTACTCCAAATGAACTATAGTTTACGTTTGGCCCGATAGAGTGCTAGTGAGAACCATTGAGCGAAGCGGACGAAGGAGGTATATGAACCCCTATGTAAGGGAAATCATTATAGGGAGCTGAAGTTCCCTCCATGGATCCTTGCAGAGGAGCATTGGAGCTCCCTACCCCAAGACCTAAAGTCTGTAGAGTGGAGTAGGAAAGGAGAAAGTTTGTATCGAAGCTAGGCATCCCATATGAGAATAGAGGGCATGTCTCACTCTGGGTGAAAGGATCAATGATCTCCACCATATGTGGAATCAGTCTGTTTCCTGAGGTAGAGGCAGTCGAGACCATAGTGGCTCAGACTGACAATAGTTGGCTAGGAGGTGGAACACCCCCTATAGTGATAGTCATAGAGGGAATGTGAGGATTCCCTGAAGAAGTAGCAACATTTGTCTCCATTGTTGCTTGTGACACTACCTAATTCCCATAAGGTTTAGCCTGTACGATGATGGGTGCCAATAGATCGGTGATTAGAGGGTTATATGGACCAAGAGCTTGCACTCCGAGGTTAGCAATGGTTTGTTCCTCCAGAATCAAATGTTCTCCTCTTGGAGATGGTTCGGGCTCAGTTTCCTGTGGCCCAGTTGCCTCAAAGGACCCTTCCTGGTCTAGTCTTCACATTAGCAGTGGCAGGGGTGGCTCCATATTAACCGGAGGCAGTCAAAAAATCCTTCGCAACTGGTAGAGCTCTTGATCCTCCACTGTTAGAGAAGATGAATAACACACTAGGGATTTCTATTAACATTTAAAGACCAATACACACTAGAAAATGCTACTATGAGACAAGACAAGAAGATCACTAGCTATTTGGAAGAATAGTTACACCAGCCAACACTAGAGCAACTTATTGGTGCAAGTGAAACTCGAATACAGAAGCACCCTCTGGGTATACTCTTCAAAGTGTGGCCTGATGTCTTTCCTAGGTACCGTGGTATACCCCCACAGTCACTTATGTAAGTCACTAAGATAAAGGCAACTAGGTTGCCAGTGTGCGAACAATCACTAGGTGGGTACAGTCGACAGTCGGGTGGACTGCAATGAGCAGGGTATCAAGACTGAAACCTATCAAGGGTATCAAAATCAAGTGTTCCATAAGACAACTGAGGACCTCGAATGGATTCGAGAACCACGAAGCTTTGTGGAAAATGTGATCAAAGAAATCCAAAGATAATCCCTCTATATGTGTTCCCCAGTATGCTTGGTCTGACTTTGGACGGGTTATCTCTGCTACCTTTCCACACGTGACCTCATGTTTAGCCCCTTTGTTAGAGGGGGGTCCTGGATAAATTTCATGGTTACTGGACTTTCAAGCACTCCCTATCACAAGCTCTTATGTTTTTTTTTGTAGCCTTGCAGAGTTTCCTCTTCAATCCTAAATCAAGGCTCTAGCCTAGACTGCATTGATGGACCCTACAAACACAAAGTCTAATAAATTTTAATTAAGCATTAATTTTAGTTGTTGTCTTAATTCAAAATGAATGAAAATGAAACCAGTGATGTTCTTTAAGAGACGAAAGAGAAGAGCATAAGATGAAACTGAAAACAAGCTACTTCTTCTTCAAAAATAAAGATTTATCAAATTAAACTCTTTCACCAAACTTTTTGTAACTACTTTTCTCATATATTTGAAAAAAAGAAACTTAAAACAAGATTTCGCTCGACTACGAGCTACTTAATTCCCTAAGTATTCAAATAAAGAACTTAAGAAAACTTTCTTTTTCCTTGATAAAGGAATCAAATAACCTAAACTACTTTACCAAACAAAGAAATGAAATATTTTTTTTATTGTTTTATTCTTCAAAACAATAAATTTGAAAATGAATTCTTTTCTTTTCTTCTAAATAAAAAAAGGGGAAAATGATGATAAGACAAGACCAAGAAATGGCTTCTAGCCCAATCGAATATCACAGGGAGTCACTGACAATACCAAACAGGAAGATCAAAGCAGACTCACAAACTTGTCTAAAAAACCTATTAAATAAAACACAAAAAATCTTCGGTCAGAAGAAAGCTATACTGAAGTTAGACCTAGGCTATAGACTACTATAATAAAGACCAGGACTAGATCAAGAAAACCCCTAAGAATTGTGACTTCTGATAGCGAAGAGGATGACTACCTCTTCTTTTAAAAAAAAAAATCAACAGGCACGCTATTGACACTTCAACAACTAGCGTATGTACGCGGGTTGTCCAAGGGCAGGGCACGTATGCACGCGTGCAAGCCCACTACACGCCACGTGCACCTCTGTAACTCCTCAAAAAAATGAAAACCAACAGTCCAACATAGGCAGGGAGTACTGGTATGGAAGAATAGAATCCCTTAAAGACACATGAGCTTATAGAAACACAAAAAACAGTGGATAAACTTATTCAAAGCACCCAAAAAGAAATATCCCCAAAAGACCCTAGAGGCTTCCCCAGTATGGTCACCAATTCTGCTATAGTGGGAAAACCTCTCGACGGACTACACCAGGTTCTAAAGTGAAAGAAGAGCTAACTGTCTAAAGTATCCTATGTTTTGTCAACTATCCTGACATTACCCCACAATCACACATAAAAGATAAAGTATAGGGATCTAGTAGGCATACCTTAAACTCTGCATCCGGTGTCAATCCCTTTGCACTTAGTTGTTTCCTGACTACAAGTATCCTCCGAAGGTTGACCTGCATTCACCAAAATATAAACAAGAAACTACAAGTATGCATTCTATATATGGATTAGTGAGTTAAACATCATAAACAAGAAATGTAAACAAATCATAGAAATTTAAGACATCATTTGGTGGGACGAAAAAAATACTTCTTTATATTAATCTCACAAAATTCACTTACAATATGAGACCGGCACTGCTCCTCAAACTCGGTCCTAGGATCCTCTTCATAATGCACCAACTGCTTCCATGTCTCCTTCTCCTCTTTAGTTCTCTCTAGGGAAATGACAAGGGCTTGCAATGGAGGAAAAGGGAATTTTGGCTCAAACTCACAATGTGGTTTCTGAATATTGGGGAAAAGGGGGAATATGGAAATGGGTACAGTTTCTATGTTCTCATTCTTCCCCTTTAAATGGGACCCCAATCCCTTCTTTTATAGGCCATATTAACCGTTGGGGTGACTGGCTATGGGAAATCAAATGGTTATGTAACGTCCCAGAAACCTGTATCCCTTTGAAATTTTCATTTTTCCCGATATTCTGTGAGAGTACATGGGTTGTAGTGGTGCAACAAGCATGTGTACATGAGCAGTAATGGTGCAGGGCATGTACACCTTCAAAACAATAGTTTTTAGAAGATCTTGTTCAGTGATGGATTGGCAAAGATAGCAAGTTAGATGGCCTGATGCCAGGTATGCATGTCTAGTGAAATTTAGAGTTATAACAATCTCCCCTCTCTTTCTTTATCTCTCCCCCTCTTACACTCATACACATGCTCTATATATCCCCCTCCTACCTCCCTCTCTCCCTCTCCCTCCCACTATATATCCTCTCTTTATCTCCTACATCTATCACCTATCTCTCTCTCCAC
>ML777052.1:382978-410757 GCA_009831015.1 Picea engelmannii | reverse complement strand
TTGATCAGGAGGATCCAAAAGGGAAAAATATTAAATTCCTCAAATCTGTAAAAAAAATAGAACCAATTCAAAGTGCTCGTTGCAAGATTTTGAATGGCACAAAAGACACCTTAAATAGAGCTAGAATGAATAAGATATGGTCAGTCAAAGTTGGGAGTCAACCTTATTCAAATTAAATGATGGTGTCATCATATGTATAGGTGACATCTACAGTCTATACCAGGGTTACATTAGCATGATGTCATGATGATGTCAACATGTTGATGTGGCACTCCCAAAAATGAAACATGTCAAGAGGATTTGTACTTTTTTTCTCCACATGGGCCAATTGGCAGGTGTGATGTGGCACTTCTAGATGACACCATGTGGCACCACCCAAGAGCCACCACGTGGTAGCATGGTGGAGATACAAGTGGAAGTGTCTATTTAGTAGGTGACTAGATAATGGAAGCCTATCTGAGGGTGACACATGGCCCAATCACAGGGCATCATGTGGCAACCTCGAAATTCCCAATGTTGGCTATGGGCCAAAAAACCAAAATTTAAAATGGGTCGGCCCCGAACTAGCTGACGCCAAATCCAGTGACCTGTGGCCAAACCTGGTGATCGTCTCCACCTTATCAGGCCAACGATCTACAAATTCCATTGACAGGTCACATCTGTATCTCGATGATTATGCCACATAACCCATTGTACAGACTGACATTAAATATGACTCCAAATCCTGCATCCATCCCATCGAGTTTGGTGGAGGTTTGATTTATTTGAAGTTTAAAATGGTGGGGGGTTAAATCATATTTAGTCTTTATCCACTATAATTACATTTTTTTTTTAACAAGAATATAAAAGAGGAGGCCCACAGGCATGACCCTAGGACCTCCCCAAACATAGGACCTCCCCAAACATAGGCCTTGTTTACCCAACCACCTACTAGTCAAGCTAACCACCCAATTGGTAAGTTCACATTCCTTAATACTTAAAAACCCATTTTTAAAAGGGTACGGGAGGAGAATGCACACACCCAGAGGACGTACATGCATGTAAATCCATGTAGATATAGATCTTTTATTTCAAGTGGTGGAACATTTTATGAGGTAGAGAGACGAACAGAGGCTTGGAGGTGACTTTGTCCAATTTATACATTTCGACAGAATTTATTTATGATACTCCTCGCCACAAGTCCACTGGTGATGTATGTTTCTGCATCAGAGCTGCAAATCAGAAGGACATTTTCTAGTTGTGAGGTATAATTGTGTATATATGCCAATTTTATTACTGAGAATAATATAAATCCTATCCACTTTGAATTAGGGCCTAGAGATGTAGTCCATGTTGGACAAACTCTGTTATCAAGATATTATGTCAAATATCATTTCTCTTATTTTTCTCCATATTTCTTCCTTCTTTAATTAATGTTGCACATAAGATATAATCCATACTCTTAATGTAATTCATGTAATTTCATCGATGAAAATATCCTAGGTCATGTTAGTATCAGAGCACTCTTCTTTGACTTGAATTTCAAGTGTGAATGCTTATCGGGTCTAAGATAAAAACATCTGAAGGAAAACTCAATAATTTCAACCCATATATTGGACATGCAACTCGAGGAAGGAAAATGGATGATGAAGAGAGGAATGTTGAGCATGAGAAAAAATTTCACAAGATATTCTACCAAATGTCAAACATGTTAGAAAAAATTGTATGTAGATTACGAGAAGAGAGTTGAAAAGAAGGAGAAGAAGAATAAAGTAAAAGAAGAGGATAATGATTCAATTGGAGGATACTCTCCTGAGCCTCCATGACCATCTTCAAGTTAAATCTATTCTTTCTCTTCCTATCATTCTCATCATTCTCAACATTCTCATCATTCTAGTTTTCATCCAAGTACTTCTAAAAAGCCATTGTTGAAACTAGATGTGAAATTTAATTTTCCCATGTATAACAGAGAATCTAATGTAGATAATATTAATAATTGGATCATACAAATAGAAGTTTACTACTGTGTTCAACATATATAAGAGGAAGAGGGAAGATCTAGTTGGCTTATTTCGGCTAGAAGGCACAACCCTTATTTGGTGGGAGAGAAAACTTCAGAAAGGTAGTAAGAATAATGGTAAGCTCCTTTCTTCAGGGTCTGAGTTTATATTTTCTTTGAATAATCAATTGTATCCACTCAGTTATGTTCAAAAATCCATATGGAATGGAAAAATCTAAGATAGGGTAAAGTTCAGAGTGTTCATAATTTTATAGAATAATTTAGGAAACACGCACTTGCATTAAATGTTCCTTTAGATTCTCATGAAACTTTGATGAAGTATATTGGTACACTCCATAGTTACATTCAACATACATTATTATTTCTTAACCCCACAAACTTAGATGAAGTGTGTGCGAAATCAATTCACCTTGAGAATATGGGAAATAATGTACAGGAAGACCACCCAAAGAAATTTTCCAAGTTCAAGGAAAAAAGGTCAAATGAAAGAGAAAGGACAAGAAGACAATGACAACAAAGAAAGAGGAAGGAAATCCCTCCTACAAACATTGCAATAAATATGGGCATGGTGATGATCGCTACTGGAAGCTACATCCATATCTAAATCCAAAAAGATTTGGAGGAAAAGAGAAGCCAAAGAAGGTTTCAACAGTGAAACAAGACCTTGGCTCTGATTCAGGAGATGAGACGAGGATTACAATTGTGGGATTACAAGGTAAAATTTCATTTCATGTGGGTTAAAGTTCCACTAATGCATCTCATGATCATGAAATAAGAAGTGAATTATTTCATATTAGAGTTGTATCTAGACATACTAATATTGATACTCTATTTGATCTAGAATCCTAAGTGAATTTAATATTATAAACTATTGTTAAAAAATTGGGCCTACAAACAAAACCTCATCCTCAACCATACCCTCTTGGTTTGATAACTAATAATGCAAAATTAAATGTTAACAAGTATTGTAGGGTCATATTTTATACTGCTTCAAAGTTTATAGATGAGGTTGATTTAGATCTTGTCCCACTTGATATATGTGTCATAGTTTTCGGAAGCCTGTACCTTTATGACAAAAATTCAATCTTCTTCTGAAATGAGAAAAAATACCATCTCACAAAATATGGAGTGGAATACATTGTAAGGGATCATAGTATGAAAATGAATACAACTCTTGTTAGTGCAGGATAGATAAAGAGACTCATAAACACTAATAAGAAATATGTAGTCATGGTTGTAAGCGAAAAATATGTTGAGATATCTGATGCATTTAAAGGGTGTGATCCCTCTCATAGAGATGAAATTATTGATGTTATATCTAACTATGATGAAATCTTTCAGAAACCAAGTGGATTTCCTCCCAAGAGGGATATTCAACATGAAATACACATTCAACAAGATGTACCTCTTCCAAATGTGGGTATGTATAGTATGTCAACTATGGAAATGGAAGAAATCAAGAAGCAAATGAAGGACTTAATGGAACAAAGATTCATATGACCTAGCTTGTCTCCTTGTGGTTCTCTGATCGTGTTGATGCCAAAGAAGTATGGAACATGGAGAATGTGTTTTGATTACTGACCTCTCAAAAATATCACCATAAATAATCGCTACCCCTTACCTTAGATAGGTGACTTGTTGGATCAAATGAAGGATGCAAACTACTTCACCAATTTGGATTTAAGGAGTGGCTACCACCAGGTCAAAATTGCAAATGGTGACACATGGAAGAGCGCCTTAAAAAAAAATCAAGGCCTTTTTGAATGGATTTTTATGCTTGTTGTGCTACTTATATGATTAGTATAATGCACTCATTAATCATCAATCCGGGATTCGTAATCAACAGAGTTAAAATACACCAGTAAGAGAGGTAATTCTAATGTCACAATTCTAAATTATGCATGCTGGAAATAAAGCAAATTGTCAAACTGAAATGCACTTTAGTTGTCCCTCACAGAGAAGATACCTACTCCATTATGGAACATGCAAGTATGAAATGGAGTATTTTGATAAATCAACTCTACTATCTGACCCATAAAGCTAATTATGCAATCACACACTGAAAAGGAAATCACACATCAATCATCAAGGCATAGCATGGGTAGTTCAGTAGCCAGTAAATTGGTATGTTGTAGCTCACAATAATCTATTGTGAACTTCACTAGTTATTTTTCCAAATGTATTTGACTCATGCTTCCAAATTCTATGTTTACTAAGAGAAATCAAATTCATAGAAATAGGGCATGTGCAAAAACAGAGTAAATAAATATCTTAAGCAATCATGTAATCAAAATCCTAAACTGAATTGTGCTACTAACATCTGAAACTGTCAGAGATGATGAACTAAATTGAGAAATAAAAGCTACAACTGATCTAACAATTACACCATTGAAATCAAATGCTAATACTAATCTACAAGGATGCTATCCTTTGTTGGGCGGTGGTCCCTTGCCGCTTCAACACGTCAGTGACTAGAGTCTACAGTAAATTGGCCTTCAATATACACATCACTCTTACTCAAATATCAAAACATGAAATTAAACTATACTAACAACTCAACTCACATTCATTCATAAATGATCAAGACATGGAAATAAATGATATTCTTCTATTAAACTTCAAACTCAGGATATGTTCTACAATATGCAACGCTGCTTTACGTGTTGTGTTATGCTATCTCTATATATCTCCCATCATCCTTGCCATGACTATTTAAATAGTCTTAGTCATGAAACACAAGGAGGTGAAATCTTTAGCAGATCAACAATTGTCAAATTTATCCATTCAGTTACATATTTTAAGATTCGTCCTCATGACACGAAGTGTATGAGGATGAAGCAATAAAAAAACTAGCTAAAAATAGTCTTTCTAGAACTTTGATGATTTAATAAACATTCAATAATTATCTTAGGCACAATCTGGAGCTAAACTTGGCATGCTTTGTTTCATGTATTGGTATTAGACCGTGACAGGTGAGATACAATATATAGTACTAGATCGAAACAACACACAATTGGTTGGTATTAGACTAGAACAGTCTGTGGACGTTGGTACCGAACTAGAATAGTCCACAGATGTTGGTACCGGATTGTGATAGTGAATGATATGGCACATAAGTACTAGATGGTTGGGCTAACATAGAAGTGTCAGACTTGTCCAAAGGTCAAAGGCTACACATGGAAATATTAAACATTAGTACATTAAATATTTAGTCTCCTAGCTTAGTAAACTAGAAAATGCAAGAATTCAAATATACTTTACCTTATGACTTTATAAGTAACTGGAGGTAGTGTTCTTTGTCATTTATCCAAGATTAGGTATTCCAAAAAGGTATAAATGAGGAGTATAATGTGGTAATGGGGATGTAAATTTAGAGTCTCAACAGTCCCCTATGCTAAAATCATTGCATGTCCTCATGCAACTGAAGCATACTCAAAAATTTTCAAACCTTGGGACTCCATTCTCTTTACTCATGTGGATCAATGATGTTGACAGCTGAGACTTCTGCTTTCAGCTCCCTTTTTATGACCCGAATGTATTGTAAGATTATTAGTACCTTCTTGAGATTATTATAAGTCTCTTCATGGTCATCTTGGAGTTGTTTGTTGGTTGCCTTCAGTTGCTCATTTTCCTTCTTGAAATATCTATCTAGTAGCTGGTATTCATTTACCTCTTGTTTTAGTTCCTGATTTTTATTTTGTAGGTCCTAAATCTTCTTCTTCATCTATCATTTTGTTAAGGTCCTCATTGATCCCATTGTTTCTGGCTGGATGTGTTCTCTTTCCTCCACTCCTCTCTCATCCCACACAAAGTAATAGTAAATTTCTCCTCAGTTAAGCTAGGGATGTCATTCTGGACTAGTAGGTCTAGGGAAGGGGAGGTAAGATCTATCAGGTCATCATGTATAAGAGGAATGAGAACTGCTTTTCCTTTCTTTTCCATGCTCCTTGTGGTTATTTTATTAGGGGGTGATGGATTAGAAGTGCTAACAAGTTTCCTTTTCCTCTTTTTTTTCTGTGGAATGGTTATAGGAGGTTGTTCTATCAATTGCTTATCTTTATTCTTTAAGATACTCTTCTCTTTCCTCAAGGGTTTTGACTTACGACCCTTCTCCTCAAGTACCATTGCTGATATCTCCTCTACTAATTCAGATTTACCTTTCGATTATTGACTTTTTAGAGTCTTATTAATTGAGGAAGAGGGCCCTTCTTGTTTACTAGCTTTATCTTTTTGGCTCCCTGCTCTGGAGGATGATGAAGTTATCTTATATTTATTTCCCTTTTTCTCCTTAGGTTTGTTATCTTCATCTGGAGCAGGCTGGGCCTCCTCTACAGGTTCATTTTTTGTGGAAAGGTGTTGAGTGATGAGGGTTTTCCAACTAAACCCTTTCTTCCTAATTTCATGTATAACTAGCATTTTGATAAGACCCTAATGATAAATACTAGTCTTCTTAGTTTTAGATAAGGAATTGACACCTCTTACCATCTTGTTCAGACTCATCCATAAAAAGTATGGAAAGTAAATTTCAAGACCTCCTTCAAAGTGAAAAAAAATCTTAAGATGGTATAGGAAGGTTACATCATACCTGCCTTCACAAGTGAGGAATCATTGAAGAAAAACAAGCATTGGATGATATTCTTCCTTGATATAGTTTCTAGAAATACCCTTTTTCCAATCAAGGTGTTGATGGCCTTCCTTTATAAATCTTTGGCACATTTATTTATTGATTCCTACTCCTCTGAAATACTTGGATCCTCTGCTAGGTAATCTCATGGCCTCCCCTAAAATTTCTTCATTGATTGTTAGCTGGAGATTGCCTATGTTCACAATCTCTCCATCGTAACTTTGTATAAATGCATGAGATACCCTCTCATGACATCCTGTGAATTTTTCTAAAAATGACATTCATCCCACTTTAGCATACTTATCTATACATAGTTGTAACTCCTCAGTCTCCCTATAAATTTGGAAGACCAGTTCATGTCTTCTCACAACCATCCTTATAAACTGTGAGTGAAAATTGGGTTGTAGAATAAGAGTTTTAGTCAACTGTGAGTGTAAGGGTTTGATACTAGATATCACAAAGAGGAGTAGGTTATGAACTGGAGAAAGATGGGTAATGGCAAGAAAAATAGTGACGGTGTCAATAATTTGGAAGGTATGTTTAAGTGAAGATGCTGCGAAGAAATTAGGATGAGATAAGGCTCATCTGGATGGCTTCACCACCCAGATAAGCCATTTCATTTTTGTCCGTTACTGTAATGATGGGAGTGGAACGTTTGGTAGCAAGGCATCATTTTTGTTTGGGATAGGCTATTGTACCTCTAAACGATGAATTTGATGTGACACGAGGTGGATTCGTGATTACTTAAGGATGAAGCCCTTCTTGGTTTAAGGTCATGCCTCATCATTACTAGTCATGCTCATTTCAATTCATACCCACATCCATACATTTTGATTTTTCCCTCAACACATTTTTAAGTGCTTATGTGGTGAGAAAATTGATTAAGGTTAAGCATATGGGTATGAGGGAAGTAAAATTTAGGTGCATGGTTTTAAAAATAAGGTCATAAGATCTAGTATACACTTTCATACCTATTGTAGTTTTATCAGCAAAGGAAAATAAATAATACCATGTTACCTTTTATTTTACCATTGCATAACCAATACCCATAGTATATGCAACTGCCTTTGTATTTGAAGCTTGCAGATTATCAGAGTTCATTTTTTTTAGGCTTGAGTTTTCTGGAGGCTTAGTACTGAAATTTCTTGTGCTTTATGAAACTTCTTTATTCTGTGCTTGTCTTTGAATATCTTCCTTTGTGTCTAGTTCTGCAAAGTTGTAAGGTGGTCATGTTAGTATCTGAAGATAAGATGTGAGTCTAGAAAAGAGTCCTAAAAGGGGCTCTTTGACCCTCCCCCATGCCAAAGGTGTCACGTATCCTTATGCAAAAACATCTAACACACTGTATCACCATGGACAAAAATTGATAAGAGAAGAGAAACCAAATCAAATTCCAAAAGTACATTTGTCACCTAGAATATGATCCCATGCCCTATTTGTTGTTTAAAAATGAAATTGCCTTTATTCTGATGACTTAAGTACAACATTCAACAATGAAAACAAGGAAATTTTGTATTTTTCCATCAGAACAAATCCCACCTAGCTTGCTTTAGAGATTTACTATCATTAGATGTTATGTATAAATTTCACAGTATAAGCAGATTAGACTCCCTAGTCAGGTTCCCACTCTTAAGAAGTTTCCTTCTTAGATAATGTAGGATTTAGATGTAAAACTAGTAAAGTTGACTTAGGGTAATTCTCAAATGGACATTTTCTTATAGTATTCATTTTTTTTGTTAATATAGAATTTGTATCTTATAAATGTCGGCAGTGACATTTACTTGTAATATTCATTTTTTTACATGACATGAGAGAATTTTTCAATCAAACAAGTATAAATGAGACGTTTCTCAACTAGAACCCACTTCCAGCGAGCCTGTTCAGTACTCCAGTGGGGTAGTTGTGATATTTAGTGAGAGACATACCTTCCCCAGGAAGAATGCCCCATTGCCAAAACTCATGTTCAGTACCTTGATGGGTTTGCCTAGTCATGCCACAGACTGTTACCCACTGCCAGCAGACATGTTTAGTATCCTGGTGGGTTAGTCTCTTAAACCCTTTTTCTATCAGAGGCTTCATGTCCATAGTCACCTATTTTTGTTTTTTTTAAAGAGTGATTTTTCACAGGTGACAATGGAGGCTTGTCTAAAAACCCTTTTACAGGCTGGGATGGTATTGGGTTAGAAGGTATACTCTCTTATTTGAATGTCTTTAAAGATTTGTCTGAAGGAAAAATAAACTTATGTATGCACCTTATTTCATTATAATGATCCATATGTATGATTTGTCTGAGTTTGTCCATGAGAGAATGACCTAAAGTTACCTTAGGGTACCGATACATCCTCTTCCATAAAATTTTCCTAGTGTGCCCATGACAGAGGGTGTTCATATACTCATATGCTACTCTTTAGTAAAGATAATCCAATGATCACTGTTGAAGTCTAGTTGGGGTGAAATGGTTACTTGTAGGCTAATATTTTTAATCCCTTTAATCATGTTGAAGTACTGATGATGTTTGTAATGGAACTTTTTATGAAGGAAACCTCTAAACTCTAAATTTAGTTAAGCATGGTTCCTTACACAACATGGGTAAAATATTATATCTTCTTTGTCAAGCAACAAAACTAAAATAAATTAAAATAATTCTTTTTAGCCAGCAACATAACCAAAAGAAATTAAAATACTTCCTTTTAGCTAGCAACAGAACCAAAAGAAATTAAAATACTTCCTTTTAGCTAGCAACAGAACCAAAAGAAATTATTGCTTCATAAGAGATGTTATCTAATGCTGCATTCAGCTCCTTGTTTCCAGCTTAAGTGGTTATTGCACAACTTCACACCTCATATTAATTGACATAAAATATTGAAATAAACATAGAATTATTTGTCAATTAGGTGATATGTCCTGATAGTACCATATAAGGACAAACTTCTGGTACTAGACCAACATAGGACTGTTGGTATCGGACTAGAACAAAATTTCTAGTACTGGATCAACATTGCTCATACCGGACCATAACATAAGGTTTTTGATGCTTACAAACTGATATTTTAGCAAGTTTGTGAAAGATCAAATAAATTATAAAAATCTACTAACAAAATAAAATGTGAAAGTAAAACAAAGGAGGTGAGAATCCATTGTTACCTTCATCTTATTAACAGAACATAGTCCACACCTATGTACAAAAGTTTTAAAAGTAAATCAATCAATTAATGTGGATCAATAGAAAAATCTCCTTCCTTATTGATCACCTGCATATTTGAATTCTGTAGCACACGTGTCAGAAATTCTTCTTTTGACAAGGGTTTGTTATAAATTCTCAATCGGTGCCCACTCATGAGTAGGGGTGTCTGATGTTCCTCAATTTTATTTATCCTGATTGAACCATTATCATAGACAATGTCAATCTCATACGGTCCCAACCAATGAGTAGTTAACTTGCCTTTGAATTTCTTAAACTTGTTGTCATACACTTTTTGAGATACTTGTCATGCCATTTTGTTCTCTTCTCTTGAATAAGGGTGGTTCTTTGAAGTTCTTCTTGCCTGATTTCATCCAGCTCATTAAGCTACAAAAGGGTTTGTTGTTTGGATTCATCTAAGTTCATGCCAACTTGTACAATAGTCCTGAAGGTTTTGATATGGAATTCTATGGGGAGAAGCACATGCTTCCCATACACCAATTCGTAAGGTGTATGTCCTGTTTTATTTCTCCAGGTGATTCTATAAGCCCATAAGGCTTCTAGTAATCTATCAGCCCAATCCTTGTGGTGTAGCTGCACTGTTTTAGTAAGAATGAACTTAATGACTTTGTTGGTAGATTCTACTTGCCCATTCACCTGTGGATGATAAGGTGTAGATTTCTTGTGCTTGATTTGGTACTATCCTGTAACAGATTTGACTAGATTATATGTAAATTGAGTACCCTGATCAGTCACAATTTCCCAAGGTACATCGAATCTAGTAAAAATGTCATTAAAAAGGAAATCTACTACTAATTGTTCACTTACAGTTGGTAAATATTTTTCCTCAACCCACTTAGTCACATAGTCAGTACATATAAGTATGTACTTTTTCTTTGTAGATATAGGATTTATGGGCCCTACAAAGTCTAATGCCCATTTTTCAAAAGGTTCAATGACTACTTGGGATTAAAGTGGAATTTGGTATCGTGCAGTAGAATTACCCATTCATTGGCATTCATCACAATTGGATACATAAGTTCTAACATATTTGAAAATAGTAGGCCAATAATAACCAGATTGTAGAACTTTAAGGTTGGCTTGAAGGAGTTTTTGCAATTCCTCTTTTACAATATCTTTGAGGGTTGGGTTCATCCTTCTCTGAGGCTGCCTAACAGGTCTGATTTGGTCATTAGTGTAGATATGATGTGTGCATGTGTCAGGGTGAATTCCTTTCATGTATTCATAATCCCATGAAAAGGCATCAAATTGTCTTTGGAGCATTTCAATTACTTGTGTGTTTTGTTCTGGTTCCAAACTAGAATTGATATACAGAGGTTTTCCCAGGTTAATATCAATAATTTCATTACTTTCTTCCTTCTCTGAGGAAGCTAGTGATAAAGTATATAATTGGGTGATATCAGGGTGCCAAGTTTGTTGAAATTCGGAACTGAAAATATGTGACAATTATGCAAAAGACCTAGGATATTCAATGTAGTTTGTATCATCCAAAAATAAACTTAAGACTTGTTTATATAATTGTTTTTGCATTCCTTTTACTTGTTCAAGTGTTAATAGGGGTCTGATGCAATCTTCCTCTTCATAAGGGTTTTCAAGCCAAACAAGTATCTCTTGTGCCAGTTGGGAAGGAGGGAAGAGGACAAGATTTTGGCTGTGTGTTCCATTGGAAATAGTCATCTCGCCAAACAAACAACTGATAAAGGCATATGATGTGCCCAACCAAGGGCGGACAGGAACCACAGAGTGTCCTGGTTTGGAGGATGATTTAGAATACATAACTAGAAAGTCTATTGGATACTCCCAAAAAGTGAGCGTGACTGTGACATCATCTAAACTTCCTGCAGGGATAATGACTTACTTATCTTCCAACTCTATCAAGGTTTGGGTTGGTATTAACTAGTTGATTTGGAGTTTTTTCATAGTGTCAAAGGGAATTACATTAATTGTTGCACCCAAATGAATGAGTGTGTTCGGTAAGGAAATACCATTAATTTCAATAGTGACTACTGAGTTCCCAAGGTCATTATATTTATATGGCATTTCATAAATAAATTTAGATAATTGTCCTACCACCTGAATAAGGGGAGGTTCCTTCTTTTTCCTTCCTGGTTTATTAAGGAAAATATCCCTTATGATTTTGGCATATATGGAAATATCCATGATGGCTTGCAACATAGGTAGTTTTACACATATGTTTCATAACTCATCCTCTATGTCTTTGTGCAAGGTTGGGTCAGGTTTCTTCTCTAACTTGTTGAGGTACTCCTAAGGACTGAGAAGTGGTTGAAATATGAGGGGAATTCTCTCCTTCTACAAGGGTGGTTTGAGTATTTTCTTGTTTAGAATGATTATCATTTTCTTCTTGAATTATTACTCCAGAATTTGATTGATTTACAACTTTCCCAGATCTGAGTTGAATTTCATAGGTGGGAAAGGTTTGGACTTCTGCATTTTGCATAGGGTGGGTGGGTTAGTTATTGGGGTTAGGAATTCGTTGGGCATGGATTTTTGTTGGTCTAGGAGGGTTATGGGCAGCTTGGTTTTGTGGTTGTTGATTGGAATTTATAGGTTCTTGTTGTTGGTGGATAGGGTTAAAGGTTACTGTGAATTGATGTTATATAGGAGGTGGAAGTAAATCTTGTATCTAATGTGGGTTAAATCCATGTATTAATTGGGAAATATTTGCAAGATATTGTAGATATGTTGGGTAAGAGGGATTCCCAAACAGAGGTCCCCTCCAACCTTGTTGCCAAGGTTGGGTTTGAGCTTGCTGCAATGTCCATTGGGGATAGGGAATTGGATAAGGACCCCATTTTTGTTGTTGATATTGTTTATTAGGGTCATTAAATGCATTGGAGCTTTGTGATCTCCAAAGCCTCCTAGAAGGGTACAATTGTTCCTGTGAGACTCTTCCTCCCCTATAAATGTATTTTATCTCAAGCAAAGTTGGACACTCAGATGTGGGGTTCTCTAGTGTACACAAGCCACAAACTTCTATGAAATTTAATGGGCATTCTTTCTTAGGGTGCTTCTTTCGACATTTAGGACAAAAGATTGAAAAAACAACATCTTCTTCTTGCTTCTTTTTCAGTTTTAGGGTATCTAACTGGTTACTGATTGTGCTCAAGATGTATGTTTTAAAGTTTTCGAATAAGTTTCCTAACTCGATTCTGGTGAAAGTCCTTGATTTTTGTCTTAAATTTCTATTAAAATGATCTCTTGGTCCTTTTCCTGTTTTAGCTTGTCCTCTTGAGTATATCCTACAGTAATCTGTAATTTTTGCAAAGGGTTTTTGGTGCACATCTCCTTAACTTAACAAATTTAACACTTCTATACATTCATCTCTAAGAAATTTCAAAAATATTGTTCTTACTAAAGCTAGGTCTATGGTGAATAATTTTGATTTCTGATAGTTGTATAAGAAACTTTCTAGGTAGTCTTCAGGGCTTTCATCTTCTGTTTCTTACATTTTGAAAATGTCATTTTTAGAATTATCCTTACAATAGTCTTGGTATTTCCGTAAAAATGTTTCTTTCATCTGATCCCAAGAGAGAATTGTATTTTATCCTAACCTCATGAACCATATCAATGCTAAGTCTTTTATTGTGGCTAGAAAGAGCTTATGTTTTTGTGCATTGTCTAATTAGTTATAGATTCTACATAATATGTCAAAACCAAATAAAAATAAGTCTTGATCTTCAATTGACATACCTATGAAAGTGGGTAACGATTACAGTGGGATGTTCTTCATTATGATGTTTCTGGAAATATCTAAGATTGGAAACCCAAAGGTATCAGTCTTAGTGGCTACATTTTCATTTCCTTCTTCTTCTGCCATTTCACTAGGAATCCTTCCCACTAATAGATCATTCAGAAACTGGATTTTGTGTGTCTTCTAAACGTTTAGTTCCCTCAACAGACTCACGTTCTATCTGCCCCAATGTTGAATCTTCAATTCTAGGTTCTTCTTATGGAGCCTCACTGGCTTCCCTTGAATTCCCTTGTGGTGGATTTTTTCCTTCACCAATGTCAGTCGAAATAGTGTGGGGGTTTGTTTTCAAGTCTTTAGAGCTTACAAATCTACCCTGATTATTTCTATATCTATGCATAAAAATAAAATTTGATACTTAATTAAAATCTTAATGTAAGGTAAGAAGGAAGCCTGGCTTTAGAGAACCCCACTCTAGTGGTTGCATGTCTCTTCACTCATGTATTAAACATTTTATCCTCCTCCCTCAAGTATCCCTTAAAATCAGTCAGAAACTATGCAAAACAATTTAAGCTAAAATTACTTCCTACCATTTGCAACTCCCCGACAACGGTGCCAAAATGTTGTGCTACTTATGTGATTAGTATAATGTGCCCATTAATCATAAATCTGGGATTCATAATCAAGAGAGTTATAAGACACCAGTAAGAGAGGTAATTCTAATGTCAAGAGTCTAAATTATGCATGCTAGAAATAAAGAAAACTGTCAAACTGAAATGCACTTTGGTTGTCCCTCACAGAGAAGCTACCTACTCCATTATGGCACATGAAAGTATGAGATGGAGTCTTTTGATAAATCAACTCTGCTATCTGACCCAAAAAACTAATTATGAAATCACACTCTGAAAAATAAATCACACATCAACCATCAAGGCATAGCATGGGTAGTTCAGTAGCCAGTAAATTGGTATGTTGTGGCTCACAATAATCTATTGTGAACTTCACTAGTTCTTTTCCAAATGTATTTGACTATTTCTGCCAACTTCTATGTTTACTAAGAGAAATCAAATTCATAGAAATAGGGCATATGAAAAAACAGAGTAAATAAATATCTTAAGCAATCATGTAATCAAAATCCTAAACTGAATTGTGCTACTAACATCTGAAACTATTAGAGATGATGAACTAAATTGAGAAATCAAAGCTACAACTGATATAACAATTACACTACTGAAATCAAATGATAATACTAATCTACAAGGATGGTGACCTCTATTGGGCGGTGGGCCCTTGTTTCTTCAATAGGTCAACAACTAGAGTCTACAGTAAGTTGGCCTTCAATCTACACATCACTCTTACTCAAATCTCAAAACATGAAATTAAACTATACTAACATCTCAACTCACATTCATTTGTAAATGATCGAGACATGGAAATAAATGATATTATTCTATTAAAATTCAAACTCGAGATATGTTCTACAATATGCAGCGTTGCTTTACATGTTGTGCTATGATATCTCTATATATCTCCCACCATCCTTTCCATGACTATTTAAATAGTCTCAATCGTGAAACACAAGCACGTCAAATATTTAGTAGATCAGCAATTGTGTTGGCCCTTGACCAAGTCTTTGGCGATTCTTGGTCATAGTGACCTATTTTGGGACTTTGACAGCCTATTGAAGGGGGAGCACAAGACGAAGCGGAGATCACGGGATCTCAGCCCACTTTTGGATCCTTTTTGGGTTTTTGGGAATATGTAATGGGAATGGGATGCCGACCCATGGGTTTACCCATGCTTAGGCCTATTTTGTATGTATAAATAGAAGGATAGGAAATGTAATAAGTAGTTGAATCAACATCTATGTGATGTATGCTAAGTGCAAGTAGGATTTTGTAATTTCTTTGTGCATAACTATGAGAGACTTGTAGAGCTAACTCCAACTAGTTGTAACAGATAGTGGAGGTCTTAGTGTTGTAACACAAGGAAGAAGGATCTAGAGAGTTGCACAGATATTCTGTCCTATGCAGAGTAAGGATTTGATGGCTTTGTGCTTCTAATTGATTGCCTGAAGACAATAAATAACAAGAGTTGGTGGACGTAGCCCCAGGGTGGGGGTGAACCATGTAAACACTGTTTTGTCTTTCTTTGTTCTTGTCTTAATATGTTTATGTCTTCTTATGCTAAGTGTTTTGAGATGATTAGATAGATCTACTTATCCTTAGTGATAATGATGTATAAGAATGTTAGATCTGATCTATATGAATGTGTTGAGTGCCTAATCTGCTAGATATGACCTATCTATTGACGCTAAGTACTTAACTATATTAGATTAGTGTAATTGTTGTGAAGCTCTATTTTATCAGCGAAGTGGTTATTGATTACATATTGTGGAACTGATGGTGATAAGTGCTCTATTAAGTAGTACAATCACATATCTGTGTCCCAGCTAAGGTTGCATACACCTGAGTCTTGCAACCACCCATGCCTCTACCTTGGGTGAGACTTCATTTTCTTTGCAGGTGTTGCTGAAAGGTCTGGTAGTTAGGGTTTTTTTGGTATGTTGTTGTAGCGTTGAACCCTAGGTCTACCCCTATGCCAACAAATGGTTCTATTGTTGGGACCAAAACTGTGATTGGTGGGAACTGAAGTAAAGAAAAGAGAAGCTCTGTGCATAGATTTACTGCTGAAATGTGCAGTATCGGACCTGAAAATGTGATTGCTAGGAACTGAGGAAGAAGAAGCTTTGTGAAAAGATTCGACCTAGGATTGTGAAATCTCTATGCGTAGATATATTCCTTGGTGCACAATGTCCTACTCAACTTATAAATCTTTGTGCTAAAGAAGGAAACCTGATCTGAAGAAAATAGGTCGGATCTGAAGGAAAGAAGCAAGATCTAAAAGCTTTGTGCTCTAAGAAAGGTAAAAGTGAGAATTTATGATTAAAAGCGGTAAGATATGCAAGCTTTGTGCTCCAATAAAGGTAAGAATAGTTAAAAGTTTTAGATTTGGAATCTTTTTTCTCTGTAGAAGTAAGATAAGTGGAAATTTTTGATTCTAGAGTATGGATATAGGTATGTTTAATAGAT
Source organism: Picea engelmannii (assembly GCA_009831015.1). Classification (NCBI taxonomy): domain Eukaryota; kingdom Viridiplantae; phylum Streptophyta; class Pinopsida; order Pinales; family Pinaceae; genus Picea; species Picea engelmannii. The sequence continues at coordinate 394,131 of ML777052.1, read as the reverse complement.
TCTATCCTAGTTTAAAAACTAGGGCATTAATAGATGAAAGAAGGTTTGATATCAGTATATCTAATAAGAATAGTGAAATATATGTTATACCTATGCATAGAAAGAATGTTTGGAATAACGAATGGATGAAGGACACCAGAAATAATTTATTGCAGGTTAGCTCCTATGATCTTAGTGCATAGTACAGAAGAGGCGGGGGATCATTTAAAAGAAAGAGAGGATTAACCCTCTGTTACAGTTATAGAAAACCAGGACATATTTCTAATGAATTCCCTGGGAGAAGACCTAGTTGTCTTTGTTGCAAAGCTATGAACCATGAAGTGTTAGATTGCTTGAGAATGATTGCTAAGATTGAAAGAATGCATCTGAATCAAGAAAACCCTAAGGCAAATCCAGAAATAGCAAAACCCCTAGAAGAATCAGAGAAAATATTGCTACAGATGAGAGAAACCTTGAATGACCACCAACATGTTAGGTTATCAGAGATCTTTAAAGAAAAATAATACATTGAAGAAAGGATAGGAGACTTAAACATTGACTGTGCTCTAGATGAGGAAACACAGGTGAATATCATGACAAAGAGAACTTGGGAATCTATAGGAAGGCCTTTTATGACCCCCTCATTAGGAGGAATAGGATTATTCAGAGGAAAGTTGATAAACCTGTGTGGAAGGCTCACCCAGATACCTATGGGTATCAATGGAACTTCGACGAAGGAAGATTTTGATATTATTAAATTTGTTGAAGACAATGCCCCATTTACTATGTTAATAGGAAAACCTTGGATTGATAGAGATCAATCTAGACAAAAGGAAGAAGAAGAAGTTTTGGAGCATAAGAAACATGAGTTAAAATATTTCATGACTAGAAAGATCGCACAATTAATTGAAGAACATGAGAACAAATCGAAGCTATTTGAAACTAGAGACCCTAATGTCGAAGCTGCAAGAACACTAAAAGACCCACAGAAGACTGAAGTACTTAATCCAGATAAAGAAGAGGTATTACCCCTGAATCCTAGGAAAGAGTTTCAACAATGCGTAGTGACTATAAAAAGAAGATAAGAATCAGAATGGAAAAATACATATCGAACCGAAGCTCACTAGAAAGAAGGCTAGAAAGATAAGTAAGAAGAGGGATAATATTGAAAATTTATAGAAGGTTCTAGAGGGAACTTCACAGACAAAAAATTTGCAAAATTGGAGCTTCGTCGGGATATCAAAACAACAACACATGGTACTTCGCAACGGCAAAGCAACATATCCGTTGGGGTCAATATATCTGTTCGACTCCCACTCTGAATTGGTTGAAAAGCATTTACAGCTCGACACCAGACCGTTGGACCATGTCATAACAGACAGAACAAGAGTTAATGAGGCTTCATACCCATTACAAGCGAACCTTTGTCGATTTGCCTACTTATCCCATCGCGCCATGCATAAATAACACTTTTGCTAATAGAGAATTTGAAGCCCACAGACTAAGAAAATTGTATATAGTGATCATTACACTCTTGTTGTTTATTCTAGTATAGTGTCTGAGATAATCATGACCCCGATAAATTTTATTCCCGAGCATGTATGTCTGACGAAATCACCGTAGTTGAAGAATCAATAACAAAATTTCTCCTTGAATTGATGACTGAGAGAGTCATGTCAGAGAGAGGATTGTCTATAGGTGTACAAGCATCTTCAATGAGAGGATTTTTAGCCTCTCCATCCACTGCTTGACCCAGACCATCCCAGCCAGTAGATGAAAAGAAAACTAAGCATAGGGATGATCTCGTGAATGCTAAGTTAATCCTAAGTATACTAACCACCTACCTACCACCTCTGACTGATGATATAAATTGAGACAGTGTGCCCAGAGACTTTGAGTATTTCTTGGTCACTGTGTACCTCCCAAAGGGGATACACGTAATTCACGTAGATCAAGAAAATATTGCAGCATTGAATTTGAGTGACTTCAACCTCGGCAACAGGAAGGTCTATAGCATTCTCGTCCCACATAAGTATCTTACCAGAAAAAAAGGAAAGAATTCAAAGATAATTCCTCAATCATGGACCCATAACCTTCCGTAGTCCACCCTGCTCATCATGAAGATCCCGCACTTTAGAAGGCACCAAGAAGTGAACGCATGCGTTAAGATACTGTTGTCCTATTACCATGGTAGATACTTATGGTTAAACTATCGTATCACAGTGGATCTAACGTTGATCAATCAGATTATAGGACTAAGCATGCAAGGCCCTGACCCACAGGATTTTTACCCGAGAAAAGCCATGGATCACGCTCTTGTGCAAAAGATTAAAGCCACCTATGAAGATGTCGAGAAGGGAAGATGAGGCTACAAGGTAGCTTCTATCCAGAGTGACACCGTGTGCCTTGCCTACAAATTGATCATAGGAAAGTTGGTGCGAAAGAATCGACCCACCCAAGTCATAGGTTTCGTAGTCAACCTCGTAGGAAAGTGCGCAGAAGGAATTCAGATGAATTAGGTGCAGTACCTGGTAAACCAGTTCGAACTAGACTGTAGGGAAGCCCAGGATCAGGGATATGAATTCCACTTCAGTTGGCTATTGATCCTGATCACTTTCATTGCATGGGAGATGCCATAAGGCATGACCTTCCCGTACATCGAGCCGTTTGAATCTCTGGCCACGAAGTTCAATACATTGTGGTACTCAAATGACATGAATAATAAATGGCAATCAAATTTTGTATTCCATACATATTACAACTAGTTGAAGGTAGCCATCCAGTCTGAGCCTTGTATGACCCTGAATACCCTCCATAGGTTTCGTCCTTTAATGAATTTCATTGCAAACTGTCATTTTATTTACATCACATCATGCGCATATAGACATAAACAACAAATGCATTCATACTACAAGTTTATGGAGGATGACTTGGAAGAAATTACCAAGGAATGGTCAGTGAACCTCCTCATTCCAGCAGACCCTATAGAGATGTCTGATATAGACAGTCCAAAAATGCGTTGGATATAGTCATACCTAACAAGATAAATAAGATCGAAGAGGTCCATGATTTAGACAACGCATCCATGAAGACCACTTCCATCTTTGCAGAGCAAGGAGGAGATGGCAGAGAGATAGAAGGCATAGAATTTGAACAGAAGAAAGGTGAGGTTACACTGCTTAGAGATGAGGAGGACCCCTCAAAAAAAAGGAAGGTTTCCCCACTAAAACCCTCATCTCGGAAGAAAGTGAAAGAAACCAGGACCAAATTTGAGACCACCCTCACCTCAGACGACTTCGACTTCATCATCACAGCACTGAACGATGCTTCGCTGGAGATAACATATAAGTAAGAATCTAAGAAGGAGGAGGTGTTTAGTCAAATTAAGGATGAGCTTCAACGGGTGAAACAAGCATTACAGTCTAGCCATGTAGTTTCAACTGTGTCTCTATCAGCAGGAACAACAAAACTAGGTGATGAGCCATATCAACTACACAGCATCGCTAATACGATCGAAGCTCACCTTCGACGAGCTCAATAAGAGACAACACAAGACACCCAGGATTTAGCACAAGTACAAGAAGACCTTGAAGAGAAAAGTGGTGCTGTAGAATGGGAAAATATTGCTCTGCAAGTGAAGTGGGATGAAGAAAAAGCACAACTGCAACTAAGCATAGAACAATTGCTTGCAGAGCAACTTGAAGTAAATGAAATGGTTCACATATAACTTCTCTCTGTGATAGTCATAGAAGTAAAGACCAAAGAGCGAGTTCCATAGCAGGTGGCACAACTTGAAGAAGTAATCTAGCAGCTCTAGCAGTGCATAGAAGACTTGGAGCTCTGCACTGTGCCTGAGACCCCTCAATATGTAAGATACCAAAGGGAAGCAACTTACCACAGCATAGTTGAAAAACTAAAATCTCTTTCCTTGGAGTGAAGGCAGATGAGTAACCACAATGCCCAAACATATGAGAACCTCACTGAGAATCCATAGTTATAAGCATTAGAGTCACAACTCAAGGAAGTAAAGAAACACGCAGACACACTACAGGCATAGTTGAAGGCCTTGTCGACTGTGGAAAAAATGAAGTGGTCTCAAGAGAAACGCACCACCCAGCAATAGATCCATACGATTTAAATCAGAGTAATGGAAGTTACTCAACTACTTCAACTTGTGCAAGATAAGGCATGCCAATTATTCACAGAGGTTGAAAGTCGAGGAGCAGAGCTATAAAAGGTTGTCATCATAGTAGAACAACACCTAGAAGGGCACGTAAATGATGTAGTGATCCAGTAGTTCACCGAGAAAGAGGTCATCTCACAGTAGCAGGTCAAAGCAGCTCAAGCCAAGATCAAGGCCTTTGAAGCAGAACTGGTCAGATAAGAGTGACCCGTGACAAGTCATAGGTGAGTGTTGGGGGCATGTTGGCCCTTGACCAAGTCTTTGGAGATTCTTGGTCATAGTGACCTATTTTGGGACTTCGACATACTGTCGAAGGAGGAGAACAAGATGAAGCAGATATCACGGGATCTCGATCCACTTTTGGATCCTTTTTGGGTTTTTGGGAATATGTAACAGGAATGGGATGTCGTTCCATGGGTTTACCCATGGTTAGGCCTATTTTGTATGAATAAATAAAAGGATAGGAAATGTAAGAAGTAGTTGAATCGACATCTATGTGATGTATGCTAAATGCAAGTAGGGTTTTGTAAGTTCTTTGTGCATAACTATGAGAGACTTGTAGATCTAAGTGTAGTTGGTTGTAAGAGATAGTGGAGGGATTAATGTTGTAATGCAAGGAAGAAGGATTTAGCGAGCTGTGCAGATATTATGTCCTATGCAGAGTAAGGATTTGATGGTTTTTTGCTTGTAACTGATTGACTGAAGACAACAAAGAAGAAGAGTTGGTGGACGTAGCCCCAGGGTAGGGGTGAACCACGTAAACACTGTGTTGTCTTGCTTTGTGCTTGTCTTAATATGTTTATGTCTTCTTATGCTAAGTTCTTTGAGATGATTAGATATATGTGCTTATGCTTAGTGCTAATAATGTATAAGAATGTTGGATCTGATCTATATGAATGTGTTGAGTTCCTGATTTGCTAGATCTAACCTATCTATTAACACTAAGTACTTAACTATATTAGATCAGTGTAATTGTTGCGAAGCTTTGTTTTATCAGCGAAGTGGTTATTGATTTCATATTGTGGAACTGGCGATGCTAAGTGCTCTATTAAGTAGTACAATCACATATCTGTGTCCCACCTAAGGTTGCAGATGCCTGAGTCTTGCAACCACCCCTTCCTCTACCTCAGGTGAGACTTCATCTGCTTCGCAGGTGTTGCCGAAAGGGTCGGTAGTTAGGTTTTTGTTGGTGCGTTGTTGTAGCATTGAAACCTGGGTCTGCCCCTATGCCAACAAATTGTCAAATTTATCCATTCGGTTACATATTTTAATCTTCATCCTCATGACATGAGGTGTATGAGGATGAAGCAATAATCAAACTAGCTTAAGATAGTCATGCTAGAACTTTGATGATTTAATAAACATTCAAAAATTATCTTAGGCACAATCTGGAGCTAAACTTGTCATTCTCTATTTCCTCTATTGGTACTGGATCATGATAGGTGAGATATGGTAGATAGTATCGGATCCGAAAAACGCACAATTGGTTGGTACTAGACAAGAACAGTCTGTGGACATTAGTACCAGACTAGAACAGTCTGTGGATGTTGGTACTATATCGTGACAGTCAATGATATGGTGCATAAGTATCAGATGGTTGGGCTAACATAGAAGTGTCAGACTTGTCCAAATTTTAAAGGGCCAAACACTACATGTGGAAATTTTAAACATTAGTACATGAAATGTTTAGTCTCCTAGTTTAATAAACCACAAAATGCATGAATTCAAATATAATTTACCTTATGACCTTATAAGTAACTGGAAGTAGTGTTATTTGTCATTTATCCAATCTTAGGTAGTCCAAAAGGTACAAATGAGGAGTATAATATGGTAATGGGGATGTCAATTTATAGGCTTAACAATTCCATTTGGGATTTTTAATGCTCCAGAGACATTCATGTGAGTCATGAATGATATTTTTAGGCCTTTCCTTGATGATTTTGTGATTGTATACTTAGATGACATTCTTGTTTTTATAAAGACTTGGAATGATCATGCAATGCATGTAAAGGGAGTATTGGATGTGCTTAAAAAGGAAAAGTTGTATGTAAAATTGTCAAAGTGTGACTTTTGAAAAACATCATTAGTTTACTTGGGTCATATCGTTGGAGGTAGTCAACTAAAGATAGACCCCTCCAAAGTTGAAGTCATTGTAAATTGGCCTAAGACAACATGAGGTACTAAGGTTAGAAGTTTTTTAGGGGAAGTTCAGTACTAGAGAAAGTTCATTGCAAACTTTTCCTACATTGAATCACCTTTGCATACCTTAAGCAGTGTGAAACAAACCTTTTAGTGGGGAGGATAACAACAAAATCCCTTCGACACATTGAAGAGAAAAATCAACACCGCACTTGTGCTAGCACTACCTGGCATACAACAACAATTTGAAATTGAAATTGATTCTAGTGCCTATGCCATGGGAGTTGTCCTGATGCAACAATGTAAGCCCATTTTCTTTCATTTTGAAACTTTTTCTAAGGTTCTGTGTAACTATCCTACATGTGACAAAGAACTATATGCATTGGTACAAAGCGTGAAAAAATGGAAACACTACTTAATGGGAAAGGAAACAATCATACACACAAATCATCAACCATTATAGTATGTTCAATAAAAAACCAAGCTACAAAAATCAAAACACTAATGATGGATGGGGTTCTTACAACAGTTCCATTTAGTCATTAGATACAAAAAGGGAACAAGTAACAAAGTTGTGGACATGCTTTCTAGACCTCCTATTTCTGCATCCATTGTTGTGAAGAATGCTTCTTTAGCTCATGACAATTATATTGAATAATATACTAATGATGAATATTTCAAGGATGTATATATGAGAGGCTAACCCATGGCTCGTAGGTGAAGAATTTGTATGTGCAGGATAAACTACTCTACCATATGGGAAAGATTTGTATTCCAATCATTGAAAGAATACATGTAATCAGGGAAGCACATCCTTCCATTGTATCTGGGCACTTTGGGGTAGGTAAGACTATGGAACATTTGAAAACGTTTTTCTATTGGCCTCGAATGAAAGATATTGTAACCAAATATGTAAAGGGGTGTGTGTTGTGCTCAACGTGTAATCCCACTAATAGAAAATTGGGGTTGTACACACCACTTCTTATTCCTTCTCATCCTTGGGAAAGTATTTCCATGGATTTTGTAGGGGGGTTTCCTTTGTCAAAGAGGGGTCATGACTAATTGTATGTAGTAGTGAATAGGTTCAATAAAAAAAAAATGATGCAATGTAAAATGTAGATCACTGCTAAGAAAATTGTTCATCCATTCTTTTATCATGTATGGGTCCATTTTGGACTGCACACATCCATTATTTTGGATCATGACACTCGATTCATTGGATAATTTTGGACAATCTTGTGGAGAATGATGGACACCAAGCTTTAGAGAAGTACTTGTTTCCATCCACATACCAATGGCCAAATAGAGGTTGTAAATAGAATCGTGATTGATTTTCTTCGAGGCTGCTGCAAAAGACACCCCAAGTTGTGTGATGATTAGATCCAATATTTGCAACATGAATGCAATCGATCCTTGAAATATTCCACACAGAGTTCACCATTCGAGAAATGTTTTGGGTATTTACCTAAGGCTCCTTTGGACTTGATTTTTCAAAAAGATGTTGAATCAAGCTAATAGAGAGAAGAAGATATATGCCACAAGTTCATTCATAGGATTCAATAGGTACACTAGGAAGTTCAGGAATAGATAGAAAAGAGTCAAGAACAGTACAAATATCGTCATGAAAAAAATAGGGTTTATCAATAGTTTCAATTCGAATATCAAGTATTGATTCACATCAGCAAGGATAGGTTGAAGGGAGAAGGGAAAAATATCAAACCCATCATATATGGACCCTTCACCATCTTGGAGAAATTGGCATTAATTCCTTTCACCTCGATTTAATACCATACATGTAGATATACTCATTTGTAAACATAGAGAAACTAAAACTTTATGAGCCTCCAATTATCATGGATCAACATGAGAGTGTTTCAATACCATTAGTGGAAAAATTTTCTCCTAAGTACTTGGACGAGTTGAAGGAACATATCATCCTGGACAAAAAGATAAGGAATTCATGTAGGGGTGATGTAGAATATATTTGATTTGGCATGAAGCGAGCACATCCAAGTAAATCATTGTGGATCGAGAAAGATAGAGTGAGGGAGAAATTCCCTCACCTGTCAGTTCACTGATGAGGCTTTTGGAGGCCCAAAATCTTCTTAGTGGGGAGGAATGATCCAGGAGGATCCAAAAGGGGAAAAATTCAAATTCCTAAAATCTCAACAAAAACAACACCAAGTCGAAGTTCTCCTCACAATATTTCCAACAGCGCTAACGACACCTCAAACTGAGCTATAATGAAGAAGATATGGTTGATCAAAGTTGCCAATCAACCCTACTCAAAGTCAATGATGTCATCATCATCTGTAAAGGTGACGTCAGTAGTCCATGTTGGGTTGTGAAAAAGGTACAAATATCCTCCTTATTCTAATGGTTTATGATATAATCTTAATTGACTTTTTTGTTAATTAGGAATAATTAGGATAGAAAATGATTAAAATGTCTTCTAGAAATATTATTGAGTAATGATAGATAAATTATGATATTTGGTTGGAATTGTTTGATTTTAACACAGGAATGAATAAATATTTTCAAACCCAACATAGTTAAGGATATTTTGAGGATACAAAGACTGTTGAAGGTTGAATACATGAGGTGCAAAGTAGTTTGGAGAAATATTGATTCCATATTTTGTAAACTTTATAAATAGTAAAAGCGATCTTGAGGCTCTCTCGATCCTCGAGATAGCTTAATTTACCCATATTATTGTACTATATAAAGGGTAATGAATCCTGGAAAGGATCATCACAGAATTATTATCTCAAAACATTCAGAATTCAAAATCACTCTGTGCAAGTAGTTTTTGTAGATGTTGCACCAGTTATGGAGTTAATAGAAGCTTTGAGAGTTTTCATAATTTTTGCATATTGAGTCTCTAGAAGCAGTGCTTCTGAGGACCAAGGGCCCAGTCTAAAGGAGTTACTGTCTCAATCTGTAAATATGTCGGTTTTATTTATGTTTTGTGATTTAAATCTCTTTCGTAATAGTTAAGATAAATGCATGAATGCGTTAATGATTTTATGTTGTTTGTTATAGTAGATAGGTGTTTCATTTGAATGATATTGATTGTTGTTCTAGTTTCCATCACTATATTTTTTTTCTTGACAGTTCCTCTCATTATCATACGCGTTGTTCATTTCACTTAAATTAGGATTTGTTATTCTTTTTGCTTAAATTAGCATTTGATGTTCCTTTCGTTTAAATTATCATTTGTTGTTCCTTTCGGTTAAATTACAACCACTGTTCCTTTTGGTTAAGTATAGTCATTGTTTCTTTTCATCGATATAATAATTCATTGTTTCTTTTCACAGGTTAGATAATCGCTAATAGATCAGTTTATCACGATTTCCTTAGATTTAATTACCATTTCTTAATTAGATCAATTCAGAAATTTAATTTATGCCTTTGAATTCACATCATGTTGTAGATTAGATTTCAATTATGTTAAGGTCTTAGTTTTAGAATTTTAATGGATGCGTGAGGAACTTGATTGTTGATAAAATCATATTTTCTTTCACTACATGATTTTAGCCTCTACAGCTATATGTATAAACTTTGTTGACATTCTTGAAATAAAAGATGAATCCTTGGGTTGATAAATTAATGTTAAACTAAGGTTGTTTTTAGGACATCTTTAGAGCCCAACAGTTTGTACCAGGGTGACGCTAGCATGACATCATGTTGATGTTAGCATGCTAATGTGGAACTCCCAAAAGTTGACACATGTCATGTGTATTTAGAAATTTTGGTGGCCACGTGGGACAATTGAGAAGTGCCATGTGGTACCCCTAGGTGATCCCACATGCCACCACCCAAGAGCCGCCACGTGGAATCATGGCAGAGCGACAAGTGGTAATGTCTACTTGGAAGGTGACTAGATAATAATATCCTATTCAAGGGTTCCATGTGTCCCAATCATAGGGTGCCATGTGGCAACCGTGAAATGACCAATGTGGGCTACAAGCCAAAAAACCACAATTTAAAATGGGTCATCCCCAGACCAGTCGACGCAGAATTCAAAAACCAGACTGCTTGGTGGAAAAACCTAGAGATCGTATCTCCACCTTATCTGACCAATGATCCACAAATTATGGTGATAGGTCACATCCATATCCCATTGGTTATGCCACATAACCCATTGTACCAGCCAACATTAAATATGGCTCCAAACCATGTAGTCATCCCATTGAGTTTGGAATAGGTTTGATTTATTTGAAGTTTAAAATAATGGGGGGTTAAATAGTATTTAGTGGTTAGCCACTATAATTACATTTTTTTTAAATAAGAATAAAAAAGGGGAGGCCCACAGGCTTGACCCCAAGACCTCACCACCCAATTGGCAAGTCTTATTTCCTTAACACTCAAGAACCCATTTTTTCTAGGGTACAGGGGGGAATGTGCGTGCCCATAGGCCATACAGGCATGGAGATATATGTAGAGACATATCTTTTATTACAAGTGGTGGCATGCTTTATGAGGCAGAGAGCCCAACACGGCCCTGGAGGTGACTTTTTTCAATTGAGACATTTTGGTAGTCATTTTTATGCTATTCCTCACCAAGCATCCACCGGTGATGTCTATTTTTGCATCAGAGTTGTGGATCATGAGGCCATTTTCTAGTTGTCTTGTATAATGATGTATTTATGCCAATTTTATTGTTGAGAATAATATAAATCCTCTTTTCTTTGAATCTGGGCATGGAGATGTAGTCCATGTTAGATGAACTTTGTTATAAAGATATTGTGTCATTGCCTCATTTCTCTTCTTTTTCTCCATATTTATTCCTTCTTTAATTAATTTTTCACATATTTTTTTATTCATACTCTTAATGTAATTCATATAATGT
>ML777052.1:354762-382928 GCA_009831015.1 Picea engelmannii | reverse complement strand
TCTCTCTCTCCCCCACTCTCCCCTGTTACACATTATTTTGGTCTCTCCCCCACAAGGCACATTTTTAGAACGACGTTGCAGGCTTACAGTGGTACACAGTGCGAAAATCCTTGATTTATGCATGTTTCTCTATGCCTAGCCTACGCGATTTTCGCATGTTGCTATATAAGCAAGGTGTGGCGGTGCTTGAAGCTAAGAAAAGAAAGAAGTTTCACGAAGTCTCTAGAAGGAGAATATTGTACAATGTGAGGTGGCTTCCATATGGTTGTGATCCTATTGGATTTTCTGATTTGGTGGGATCATTTTCATCCTAATAACCACTTCTGAAAAGGTTAATCAAGGTCAAGCAATATTTAGCAAAGAATAGGTTGAAGATTGTGTGAATAATTTTTATACAATCGATGCTTGAGGCCTCCATTTGTCCATCAAGCTTTGTGGATTGTATTCATGCAAATTCGGAGAAAGTGTATGTGTGTGTTCGAATAGAGGACCACCGAAAGGGAACTTGCAACATCAAGACACTTTGGTTGTATCTTCCACTTTTACTTAATATGATATAGAGACATGTTTATTTCCCATAAAATCATTAGTGTTTTATTACATGACTCCTTGATCACATGTTTAGGTTTCCATTGAAACTATAATTGTTGCTTTCATTTTGGTTGGTTTGTGTCATTACAGATCTGATCTCACAAGAGCACCAGAGAGAAGCAGGGACAATAGAGATATAGGAAAGCGATATATAAAGTTATTTCATAAAATACTTCTTTGGTAGTAAATTAAATGGTAGAAACCTAGGGAAAGCATCATGTCCTATCTTGTTTTGTTCTATATCCAGGTGGATCTAGGGAGATTAGTTTATGTCTGCATTCACTGATTTATCTAATAACAAAATTGACGACTCCACTGGGGATATGACTTGATTGTGATTTTTTGTTGGCCATTTTCTATTTACCTATTATTTTCACTTGAAATTAGTCTCTGAGTTGGTGGGATATCCACTCAGACTCTATGGATTTAAAAATCCACTTAGATCCTTTGCACTGTACCTTATACATATCCTATAGAAACCTCTAATTTCTGCACCCTGGTTGTTTTCTTCGGTGTGGGATTTCCACACCCCATCCATTTCTGGCCTATGGAAACTCTTGATTTCTACACTGTGGTATACTATCAGCCTGCGACAACGTCTGTGAAATTTTTTGAGTTGGGTCCTAGCCTCTGTGATACCCAGTTTTTGCTTTAATCAACTGGAAAAGATTTTTAATACCAACATATGACTTTTTTTTCTAAACATTTGACTTGCTGTGGATTGGTTTTCAGAGATTGAACACCTCTCTCAGTCATTTTCCAGTTTTCGTTTATGATTTTTAACAACAAGGGTATAATCTCCGAGCTTTTATCTGAGTGCTTGTTCGATTAAAAATCTTGGATTGGATTTGAAATTTTGGATTGTTTACATATTCTAGATTGCTTGATTATTGAGAAGTTGTTTCTTCGTTTACATTTAAAGAAACAATTTCTAGTCATTTTTATTTTGTGTCTTCATTGAAAGTTCGATTTGGGTGCTTGTTTAAGGTATAGATTTTCTTGGATTTCTTGTCTTTTCTCTGTCGTGCCCTTGGTTTGGTCTTAGAAATGAATAATTTGAAGTTATCCATTCTTTTGAATAATCATACGTAAGAAAGTTTATTGCATTTAAGAGAACAGAACATTGAATAACTTCATTGTTTTATTGGTTGTTTAAAATTGTGTTCATTTAAGGAAAAATGAAGTATATTTCATAGTTTGCATTATTCCGGAAACATCTTCTCTTTGCTATAGATAGAATTCATTGAACAAAAATTTGCATCATTCATTTTCTATTTGCATATTATTGGGTCAAGGTCTTACACAACACCAGTTTCATTCCTGTCTCCCTCTTGAGTAACAACAACTATAAAAATATTGTGAAAATCTAAAACTTAACTAGTAATTTTTTCTAGGGCTCTTTTACACCAACATTAGCTAGGCTAGAGCTTTGGAATAGGCAGTAAGACACAATATCCAAAGCACAAAACACACAATAGCATCTTGTGGTAGGGAATGTAAAATTCCATTTGAAACATTTTGTCCTGGGAAGCCCTTCTCACATAAGGGTCAAACCTGAGGTCTCATTAAGTTTGACAGAGTTACTCACCCTACTTTGTTGATTTCGGTGTAGAGATTGCGCATATTATGGGGGTGTCTTGAAGGTATAGCCACAATGATGAGTGGAAGATTCTCAAGTTTATTTTGGGCTAGATACCCTGCCCTTGGGCATGGATCAGACTATTGATTGTCTCCCTAGGAATCATTGTTGTTTTTGGTAGCCTTAGTTGCCTATCTTTATAGGGTCTTACATGAGGTGACTGTGGAGGGGCAAGTCTTCATGGTACCTGGAATTGACGTTGTCTAGACTCATTTGGGCTCCTTGGAGGGTATACCCACGATTATGTGTTGGAGCTTGCACCAGGGTGTAAGTCTGTTAAGAAGGTCATCAACATAAATTTCCCACCCTAGCCCAGCCCCTTCTTGTCTCGACTTCACGACGTTGGATTTCATCACCAACTAGTGACTTCAGAACAAGAAGGTCTTGTTTGATTGGTTTTGATTCTTAGATTCTACTAGCGAGTGTTATTTGTTTACATAGTTGGCCATAGATTTTTTCCGTAAAATTTTTGGTTCAGCAAACATTGACCCTCCACATCGCTCACATAGGATGCAAGGAATACCTCCAGAAGATTCAGAAGTTTCCCGACCCTTGCCCCCTAATACACTAGAGGAATCTCCTCAACAGAGTGAGATCCAGTACCACATACCTCCACAAGCGGAGAGAAATGACTCTTTAGAAATTTTTCGAATCATTTTGGATTCTTTGAATGCTTTTCACTTAGCTCCTGGATACAAGAGACGTATTCTCTAACTTAAATCGTCCAGAGAACTTGTTGTTGACACTTTTGGAATACCAACTGGAATCTATGTTGGCCTTGAAAATGATGATCCTTTTTGGACCATTGACATATCTCAAACTCTGACTTCTAGGGAAAATCCTCCCAACTCAGAGGCATAAGTTGAGATACCTGTCATTTATGAACCACCTGAGACATTTGTTACATTTATGATACCTTTAGATCACTTTAACAGTACAACTTGTTATTTCTTCGCTGGTTCAGAATTTGGTCCTAGCTTGATTATCCCTCTTCAGCAGGCACATTCCACAATGGTCCCAAACACTATGATCATCCCTATCAGGAACACGATGGCTAGCCAACCTCCTATTGGTACATTGTTTTCATCTAGACAAATCTCGTCACTCCCTCTTGGGTATAATGATTTGAATGCTTCTATCCCCATTCCTACCCAAGTTCCATCCGAAGCTTCTGTAGTATTTACTCCTCCTGGGTATAATGTTTCTTTCGGTTCTATTCCAACACCATCCCAGTTCCTCTCTGGAGGTTCTTATCCACCTTTTATAGGAGGATTCAGACTCAGTGGCTCTTCCACATTTGGAACCTCTACCCCGTTATTCACTTTTGGCTATCAAATTCCTATTGGGGGATAGTACAACCTAGGGGGGAAAACTCAATTTGGAGGTCAAACCCAAATTGGGACATCATCCATACCTATAGGATAACCCCCACTTGGAGGATATAATCCACAATATTGAGAGAACATCCCCGAATCACTAGCCCAGTATTGGAATCTTCTTATTCAAGGAAATCCACAATCATCTGGGGGGAAACAACCTCAGATTAGCTCTTTTATACCCCCTAGTTCAATTCATTCATACCTCAGCTCTTCCAATCCCATTTGGGGTTTGAACGTTCAATCTAGTGTCCCACCCTAAGGGAACACCTCCACTCCATACAACCCTATGGGATACATGCCTTCACACACACGTCTGAATCTGTTAGGACCTTCGCCTCACATACAAACTACTTATGGTCCTACTGGTATAATGACGGAAATTCCTCCCCAAAGTCACCAGTATCCTCGTGTGAAGAGACAATTACCCTTTTTAGCCACCTTGGATCTACACAATTTGTCTAGGATATTGAATGATCCTATCCTAAATTCTCCCCATTGGCCCGTTATACCAGCCAAATTACTGTCGGACATCCAAATAATTGACGGTAAACCAGGAGAGGATCCGAACAACCATGTAATGACCTTCCACCTTTGGTTCTCATCCAAATCTTTGATGGATGATTCCATTCGTTTGTGCCTCTTCCAACAAACTCTCATTGGTTCGGCTGCAAAGTGGTATATATAACTACCATGAGGTTTCTTCATTGACTTTAATACCCTAGCCATGGATTTTCTTACACACTACCAATTACTGATCCATTATGAAACAAGAAATTAGATCCTAAGTTCCTTCAAGAAAACTAAGGCCAATCACATCTCTGATTACATTCATGAGTGGAGACGAAGATGATGTTTGATCAAACTTGATCTTCCCAATCAGTTATTAGCAGAGTGGTTCATGAAATCATTCATGAATGAGATCTTTCCTGATATTTCTATGGGTGGAGTTGTCACCGAAGAATAGGCTATCAATCATACTCAATATCTTGACCGTGTTTATTCACAAACGGGTACTCTTTACAACTTACTCCCAGATGCACCTCAACCTTCTACTACCACTACTTCAACTACCCTTGTTGCTTCTCATGCTGTTGATGGCTTGATTGGCACTTTCCATGCCCAACCTCAAAATATGCATGCCTCTCCCACCAACCTAAATTCTAATGCTTCTAATGTTAAAAATGCTCTGTCTCCTACTCCTCCCACTGACAAAACCTATAAGGTTAACTCTGTTCAATCTACCCTTTCCGGAAAGAATAAGTCCAAAAAAGGGAAGGGTAAGAATAAGGAGGATAAAAATAACCCACAATATAAGAAAGACAAAACTCAACCTACTGATGATAAGGATAAGAACAAACCCTCATACCCTTTCCTTATCTTTGGTGACAATCACTATACAAAACATTTTCCAAGACGGGCCGAGGTTACTAAGTTCCTCCAAGGGACTGTGAAACCTCCCACACCTACCTTTTTGTCTCAACCTTTCCCTTCTCAACAAAAGGCCCAACTGGTCATCCATGACCAACCCTCTCCCTCCACTACTTCTTATTTACTCATGTGTACTAGTGATTCCAGAAAGAATGACGTTACACTGACCACTCGAGCCAAAGATTATTCTTCCTCAAAGGAGAAGGTTGACAATATACCACCTTCATTCATTCAACAAACTCCTTCAACTTCACCTCCCAACAGTCCTCTTCATCTCGAATGACCAAGTCTCGATACAGTTCTTTTCCCTCCCCCAAAGGGTGTTGCTCAAAAGTCTGCCTTCAACCCTCATGCATGTGCTGCCAAGAACTACAGTATTGTAGAAGATCTGGCACACACACCTTCTACAATGTTAGGTCTCAAAGTCCTTCAAATTTTCCCTGTTCAACGAAAGGCACTGCTAAAATATATCGATGGAATTGATCCTACGGATACAAATTTGATAATTTTTTACCTCGAAGATCACATTTCGAGACTCCCCCCTCAACTAGCATTCCAAATAAAAGTTGTTGTCTCTAACAAGAACATCTGTAGGACTGCTATTGATGAGGGTGCCTCCACATGTGTAATGTATATTGCCTATTTCAAATCCATCGACTCTCCTCCTCTTATTGAATCACATAACATGCTTAAATCCTTCAATGGCTCTGGATTTAAACCCTACAGTGTACTTCCTTCATTGTCTATTATGTTGGAAGGAAAATCGATCAACGTTGAAGTTGAGAACTTTGATGCACCTATCAATTATAACCTCTGATTTGGTTGTAGCTGGATTGATGCGATGTGTGTCGTTCTATCTACCCTTTTCTGTGTTTTTCATTTTTCGCATCAGGGAAAGGTCATCACTGTCAACCAGCTAGCCTTTTTCAACCCTTACAACCATACTAGCAACGTACCTTTTATTACGAAGACACCACCTTGGTATGAGAACATTAGTGTGGACCTACTTAAAGATCTAACTTTGATGGGTACATTCCCCATCCCACTTCTTGATGTTCCACCTCCTTTGGTTTCCTCGATCAACATGATTTCCACCTCGGTTCACCAAACCCACACATATTCTGACCCATGGGTAATACCTGAACCTGGTGATTATCCTCTCTATGACAACCAAATGACTTTAAGTCTGGTTGAATCCGCCTATCAAACCATTCAATCAGAAACCCCTTCTACCCTCTCTCTCTCGGTGATTCATCTCCTGACCCGTTCCACATTATTTTTCCCATGGACGAGATGATTATGTCGGTTATGTTGATGGAAGATACCCCTTGGGATGATGGACACCATCATTCTATTCTTTTCCTCGAACAACACACCGTTAAGAGTTACCAATGGATCTCGACTCCATTGACCATTGCTGTCATTTCCTTTGTTCCCGAGCCATCACAGGACATGTTATATGAAGGAAAATTAAGCAATATTTCACTCACCACCCCCCTCGACATATCTATTAAACCTGGAGTTGTTGAAAATGTTCACATCAGAGCTCCGTACTCCATTGACAAGGTTGTTGCATATAAATCAATTTTCCAAGAGTTTTGTGACATATTCGCTTAGAGATATAAAGAAATGTTGGGTATTGACCCTGATATTGTTGTACATGAAATTAAGATGTACCCAGGCACCAGACTCATCCGACAGAGACTTTTTCTGTTCCACCCCTGTAAAGCAGCTGATATTAAGCTTGAAGTCGAAAAAATTCTTAAAGCTGGCTTTATTTATCCCATTGCTTTAACTGATTGGGTATCCAATCTTGTTCTGGTTAACAAAAAACAAGGTATGATCTGTGTCTGCATCGATTATAGGGATATAAATCAATATTTTCCTAAGGACAACTTTCCCACCCCCTTCGTTGACCAAATCGTCAACGATTGCGCCGGGAGTGAATGATTATCTTTAATGGACATTTTCTCTGGCTATAATCAAGTCAAAATATTCCCCACGGATCAACACAAAGCCTTTTTTATTTGTCCTTGGGGAACCTTGGCCTACCAGAAACTACCCTTCAGTTTAAAGAATGCTGGTGCGACTTTTCAATGTGCCATGTCTTATGCTTTTCATGATATTAAGCACATTTTACAACCATATCTAGATGACATACCGGCACATTCCATGCATCATAGTGACCCTCTGGTGCACCTTCGAGCCATTTTCCTTCATTGTCGGTTCTATTGTATATGCTTAAATCCAAAAAAATGTGTTTTTTGAGTGGAGTCTGGCCGACTTCTAGGTTTTATCATGTCACGCCGGGGTATCAAGGTCAATCCTTTGAATGTCAAGGCAATCCTTAATCTCCGTCCTCCTTCTTCACTTCACTAGCTTCAAATTTTGCCAGGGAAGGAAAACTTTTTACGTCGTTTCATCCCAAACTATGCTCAATTAACGCTTGGATTTACTCAACTGCTAAAGAAAGGTTTTGAGTTCATATGGGATTCCACTGACAATAAAGATTTCCAAGCTATGAAACTGACCTTAACCCGTACCCTGTTACTTTTCCCACCTGATTATAGTCGAGATTACTTCCTTTATCTAGTTACTTCGAGCTCCACCATCGCCATGGTTCTCGTCCAAGAATATGATTTACATGACGAACATGTCATTTATGATTTGAGTTGAAGTCTCACAACTACTGAAGCCAAATACTTACATGTTGAAAAACTGGCCTTGGTAGTTGTTTAAGCTATCCAACGATTCCGTCACTATATCTTATTATGCAAGACCACTGTAATTTTTGATTGCAACCCCATGCAGCATATTCTTACACACCAATTGCTAGAGGGAAAATACTCCAAATGGATAGTAATTCTCCAAGAGTTTGACTTATAATTTGAACACACTAAGTCTAAGAAATCATTGGTGTTTGACGAACTGATATGTGACATTCCCTACACTGAGACAAAGAATGTAGCAGAGGATGCTTTACCCGACAAATCCATTTTTCTGATTAGTTCTGATGACCTTTGGTATGTGGATATCATTATCTATCTCCAAAATCAGACTTTCTGGCCTGATTTGTCTAGCACTGACTGTCGTCGCATATGTTACCAAGCCCATTAGTACATTATCCTCAATGACACTCTTTATCGTCGTGGGGTTGACTTTGTTTTTTACATTGTCTGGCCTATGATGAAGCTACGAAAGATTTGAATGAATTCCACTCTGGAGCATGTGGTGTTCACATGTCTGGGTATGCTACTGCCCAAAATATCTTACGATCAGTGTAGTTTTTTCCTTCATTATTCAAATACTGTATTATTTCCATCCAAAAATTCCATGCTTGCCATACCTACAACAGCAAGATAAGATCACATCCTTCTCCTTTACACCCTATAGTTTCTGTTGGACCTTTCACAAAATGGGGCATTGATTTCATGACCTGTAACTATCACTCTACTAAGGGGCATGGATACATTATTATAGCCATGGATTATTTCACCAAATGGGTCAAGGCGATGCCCACATTCGATAATACTAGGAAACTTGCAGTGCTTTTCATATTTAATCATATTATTACTCGATTCAAGATCCCGCAAGCTATCGTTATTGATCAAGGTAGCCATTTTTGAAACATTATGATGTCTGAACATACCGACAAGTTAGGTCTTTGGCATGAAAACTCAATCCCCTACTATCCACAGGCCAATGACTAAGTTGAAGCAATAAATAAAATCCTTATCACTATGCTTCGTCAGATAATAGGAATTCATAATACCACCTGGAACATGATGTTGTTTTCGACATTATGGGCTTATCAGATGCCTGTGAAGTCTTCTATGGGATTTACCCCCTTTCAACTAGTCTACAACATTGAATTCATTCTCCCGATTGAATGTCAAATACCATCTTTGAAGCTAGTCATCGAACTTCTCCTGAACACCTCTATCGAAGAAGAACGTATGTGTATCTTATGAAATTAGATGAGACCCATCATGATGCCACCCTAGTTATTGAAACCCATAAGAAACGCGTAAAATCCCAATATGACAAGCATGTCAAGCCGCATTTTTTTTTTGAGGGAGATCTAGTTCTCTGCTATGAACAAGATCGTGATCTGCAAGGAGACAGAAAATTTGAAGCTATGTGGCATGGTCCATATATCTTCAAACGAGTGTTAGAGAAGGGATATTATGAGTTAGTAGATTATGATGGAATTCCTTTGAGTAAACCCAGAAATGGGATTTACTTGAAGAATTACTATGCTTATACTATCTTTGCATGAGTGCTTGTACTTTTACTGTACCATACTCTTGTGTGTTACTTTTGTGTTTTTTTCATTATTTCGTTTCGACCCCCAACTGCTTACCTTGCATTGTGCTTGGTTTCCAAATGTCGATGTATTCTCTACCCTATATTGGCTTCGCCGATGGTTCTAACTGTAGTACTCAGAACCTAGCTTTTGTTGCTTGGGAAATCTATGCACCCACCAACAAACTTATCAATTTACAAGGTGTTTTCCTCAGTCATGTAACCAATAATATTGCAGAATATAGCACATTAACTTAATTACTGAGCGATGCTATCTCACTTGGGATTCATCACTTCATTGTATGACTTGATTCACAGCTAGTAGTGCTCTAGTTAACTAATGTCTACACTATCTGCAGTCCTACTTTGTTACGGGTATATCTACGAATTCGTCTCTTGGAGCATTATTTTGATTATATTGAATATAAACACATTCCTAGATGTCTAAATACATTAAATAATGCTCTAGATAATTATGTGTTAGACAGACATTTGAGACATTTATAAAATCCAATCACACATTACACATTGTATATAAAATCTGAGTAAGCCGGTAGAAGCCTCATGTATATATATAATGAAAAAGTTTTACAAAAAGTGTTTTCCATCCAAGGATGAAAATATTAAAATATAGAGCCCATGGATATTACAAAATAGCATCACAGATGCCGCTCGAAATAGCATCATGGATGTTGCTCGCAATATCAAACTACCTCTCGTTCTAACCTATGCAGTAATCAACTAAGTGGGTCGAACACACCTACAGTATGGCGTTGATAACGCCTCGGGACCTCCTCGATCGACATACCAGGAATGTCTGTCGGCAAGCCTTCTAAGTTATTCTCCATTGCCTTGTAGTCATCAGTGTCCCACCCTGCTACCACACGTGCCTCTCCTCACCTCTGAATCAGAGATGTGCCCGGAGTTCGATGGGGACCTACCACTGCATAGTCAAAATTATTTTATTAGTCTTTAGATCGAAAACATAGAAAACATTTAATATCCTAAAAAACCACAAAACATTATAAAGAACAAAATATCTTCCTTACCTATATCTCCCCAATGAAATCCCTTAGGGAGAGGCAAGTCGGGATCACCACGAAGTTCCAAGTCGGCGTACACACAATCATCAATCATCAATATTTGGGGCCTTAATCAATCAAAAAATGCATCATTTAACTTGATAATAGGGCCTGCTACATGCTGAGCCATAAGGTCACACCACTATTTTATTCTTGGGTCTCGTGGGGCTAGTATTCCCCACTCTACCTGTAGCCACAAATGAGGGACTCTTTCTAAGAAGAAAGATACCAAAATGGACCCATACCCAAACTGCTTTAGGTATCCTCTCTTGCTTTTAGTGAGTTGTGTCTTCATACTCGGAGCACACCATCACACTAATTGAATACTTAAGGTTCCATACATTCAATGGCATATTGAAAATAACTCTAGAGTGCCATGTGTAGTGATGCACTTCCTTCCATCCATGCAATGGTAAAGAGGATGGTTCTGAGAGTTATATCTCGCACACCTTGGATAGCCACTTTACCCTTTCTCTTTTCATCATCCAGTTCACAGTGCCAACGGATATACTCACTCATTGGCAAGCCACCACCTCAACCCCCTGTCAGAGAAACCCATGCCCCATGATGGGATAGCCCCATCAGAAAGTAAATATCCTCAATGTCCAAGGAAAGGACATGAACACCCACTTGAAATACTTGTTGTTTCACGTCCCACATATGGACCAAGTACTCTAATAGTCTTCGTTGGGCTCTCATTCCCTAGACTTTGAAAAATTTTAATAGGCCACATTGTCGAAGGGCATCAATGGTTCCTGGATCATTCAAATCCATAGAGTCATCATCTTCATGCTCACATTCTCTCCATTCCAACATTTTTGCAATCAAACACCTGCATGGAAGTAAAAGAGGATAGTTAGCACCTTTATCTAGCCTTTTGGGAATTTTTTTTGGTTCAATGCTTGCTTTTCTATTTTGGTTTTTGACCACTGCAACTGAGCTTCAGTTACAGTGCTGGATTTTTGCAGGTGAGTCATTGGGCACCTATGAAAATCCTTGATTTTTGCAAGGCTCGATATTTGCCACCTACGGTGACCTCAACACATCCCTACTGGCCCAAAAATCACCCAAAAAATCATCTTTTGACCACCAAAAACAAATTTTAAACCATTGAAAAGGAAGAAGATGAAGCACTTACTGTTTTC
This sequence comes from Picea engelmannii, assembly GCA_009831015.1. NCBI lineage: Eukaryota > Viridiplantae > Streptophyta > Pinopsida > Pinales > Pinaceae > Picea > Picea engelmannii. Next base: position 371,359 of record ML777052.1, on the reverse strand, counting down.
ATGGAAACTATTTGTCAATTGATCGCCTGTGGTCCTCGCAATCAACCACTAAAATAAGGGGTGAAAAAAGGGGTTTTTTGACAAGTTCTTGACCAAATACAAATGAAATGGTAAAAAAGAACTCTTGCTCTTATTTATTTCATTTTTTCCTTTTTTAATAATATTTTATATTATAAAAATGTGTTTGGTTATAAACCCTCAAAACTAATAGTCCTGTGAGTGTCTTTTTTCTTGCAAGAGGAATACTAAAGTCCTAATTAATGGAGTATGGATCTGTGTTCCTTAATTTGTTTTCTCTTAGTTACGCAAATCGATACTTTTTAGGGTTTTTTAGTAAAACCTCGAGTTCACTCTTTGTTCGTTCTCGTGCTCGAATTTTTTTGAGAATGCAACTGAGTATACTTTTGTCATCCTTTCATACTCGTCTTGGTAACATGAAAAATGACACACATGAAGTATAATTTAAGCTCTTTTCACACTCCATAAAAACAAAAAGATTGTCGAGCGACCTTGTTCTATTCACACTCGTAAAAGTATTTGAATAAAACGTTCAATGGGCGATAGTTTATCACTTTTTCGGTCCCGTCGAGCTATTTTATGAAAAATGAATTGAGAGAGTTATCTTTAATTGTTTTTTAGACTCTATTAATATGAAAAACTGCCCATCTTTTTTATCTTTGGACTCATTAAACAAACATTGAAAGACCCACATGGGACCAAACCACTCCTTCTTAGGGTTCGTTAAAATTACTCTGAGGGACTCGTCCAAAGAATGAGATTACATTACAAGCATATGTTATCCTCCTCAAGATTGTGTAAAACTAAAGAGGTAATAGCCAGGAATGGTGGGGGAATATTTGGGAAAGAAATGTGTCTATGTATCTGCATCAGTGGCAGTACTAGTCGCTCTTGAACATGACACCCCCTTTTCATCATTTCAATCTGGGTTGGGAAATCCATTTGTCTCTCCTATGGCCTTCTTCGAATTCATATCTTGGGTCGTATTTGATTCAATACCTCCAAGACCAGTTTCATGTCATTCATATGTTCAAGAGAAGTCCAAACAAGCCCTCCCTCGAGTTGGCCATCTGCATTGCCATTTCTTACCATGTCATCCTTCCCTGTGACAGTTTCGAATCATTTTCATACTTTGATCTACCCTTAATCTGTTACTTATCTCATGTCACTAGTGGGGGATACATCAAGGCCCTCCTATAATGAGTCTTTTTCCTGTCGACTTCAAATCATCATCGGGAACAAGAATTAGAGATCGTTTAGTACCTTAGGACCTCCATGCCTCAATGGCAAGTTTCTTCACTCTTGACAATGGATTCACATCATTGGTCCCTGATCAAGAGATTTCATCGAGTGTTCAACTTCATCTCATTTATTCACATTCGTTGGATTGTACTAAGGTACCTTGGGAGTCATTGAAATCAATGGTGATTTCCCTTGCACTTGTTAATGGTTTTCATCAATGACCAATAATCAAGTGCTTTCTACCGTGTTTGACTTCAACACCTATAATTGCATGGTTATATTCGTAGTTACAGATGATGGGATTGAATACCCTGGATCTTATATTTTTGGCCCAAGTTGGGATGGAGTCTTTATGATTTGAATTGACACACATATCCACTTTGTATGTCTCGTGGTTGTGTCTGGATTTACATTTTCTACTACATAGATCCATGGTGTATTTATGGTGGCTATGTAGGATCTGGATGACATGGATCCACAGTGTATAATTGGTGGCCATGATTTACATTTATGATTTCAATCACTTGTAATCAGAGCATGGGAATGCCTACCTCATAAATGGTATAATTCAACACAAATGCTTGATTGTTTACAGGTTTATGATTGGTGTGCTCCTTGTTCCCGACACACACACGCATTTTACAAAGTACTTTGGTTGTCACATGTTCCAGCCTCACACTTTGGGGTGAATTCTATTAAACATTGCTTTGGTCACTCTGATGATAACTCCATAGACATGTGTGTTATAACCCTAAATTGCACCACACATGCTTACCTGGCATCAGGCCAACTCATATCCCTTCATTTCCAAAACATCTGTTGAACAACCTCTTTGAAAATCCTCTTGGGTAAAGGCACACGTGCCCTAACCCACTACTGCACGTGTGTGAACGCTGGCAGGCCTACTACAGCCCGCGTTTACCTAACAAAAAACAAAAATAGGAAAGTTTACCATGGGACAAAAAACTATGGGTCAATTAACTGAAACTCCCAGCCATGCATGGCCAAGAGTTCGTCCAAAACCCTATCTCCTTCTAGCCTATAAAAGAAGGGATAGGGGTACTATTTGGAGGAGGAAAATTATAGCGAAGAAACTATACCCATTTGCCGAATCCATTATCCCAACCCTTTCGCCTTTCCTCAAGCCTAAGGAGAATTAACACACAGTAGTTGGAGGGCAAAAGAAGAGGAGGAGCCCAGGATCAGGATCAAGGAGTGGTAGCTGGTCTCAACTTTGATTGTAAGTTGATTCATTTTGAAAATAATAAAAAGAATAATTTTCGCATCCCAATGCATGAGTTATATTTGGTTTGTGTAATTTATGCTTAATTTCTAACCCTCAAGTAGAAAATTAGCATGCATGTGTAGTTGCTTGTTTTGATTGCAGGATTACTTTGGAAGGAGCAGTGCAAGCAAGCAGTCAAAAGCGCAACGGAGGATCTACACCAAACATCAGTAAAAAGGTTAGCAGTTCCTTTCCATGCATGTATCATGAAAGAGGGGTTTAAGTTTTGGGTGGTAGGTTAAAAGGTCATTTCTTTACGGTCAAAATCTGCATGCAAGTCTGACCCTGGTTTGCTAGTCCATACGGTATTATTTCCCAACAACAGAATTGGCGACCATACTGAGGAAACTCTCCAAGGCCACTCAAAACCAAAAATTGGAGTCTGTGATAGGGAGTGTAGAAGTCCAGTTTCATGGAAGTTATCTGGGACCCCCCTCTAACACAGGGGATAAACACGAGGTCATGTGAGGAAAGGTAGTAGAGATAACCCCTCCAAAGCCAGACCAAGCGTAGTGGAGAACACATATCGAGGGCTTGTTTTGGGATTCCGTCGTTTGCATTTGTCATGGGGATTCATGGGTCTCGAATCCGTTCGAGGTCCTTAGTTGTCTTCCGAACCATTTTCTCTCAATACCCTTGACAGGTTTCAGGGTTGATACCCTGCTCATTGTGGTCTACCCAACTATCGACTATACCCACCTGGTGACTGTCCGCATGCTGGAAAACTAGTTGCCAATATTTTTTAGGGACATACACAGGTGACTACGAGGGTATACCACGGTACCTAGGCTAGACATCGGGCCACACTTTGTAGAGTATACCTGGAGAGTGCTTCCATTTTCAAGTTGTACTTGCACCAGTAAGTTGCTCTAGTGTTGGTTGTTGTAAGTGTTCTTCAAAATAGTTAGTGATTGCTTGTCTTATCTCTTAGGGGCTTCTTTTTTAGTGTGTGTTACTGTTTGAACATGTAGAATACCTTAGCATGTCTTGGATCTTCTCACACAATGGAGGATCCTGAGCTCTATCGATCACGAAGGCTTTTGGGCCTGCCGCCGGTTATACTGGAGCCACCCCCGCCACCATTAAGGTGAAAGCTAGACCAGCAAGGGTCTTTCGAAGCAACTGAGTTACAAACCATTGTGCCCGAACAACTCCCGAAGGAATCAACTACCAATCTTGGTTTGGTTGAAACCCCAACCACTGATACTTGGCCATCAGTCAGTGTACCAATCCAATTTTACGAACGCCTGTCAGTGCCTCACATAGCTATGGAAACAAATGCTGTTACTTCCTCTGGGAATTCTTCCATTCCCACCATTGTTGCTACCACAGGAGAAGCATCTCCTAACTTGCCATCATTGGTCCGGGCCACTATGGTCTCAGCTGCAACTACATCGCACAGTGGACCAACCCCATCTATCACGGCGGCCACAACTCTCTTCACACCTAGTGCGACAGGCTCTCCGTTCTCATACAGTATGCCTAGTTCGGGCACAAGTCCTGTACTCACTCACTCCACTTTATAGACTTTGGGTCTGGGGGTAGGGAGCTCTAACGTTCCTCTGCAAGGTCAACTTGGGGGCATTCCTGTCCCTTTTAATGCTTTTCCTTACGCTGGAGGTCATATCTCTCCTTCATCCCCTTCGCTTGGTGGTATGCATCAGCAGTTCGTTGGGCAGCCTGCACACATGAGTTTATTTGGAGCCTGAAGTCAAGGAACACCTGCGCAAACTCTGCCAGTAGGTTCATCACCATTTGTTTGGAACAGGACGTTTGGTAACAACACTTTTGCATCCACTACTTTCCCATCTGGGGGCACTCCCATTTTTGGACAGTCTACTCTGGCGCAAGGTACTATTCCTGCACCGAGGGCACATATAGTAGGACCTTGGAACTCAGAACAAGGATCCGTTCCCTCCTCTGGAATGCCATTCTGGGGTAATTATTTCCACAGTCAATGGAACCCTGGATAGACTTCTATGCCTCTCCCAGTAGGACCGACATGGGGTAATCCTTCTCAAAGTACTTCCAACACGATGCATGCCCAACATCCTATGTCCTTTATGGGGAATCCGCCAATGATGTCTCCACAGATGCAAAATCCTTACACTGGTCAGGGCCATGGTTTCTACCAGAATCCGGGCCAACAGCCAAACTTTTCCTAGCAACCTGGTGCCAGTCAAACTCCAGGACCCTTTTTCCTAGGCTATCAGCAGCAACCCGAACTACCATTCCTGGCGACGTTACACTTGCCAGATTTGACAAGGTTGTTAAATGATCCTATTTGTCAGGATCCACGTTGGCCTCCTATGCCAACGAAGTTGCCTTCGGACATTCCAAAGTTGGAGGCCAAGCACAATGAAGATCCAGATGATCACGTGACTATTTTCCATCTTTGGTGTTCATCTAAATCATTGAAAGATGACTCCATCCAGTTGCGATTATTTCAACGCACTCTTATCATGAGTGCTGCGAAATGGTACATCGAACTTGATCGCTCAAAATACTCTTCTTTTGGCGAATTGGCGATGGCCTTCCTTAACCATTTCCAGTTACCTGTGAGATATGACATCGGCACAGAGCTGCTTGCCAATTTCGAACAAACAATGGTGGACCATATCTCAGATCATATCCGAGAGAGGAGACACCGAAAGAGTCTAATCAAAGTACCAGTCCCACCAGCATTCTTTCTTGAGTGGTTCCTTAAGTCTTTAGTCCCACAATTATCCAAAGACATCATGACTTTAGGAGTTTTCTCCGAAGAAGATGCCATCATGAGGGCTCAACAGTTTGAGCTCATCTATTCTCAGTCTAGTTTATTATACAACATCCTGCCGGATGCACCATGATCAATACTGGATAAAACAAGACAAAGAGCTGGACCACATGCTGATGGTATTGTTGGCTCAGCACAAACCAATCCCGTTGAGCAATTAACAAAGCAATTGCAATAGTTATCTATACAACACTCAGTGGCCAACCAGACTACTTCTTTGGCTGCACCTCCTACCCAAATGTCGAAAGTACACTCCATGTAGACGACTAATCCAAAGGCCACCTAGCAGCCTAAAGGGAAGAAAAAACAATGGAAAAAGGGTAAGGGGGATAAAAAACCCACCAATAATGCTGGCGAGGGAACCATAGAAAAACGAAAGGAAAGGTATCTGTGTAACTTATGTGTGGAAGACCACCCGACCCACCTATGTCCTCGACTTGCAGAGGCCCAAAATTTTGTCACATAGCAACAACAGGCAGTGTTGATTAATCCCTTCCAACATGGGAAAAATTTAACTCAAGCCTCTACAAGTGCCGAAGGGGGCAGCCAAGAAACCTTCCCTCCCCCAAATAATTCCTCATCTGTGAACATATATATGGTGAGGGGTGATGCTTTAATAATGACTAGAGTGCATGACTATAGTAAACCAAGCACCTCTAAGAAGGGTAAAGAAGCTGAGGTCCCATCTCTTCCTCTACAGATCGAGAAGACATTGGGTGAAACAATGACATGCATTCCAAAGGGTGAATTTAAGAAATATTCTCACAACCCAAATGCAAGGGCCGCCCAGAATTATTCTATGGTGGAATATTTATCACAAACCCCTTGTGCGATGTCTACTTTGGAGGTCTTCCAAAGCTACCCTGCTCAGAGGAAAGCCTTGTTAATTGCTTTAGGCTCTACTGATACTTGTAACCTGGGTACCATTGTGCTAGATATAACCAACTTAAAACCTTGTCTGCCTTAGCACGTAGTGTTTCAGATAGTAGTGGCTCATCCCACGAAAACTTTTACATGCAATATCTTTTGCACGATGATCGATGAAGGCACCTCGACATGCATTATGTCGTTAGCATGTTGGAAGGCCATTGGCTATCCCACTTTGTCTCCATCACCTACTCTCCTCACTGCGTTCGATGATCATTCTTTCTGACCACATGGCATTGTCCCTTCTTTCCCTGTGTAGTTAGGAGGGAAGACCATGTGCGTTGAAGTAGAAGTAGTCGATGCCCCCCTCGACTATAATCTCTTGTTAGGTCGGAGTTGGACTTATGCTATGCAAGCTATGGTTGCTACAGTTTTTAGAGTCTTATTGTTTCCACATGAGGGTTGGATAGTGACCATCGATCAATTGTCCTTCTCTAGATCTGACCCAGCTTTGGGGGCATCCATGGTTCCCATGATTGATAATCCTCAAGATGATGTCATTAATGTAGTAGTTGGTTTGTGCCCATCCTTGATGGGTACCTTCGATTACCCACCTCCTCATGACGATGTCAAGTTTATATCTAATCACCACAAGGCTGAGATTTTTCAAGTTTCGTCGTTCCGCACGACTTACTTTGACGATTCGTGGATTCTTCCTTCCCCATCATCCATGATGGATGAGACAGGGCACTCTGGCATGTCCATGCCCTTGTCAGCCATTGAAGTAGCATACTCTCTAGTCCAACAAGCTTTAGCTAAGCTTGATTCGACTCCTACACAAGAGTTGGATCCACTTCTAGAGCCTATATGGGCTCAGGGTTCTCTTGCTATCACCGATTCGTTAGACTTAATCTTTCCTTCTGACAAAGCTGTAATCAAAGCAATGATTAGTCTAGACAAACCTTGGGAAGATCTTCATCACAGATCATATTTCCTCCCAGAGTTACACTGAATCGAGGCAGGAGAATTCACTATCACCATGACAGGAGATCAGTCGTGTCCTATTAACCTCTTAGCTACACATGAAATTTATGCTGAGGGGAATATGGTGACTATCGCTGAAACCATACCTGTTAACATCTCCCAAAACCCTGGCGTCGTGGAGAATGTCTTCGTCGGAGTGGATTGCTCCCCCGAAGAGGTTCAAATTTACATAGATCTTTTCAAATAATTCTGCGACGTTTTTTCCTGGTCTTATGAGGAAATGCCAGGTATCGATCCGAAAATAGTTGAACATGAAATCACAACGTATCCTAATTCCAAGCCTCTTCGAAAAAAAATTCATCCAGTTAATCCTAAGAAAGCAGCAGCCATTAAGCTTGAGGTTGAGAAATTGCTCAAGGTAGTTTTCATTTATCCTATTCATTTGACTCAATGGGTGTCAAACCCCGTGTCGGTCGATAAAAAACAAGGCATGATTCATGTGTGTACCGATTTCCGTGATTTGAATAAGGCATGTCCAAAAGATAATTTTCCAACCCCATTCATTGACCAGATCATTGATGAATGTGTCATTTGTGAAGCCTTTTCATTCATGGATGGTTTTTCAGGCTATAATCAAATCCAAATCAAACCTGAGGACCAACAGAAAACAACATTCATTTGTTTGTGGGGTACATTTGCCTATCGTAAGATGCCTTTTGGCCTCAAGAATGCTGGAGCCACTTTCCAATGGGCCATGTCTTTTGTGTTTCATGACCTCAAACATATAGTCAAGGCCTATCTAGATGATTTAGCATCACGCTCTCGCAAGCGAAAGGATCATCCTATGCACCTCAGACTAATCTTCGAACATTATCGCTACTTCAGGATTTGCTTGAATCCCAAAAAGTGCATCTTTTGCATCACGTCAGGACGTTTGTTAAGTTTCATCGTATCAACAATAGGGATCATAGTGGATCCTCTTAAGGTGGAGGCAATAATCTAGTTTCCCCCCCACGCACAATCTTACAACTTCAAAGTCTTCAAGGCAAGGCAAACTTCTTACGACGCTTCATTGCCAACTATGCCGAAATCACCAAGGGCTTTATGCGTTTACTTAAGAAATATGTTCCCTTTTTTTGGGACAAAAATGCTCAACGCTCTTTCGACGCATTAAAACACGCCCTCACAACTGCACCTCTGCTACGACCACCTAATTATAACAATGATTTCTTATTATATCTGGCTGCCACAGAGTCAACCATAGGCATGGTTTTAGTTCAAGAAGATGATTTGTTTTTAGAATATGTGATCTATTACCTGAGCCAAGGCCTCATAGGACCGAAACTTAATTATTCCCATCTCGAAAAACTTGCGTTCGCAACAGTTCATGCTGTTCAATGGTTCCGTCACTATGTTTTGTTTCGCAAGACCACCATTGTTGTTGTCGTGAATCCATTCCAATACATGTTGACACGACGAGTTATTGGTGGAAAAATTAGTAGATGGATGGTCATCCTCCAAGAATTTGACTTAGACTTCATTTCAGCAAAGTCCAAGAAGTCATTGGTCTTCGCAAAACTTATTTCATAGCTTCCGGTTGAGTCAGGCGACATTGTGCCTGAGGACTCGCCTATCCGGGGGGATATGTTTTTGATTGCATCTTCAGACCCCTGGTACAGAGATATACTGATCTATCTCTAGACTTTGAAGTCCCCCACCTTTGTTTCTCGTGATGAGCATCGGCGGATACACCATCAGGCTAAGAACTATCTCATACTCGATGATACATTGTATCAGAGAGGTGTAGATTGCATCTTGCATTGATGTCTCACTCATGAGGAGGCTGTCATAGTGCTCAACGATTTTCATGAAGGAGCTTGTGGCGGTCACTTATCTAGGTTGGAAACAACCCAAAATATTTTGCGAGCAGGTTACTTCTGGCCCACACTTATCAAAGATTGTATCGAGTCGGTCAAGAAGTGCCATTCGTGCCAAATCTTCTCTCGGAAGATGAGGGCACATCCATCTCCTATGTTTCCTGTCATCACAGTTGGTCCCTTCACTAAGTGGGGGATTGATTACACTACATGCAACCCCCCGTCAGCAAGGGGGCACTGCTATATCAACATAGTTGTTGACTACTTCACTAAGTGGGTCGAAGCTATGCCAACGTTTAAATATGATGGAGAGACTGCAACTCTCTTCTTATTCAACCAGATTATAGCACGGTTCAGTGTCCCGAGAGAGATTGTCACTGACCATGGCAGTCACTTTCAGAATCAAATGATGTCTGAATTAACATTAAATCTTAGGTTACGGTAGGAACATTCATCACCTTACTACCCCCAAGCCAATGGGCAGGTGGAAGCTATAAACAAAACTCTTAAGACAATTCTACAACGAACTATCAACTCAGCCAAGTCAAACTGGCATTTGATGTTATACTCAGCATTATGGGCTTACCGAACATCAGTTAAGACTGCAACTGGTTTCTCACCTTTCCAACTCGTTTACGGGCTGGAGGCAGTCTTTCCCATCGAATGTCAAATCCCATCTCTGAAATTGGAAGTACAGTTATTGCCTGACACTTCTCCACTTGAAGAATGGTTAGTACACCTTGAGAATCTTGATGAATAGTGTCGTGATGCGGCCCTGGCCAACGAGGCTCATAAACATAAGTTCAAGTGTCAATATGATAGGTATGTTCGTCCTCGGATTTTTTCTGAGGGTGACCTTGTCCTGGTCTATGACCAAGACAAGGACCCCCTGGGGGAAGGAAAGTTTAAACCCATGTGGTTCGGACCCTTCATTATCAAAGAGGTATTAAAAAAGGGTTCTTATCATTTGGTCGATTTTGAAGGGAATGCTTTGATAGAGCCTAGAAATGGGCTCTACCTCAAGAAGTATTAGTCATAGAAAGGTCACTATGGGTAACTTTTTGTAACATATGTATAGTCTTTGTACTATTACTTTTTTGCATTTCTTTGAAAAAGTGTTATGGACGTGTCATTGATGTTATCTTTCATCAATATGGTAGATGTCAAGTGAGTCCGAGGTGTTCGTTGGGTATGCGAATGGTGCTAGTCGACACACGCGGAGGCTTGCCTCCGCAGCTTGGGTAATCTTTACACCACAGGGTCAGTTGTTATCTTTCGGTGGTATATGCTTAGGTAACACCACAAATAATGTTGCCGAGTATAGTGTATTTATTTAGTTGCTTTGTGACGCATTGTTATTAGGTATCTCTCATCTCCGGGTCTATCTAGACGCTCAACTGGTTGTGTCGTAGCTAAACATAATATACCAGGTTCATGATCCAACCTTACACCGATGATTCCTTAGGGTACATCTCTTAGAACGCAACTTTGATTACATTACATATTTTCATGTTCCTAGGAGATTAAACCAAATCACAGATACTCTAGCTAATCACATTTTAGATTGGCATCTTGCCCACATATAAAAAAATATCATGGACATAAACATGTAAATACATTTTTGCACACATAATCCATAAGACACAAAAGGAGATAAAAAACCATATATAAACATCATAAAATCCTCAGAGTACATAGATGGGAACAAGCACCTCAAAAGTGGGAACAGTAATGAGTCACTGGGCTTATGCCCTCAAAAAATATATACATATTAGTGCTCATGGCACATAAAAAGTCTAAAAGTATGTTCAGGGCCTATGGGCCCTGTTATAATCATGTACAGCTTGGGATAAATGCCTAAACAGTCGGACCCATGTCCGAGGTGCCCCCATGACATGAGTCTGCATGGATGGCAGCAGGTCCTCTATCTCTTCCATCGGGACTGTGTGAGTGAGCGCAGTAAAGTTCCACTCAATTTGCCTCAGGACCCTCTCGGCCTCTCCTGCTGGGAGGTTCCCTGCTATTGCTTCTCCTCCAACGGTGGAAGCTGCGGCTTCTGGTCATGGGCGACACCTATTTTGTGCATAGTCGACAGGTCGCACAGGTCCCACATCTGCATGTAATAAACGTTCACCCATCAAAAAATCTGGTATACAAAAACATGATATATATATCAAAAAAAGACATAAAAATTACATATGCAAACAAAAAAACTATACAGGTGGAGACTTACCCATCTCCCCTCGCTCCTCACCAGGAGGCACTGGTATCTCTGGATCTCTGGAGAAGTCGATCCCCGCATATGGGTAGTCCTCTATAGTCGGGATCTATCGTGAAAGCCAAGAAAAAAAGTTGTCATTGAAGGCCTCCACGGTCCTTCCACCACCCTGTCACGGCAGTAACACTTCCCATCTGCATACTGCAGGGAAAGTGGCCAGATGTCCTCGTACTGTCAGCTGAGGACTGAAGCACGAAACTCTCTCAAAAAAGAATGAACACAGGATGGTCCCAAACCCGAAGTTCCTATGTGTCTGCTGTCAACAATTTGTCAATTGCCTCTTCATGCACTCCAATAGTGTGGTACTCCAATCAAAAAAAATTTCATTCATGCACTGGATCACACAGTTCATCTGTGCACGCGAAGCCAGATGCACGGCTGCTGAGCCGGTAATCCGCCCAATGAGCAATAAAATAGTCTATAGGGAAAGGCTGGTAATCCTACTAATAGGTACCGAGGAACCTCTATGATCAGTCCTAGGCTTACAATACTCATATATCAGCTCCGAGACCTTGCTCGGCCCCGCAGGAAAAGTATGAAAGTTGACTGGTTCCCCTCTCCTTGAGAGGTCAGTCAGAAAGTAAATATTCTCGGTGGTGGGCACCAAGGATTGCCCCTCTAGCATGAACACCTTTGCATCAGGGTGTCAGTAATCCACCAAGGCATTTAGTAGCCTTGGTTGCACATGCATGAACAGACATCAAATTTTTTTTACCAACCCACACTATGTCAGCACGGCCACAACATTCGGATCTGCCACCACTAACGCATTGGAGGCCTCGTGCTCCCTTTCCCTCCACTGGACATACATCATGCCAAAACAACAAGGAAAAGGAGGGTCAATACATGTTTCCATTTTCTTTTTCATCACGCGGGGGGGTACACGCGGCCTGTTGAGATGACAGTTGTGGGTACCCGCGTGCAGGCTTTGCTTTGCACGCGGGTACCCGCAGGCTGTCCCTGGACAGCCCGCGTTTACCTAGGGCTGACCTTTTTGAGGTCGACGCCCAACCCAAGTATTGAATAGCTAGATAAGGGAGTTTGTACTTACTTGGTCCAAGCAGAAGTCCGTTTTGTCCACTGTAGCTCCCAGAATCACGATCTTTGGCAAAGCGGGTGTTTTGGCTCCAGAGTCAATTTCCAAATCAGCAACGATGATAATGAGCTGCCAGCTTCTATTTATAGACTTTTTGGCCTCTTTTTGTCACTTGTTTGGCCCCCCTTATCCGTTTCTTTATACCAAAAACCATTTTGAGTGATCCAGGAGTTATATGGGAGGGATTTGAGCAGGTATTGGGACACTTTTTTTGGAGTTTCGAAAAAAAAAAAAAAATATTGACGGTCCATAATTTTTTATTTTTTTTTCCAAAAATCAACTTGAGCATATAGGTTAGGCTATCACCCCAACTTTTGCATCTCGTTGCCTTTTTCTTATGCTATAGGATCAATCCCATCCGGTTGTGACACAGAGTCGTCATATCTGTTATAGAAGTGTCGCAACTTGGTGGTAGAGCTTACCAAAACATGGATGCCCTAGGTAGGTCCTGGTTGCATTATGGTGTCCATGTCGTTTCTAACAACACAGTAGGCTCGGGAGTCCATATAGTCTTTCCTGAATACGAGTTTGAGCCTCATTCGCATGGGTATTTTTCACTCTTTGTCTTACCCTCCTGACTCCCAAAACATGACGGGTCTCCTTTTAAGCCCTTTTCAGACCCTCTAAAAAAGAAAAGATTGTCGAGCGATCTTGTGACCTTTCACACTCGTTAAACTAAAATTTGAAGTCACGTCTGTCCGGTGGTAGTTTACCCCTTTTTTGGTCCGGATGGTCAACTGTACGAACAAAGGAATACTCTATGGAATTCCCATTCTTTAGAAGAGTATCCTCAGGTACAATTTTATTCCTTTTTCAAGCCTCAGGGACTAAATTTACGAAAAAGAAACCCCCCCTGGAGTCTATAGTTAAGCTCTTTTTAGACTCCCTAAAATTGAAAAGATCGTCGAGTGACCTTATTCTTTCACACTCATTAAATTCGTCCAGAAGAATATTACTGACGGAGTCCATAGTTAAGCTTTTTTCAGACTCCTTAAAAGTGAAAAAATAGCTGAGTGATCTTGTCCTTGTCACACTCGTTAAAATGGTTTTGAATTGATGTCGAATCAGTGGTAGTTTATCCCTTTTTCGAACCGACTAGACTATTTTTTAAAAAGGTACCCCAGTGGAGTCTCCTTTTATGTTTTTTTAGACTCTCTAAATATGAAAAACCACCGAGCTTACCTTCTCTGGGCTTGTTAAACTTACATCGAAGGATGTTACCATTTTGTGTTATATCAACCACATTTGCATACCTTACCCATCAGCCTTGTAACAGTTTGCTTCTGCGTCTTAACACCTTTGGCCGCTGGAGGATTTTCCCAAGTATCATTTTACCAGAACATCAGTCTTGTCCTTGTGCCTTGATCTTGTATGTTTGCAGTACTCGTTCCTCCATTGTAACGTAACATTCCTTTATTCTTTTTCAAAATCATCAAAAAGAACAAAAAAATCAAATATACCCCAAAAAGAGGATGGGAAAAGTATTTTCTTTATTGGCAGCATAATGAGTCACCCTTGGATGAAGCACATCTATCTGTTTGATCATCAGATTATGGGATGTAGTACGACCTTAGGAAGATTTTTCTCGCTATATAGAGTTGTGTCCTCCACCGTTTGGTTACTCTTCCAAACATATGGAGAATTTGTGTTGCCTCTTGCTTCGTAGACTTATGATTAACATATATGTTGCTTGAGTCTTATCACTTGTCGTGCTATTATCCAAGGGAAGTTTCTCACTAAGACCGAGTCAGCCCCTTTGTAATATGTCTCTTTTCCGCATACCCGGCCATCCTGAATGTCCAATCAAGTCCTTGTTCGAAATAACTAAACCCTTCAGTCCAATCATCAAGATTATCAAGTCCATAACCAACGAGCCATCGAAGACCTCTAGGTAGTGCAGTCATACACTCATATTACACTCCTACCCAAGTTTATAAGATTTTGAAGTTGTTTCTCGAGCTCTGAAGTATAGCCATTAGGCCAAATCAGCTTCTGGGAGATGGATACTCTATATGTATATCTTTCTGATTTTGAGATGTAGCTCCGCCGTGTATTATTCGCGGCTAATCTTTATAGTTATTTGACATGGATCTATAGTGTATTTGATTGGTAGCCATGGTTCTATTTTATCCCGAGCATGGGTATGCCCGCCTCGGTGAGACATTTGTTATTTTGCAGATGACACCTCCTGATTCTTGATTCTTGGGCTCCCTCATTCAGCATATCAGTACAGATTGGTAATGTATTTCGGCCATCAAATGCTCTTTTAACCTCACACATTAGGGGGCATCTATTATAACCCTAAATTGCACCACACATGATTACCTGGCATCAAGCCAACTCATATCCCTTCATTGCCAAAACATCTGCTGAACAACCTCTTTGAAAATCCTCTTGTTTAAAGGCACACATGCACTAACCCACTACTGCATGTGTGTGAACATTGGAAGGCCTACTACAGCCTGCGTTTACCTAACAAAAAACAAAAATAGGAAAGTTGCCGATGGGACAAAAATCTATGGGTCGGTTAACTGAAACTCCTGGCCATGCATGGCTGAGAGTTCATCCAAAACCCTAGCTCCTTCTAGCCTATAAAAGAAGGGGTAGGGGTACTATTTGGAGGAGGAAAATTATAGCGAAGAAACTCTGCCCATTTGTCGAATCCATTGTCCCAACCCTTTAGCCCTTCCTCAATCCTAAGGAGAATTAACGCAAAGCAGTTGGAGGACAAAAGAAGAGGAGGAGACCAGGATGAGGATCAAGAAGCGGTGGCTAGTCTCGACTTTGATTGTAATTTGATTCATTTTGAAAATAATAAAAAGAATACTTTTCCCATCCCAATGCATGAGTTATATGTGGTTTGTGTAATTTATTCTTAATTTCTAACCCTCAAGTAGAAAAGTAGCATGCATGCGTAGTTGTTTGTTTTGATTGCAGGATTACTTTGGAAGGAGCAGTGCAAGCAAGTGGTCAAAAACGCAACAGAGGATCTACACCAAACATCAGTAAAAAGGTTAGTAGTTCCTTTCCATGCATGTATCGTGAAAGAGGGGTTTAAGTTTTGGGTGGTAGGTTAAAAAGTCATTTATTTATGGTCAAAATATGCATGCAAGTTTGACCCTAGTTTTCTAGTCTGTAGGGTATTTTTCCCAACAATAATGTGTTCAGACTCCCAAAACAATCTTTCACATGAATAAAATGGATGAGTTCTTTCCCCACAAGGCACATTTTTAGAACGACACTGCAGGATGACAGTGGTAAACAGTGAGAAAATCCTTGATTTCTGCATACTTCTCTATGCCTAGCCTGCAGTATTTCGACATGTTTCTATATAGGCAGGGTACGGCGACGCTTGAAGCTAAGAAAAGGAAGAAGTTTCAAGAAGTCTCTAGAAAGATAATCTTCTAGAATGTGAGGTGGTGTCTATATGGTTGTGATCTTACTGACTTTTCTGATTTGGTGGGATCATCCTCATCCTAATAACCACTTCACTTTCTCCTATATAATAATGGATTTCTCATGGAAAAGGTTAATAAAGGTCAAGCAAGATTGAGCAAAGAATAGGATGAAGACTATGTGAAGAATCCTAATACAGGCGGTGCTTGAGGCCTCCATTTGTCCATCAAGATTTGTGGATTTTCTTGATGCAAATTTAGAGCAAGTGTATGTGTGTGTTGGAACAAAGGACCACTGAAAGGGAACTTGCAACATCAAGGAACTTTGGTTGTATCTTCCACTTTTACTTAATATGATACAACAACATGTTTCTTTCCCATAAAATCATTAGTGTTTTATTACATGACTCCTTGATCACATGTTTGGGTTTCCATTGATTCTATAATTGTTTCTTTCACTTTGGTTGGTTTTTTTCATTGCAGATCTGATCTCACAAGAGCGCCAGAGAGAAGAAGGGACAATAGAGATATAGGAAAGAGATATATAAAGGTATGTCATACTATCCTTCTTTGGTAATAAATTCAATGGTAGCAACCTAGGGAAAGTATCATGTCTTGTCTTGTTTTGTTCTAGATCCAGGTGGATCTAGGGAGATTAGTTTATGTCTGCATTCACCAATTTATCCAATAACATTCCCCCTTTCCCTATTTACCTATATATACCACCCTTCCCTCCCTATCCCCCCCTTTCTCTCTTTACCTCTAACTAACCCCCTTCT